>JAMBLF010000669.1:0-219600 GCA_030578115.1 Leucoptera coffeella | reverse complement strand
CCTATGTCCCTACACTCCAAATGTACTGGTGCCTTGCAAAAACTTTCCTTAACAAGGAAAACTTGGAAAAGAAATCCCTCGGAAAATAACCAGTTGTACAACTGTTTCCGCTGATTTTATTCATAAAAAATTAAAGGTATGAAACCAAGTTTCAATATTTTGTAATGTAGGGGTATTTTGTTTTGTAAGCAGGAATATGCTTTATTTTCTTAATTTTGTACCTAGTTATATCTCCTACGAAACAGTATTAACTGATTCCCTTATTGGCAATCATTTCCGTTTATAACGAAACGGTTTTTTGATATAAAATCTCCCTTTTCCTCGTAAAATACCCACAACACCGTCCATCTATCAATTTATCAGGTCAGGTGATCAATAACAGTTTTAAGATCGCTGTCCTTTCTTCCGAAAGTTTTACGTGACTTTTATGTACCAGATAGATTCGGAAACATTTACTTTCATGATCACCATTTTTAGTAGCCACTCAATGGTGCTGTGAAAAAAGTTAATCTTTTTTTAACTCCACAAAGTATACGTTTTTTATTTAGGGTAGATTTAGCCAACGTCAGTGGCGGTTAAACTCAAGGATGAATGTGTAAAACACCCTTCGGGTAGCGAATTCACAATAAGGGAGCGAAGGTCTCCATAAACCCGGAACCTTTATAACGTTACAAGTGGTCCTGACAACATTTTTTGAATATCTCTTGTACAAAGAAGGGATCAGCTACTCTTTTCAACCTCCTATCGTGATCCTTGTATTTCTTAACCATCGAAATATCGCAGATGAATTTTATATCTACTTCAACGCGTAAAATATGTAGGCCCTTTCTCATAATAGCAGTGGCCATCGGAATATTTCAGATTTATGATGCATCTAATTATTTTCTTAAAATGTCAAAATATAAGCAGTAAATAGTAATATTGCGCAGTATTTAAAATCTCTTTATGAAATTCGCAATGAACGGGGAAAGCATTTTCCTTGTAAAGTGTTCCGTATAAATATCAATCATACACATCAACAGTCTTTTTATGTAGCATGAAAGTGGCATTCCGAACGAACCAAATTTCTGAAGTTATTTCTAATAACGCTATATTGGACAGAGGAGGGTCGATTGATAATCCTATGTATGAACAAAATACACAATCTCAAATTTTCAACATATTACAACTTCTAAATTACTTTGTTGTACACGTTAATATACGGTTCGATGGAATAAATTCGAGTATTCAATTTTAAGTATGTCCATTGAAATCTTATTATCCAGGTTAGAATTTTAATGGTACATTGTATAAATAATAGGTCAAATAAATCTACCAAAATATAGAGCGAAATTTATTTCATATAATACAAATCTGTGTCTCTACGTGTTGTGTATGTTGAAATAAATTGGATCATATCATGTCTTTTTATTGCAGCGTTAGTAGTCAGATTTATCACCAAGAGATTCATTGGCGAGTACGACCCTAATTTGGAGAAGATTTACAGCTACCAAACTGTCATCGACAAGGAAATGGTGTTCTTCGAAATTTTGGATTCAGCGGGAGATCTCCAGGTAGGAGCTTCAATATTTCAACAGAATTAAAGAAATTATAAGAATTAGCACGTATAGAATTTATAATCCTCGGTGTGCCAAAGTTCGCCAAAATTTTGAACTCCGATAATTGGAACTCCGAAAATTTTCTACCTTTCCTTTTTCCTTCTAACAATCGCAATTCCCAAATATTACTGTTTCGAATGGTCGTCATTTTGAATCTCGTAATTATATAATCATCATCTTTTAACCCAAGGTAGGTAAATGATAATACTATATCTAAATAAGAAAAATATAATACGGAAATCATGTTTAAGGAAAAAGTTTTATGTCATTTCAGTTTATTCAAGGATAAAAGCTTCATGAAAAAGAGTAGTAGGAATTTAAATACATTTACATAAGTGTTAATCAATATGAACAAATCAGTGACAAAAACTAAAACAGTCCTGTTAAACGTTGCGAGAAGAGTTTTAGGGCATCTGAATTTCTGATAGAAATAATCCTTACAAAGTATTGCCAATTCGGTTCACTCCACGTGTAGAATCAGTGAACCCTGGCATTACGTATTTACCTTACTAGCATGTACAAACAACAAAGAATCTGATTGATAAACCTTGAAAAGGGTTCAGACAGATTTGTCACGACCCTGGGGTACAGAAAATGTATTATTCAAGCTATAGAAAGCCAGTTTATCAATCTACAACTGAGAATTGACATTTGACATCCACAGACTTTTGTGTCTATAAACAATGAGATCAATAAAAGAATTATGTATTTACTAAGAACGAAATATTTGCAAACAACTATCATCAGGTTATGCATTGTACAATTTTCATAACAAACGCACCGAAATTCTTAATTACTCAATATTATTATTTTAATTAAAAAGCTTGTTTTTCTGTACAACATTTGGAATTGATCCTTGTACTCTTTCCTGGCAATCGACTTTTCCTTACAAATTATAAACATAATGTTCATGTCACGTTTTGAGCAGTGTTTTTTTTCTAAAAAGTAGGGACAGTAATTAATTACATGTTACAAGTCGTTATCATGTTAACGAATTCGTTACTTGCAGACCTGAGTAAATAAATACATAGTATTATAACTATCAATACTAATAGTTGTAGTCATTGCAATAGAGGCAATAGTTATACTTCCTGCTGATCACGTACCTTTTATGAGAGAAACAACTCAACGTCCTAAATCCCAATTCCCCACAGAGATCCCAAAATATCTCTCTGCCTTAAGGGCGAGACTACGTGTAAGAACATTACTCAGAGGGAAAATTTATTTCGTGACCCTTATAACGTTCAAGATGATGGAATAATGGATTGTAAAAAGGTACCATGTATCAAGAGAAGACGATATCAACCTCAGTTTCCGTCTCTGACTCGTGAAAGCTATTATGACTGGAATATACCTCTATAATATCATTGAAGCTTCATCTCAGTTCGTTCATTGAAGTATTAAACTACGTAATTTGATCAGTAATTAATATAATGTAAGGCACCTCATTAATATCATGTATCAACAAGTTAGCTTATAATGCAAATAATGAACATAATAAGTTCATAATATTCTTTTCTTTACAAGGAATGACTCGTTATTTGGCAAACCAAAACATAAGGAAAATGTTCATACCCTCGAGTGAATTTTGTGAAGACTCCGTATATTGAGTTCTTTGTACAGTCAAATTAAATTATACGACAATCTGCGATATGTATGTATGAGACAATCACTTTGCGATTATTTGCTTTTATTCTGTTTATAAAATACGCAGAAAGCGGAGTGAATGTTACGTATTATAATAATGATACCGATACGATTGAATTGATATTAGATGGAATTGAATAAACGAAACCAATTTTGAAAAGTAGTTCTTTACATACAACTATTATTGGATACAGATAATACGTATAATAATATTACTTTAAGTTTCTAATTTAGGCATTTGCAAATTGTGGTACCAGGGTTTGAGCCTGCTACCCGGTACATACAGGTTGCGTCGGTATCCTATTGATGACGTAATTTATTGTACGTTATATGAGTAAATTTATTAATTAATTGATAGATTACGTATACATTCACGTTCTTTAAGTCCCGACAGGGATGTCGGGGTGGACAGAACATCAGAGATATTATACATATATCCGAGGTGTCAGAATGGAACATCGGTGACAGGTTTGCTAGCCCCTCGCCCAATAGATTCCATTTACCCTGAGTCCCTTAATCGCCTCCTACGACATTCCGGGAAGAACGACAGCTAGTTAGCAGTCTTTTTACATTCCAGACTAGCACAGGATTACTAATAAATTATTTGTTGTACATTTTATGAAACGTTCACACCTACTATTATGTCATTTTTTATTTATTTATTTTATTTCATCCTTACAGAGTTATTCACAACAACAATAAATACTACAACACAATATACTAAAATATTAAAATAACATTACATTACAAATTAAATAACTTCGATGTCGCTATGGACCGACCAGGCAAAGGAAGTATGTTACATTCTATTGATCACAGATCAGTTAGACGTTCAAATATAATAATTTCGTTTAATAACCTAGAAGGTTTTGTGGTTTAGTTAAATAGATAGAGATAAATTAATTTCATGTTACTTATGTAGAACAAAATCAAATATTGTCTAAGCATATATTATCTTAACCACTTTTCAGGAAGGTGAATACACGAACCTCGAGAATAACATTCGTTGGGCAGAGGCCTTCATTCTCATGTACTCTGTGACTGACAAGTGCTCGTTCGACGAATGCCACCGACTCAAATTCCTCATCAATTACAACAAACGAAGAAGAAGACTAGCATCTTCAATGAGAGTAAGAAAATATATATAATATACTATCAAATATTTTAATGTCGTTGCCTGTAAACAGAACCTTGAAGACATAATATCAACTAGATCAGTTTGAGTATTAATATCAGAGTATTGATGATATATATATATTGAGTGCATGTTACTAATAACTTAATAAACATAAGACTTAGCAAAGATTATCAAAAAAATCCTTTTCGTAGTAGACAGCTCGAAATATAATATACAATAAGTTATATCATTCTATTACTATACAACATACATTCATACTTGTTTCCGCAATCATCGAAGATATGGAAAAACAAATAATCCCAGAAATCCGCAATCCTTGAAAACAACCACAACATATGCCAAAAACAACAAAGCTGGGTATATTAAATATGTATGTGTGGTAACTAGAATATAATTACTTAGAGACCAAAATACTGCGGCGAATAATGCACCTATTACCTACATAACAATGAAAAATCATCCCTTCAAATGCTTTAGTACTACCTTTTGTACATTGTACTTTGGAAGTATTAAGTATTTTAGCAACCTTCCCTCCCGTACAATTTGACGCAGGCTATATTTATGCCAGCCTTGTTTCCTTTATTGCTTTTATTGAACTCGAAACATCGAAGGACCAACTTCTAATAACGAATTGTTCAACTTTTTCCCGTCACGTTCAGAAGCTTATGTGCACAAAATACGTATTAACTTCCATTGAAACTATGTCGCACTGGATATTGGAAAGGCACGTGACTTACACGTGTAAAAATGTGCTTCAGTTCAGCACAGATGGCACGACATACACTTTACAACTTTCAATAATGTGTATTATAACTTAAGTATAAGTATGAAGAATGCTCAACATTATAATTCTTACATAAGTCTGTAAACCTCGCAAATTAAACTTCGTGAACGTTCAAAATATATTCCAATGATGTTGACGACTTGAAATACCACCTGTCTAATGACTTTCTTTCGTAAATCTATGCAATAATGAATTTGCCATTCCATAAATCGTAGGAGTAATACACTATGATCACGTGTATTATGATCGTGACTTAAAACCAGACGTTGAAGTCTTCTTATAAATTAATTCGTTTTCAGGATAGTGTATTAGAAGTTCCAGTCGTTTTAGTAGGAAACAAAACTGACCAATATGGCGATCGAATGGTGGGCACTGACGAAGGCCGGAGACGGAGTAATGAGATCGGCTGCGTTTGCTTCCATGAAATATCTGTTAGGGAAAGTATTGACCAGGTATATAAGTTCCTTAATATTAATCTATATGTATATTTAAGATAAAATATTGAAACCTTAAATTAAAATACACGATTACGTAAATTATTTTGCATAATTTTTTATCACTACTACGACAGTTTGCTCAATAAACCCGGGGCAGTACCTAAAAGGTGCTGCCTATCCCGATACGGATTAAAAGTATTCCATATGTATGTATGTAATTTCTCACTCAAAAAGAAGAATATTTTATTTTTCTCCACACAATTGAGTTAAACCAAAGGCAATTATAATACCAAAACCATGATATTAACTTAAGGAATGTGACTAAAACGAGTCTTACTTTAACCATTCAGAGCACACATTAGATATCATATTATAAATTACAATTGCAAGTATTAGTATTAATGAATTAGAAAGAATAATATATCTGCATAAAGCCTCTAATCCCAAATCATAGTAAAACCCTCACTATTTCCAGGTGATGAATGTGTTGAGCGACGTGCGACGTTTCTGGCGAGTCAGCTCACGCTGGGGCCGCTCCCGGAACGCCGACCCTGACATCCACCCAGCCGCCTTGTCCCGCACCATTATTTATGATGCTGCGGTCCCCGTTAACCCTGAATGCGAAGACGGTAAAGGTACGGAGGAATTGCTATTAGAGAGAGACTATTAAAGAAATGTAATTGTCCCTTTTACGGTAAACAAAACTTTACGCATGACGTGAAAACATATTAATCGTTGTACTTGTATAATTAAAGTGTTTATTTTTTATAACCTTTATAATAAATATACATTTAATCACATATTTATTGCTTCCGGGTAAGTCAAGAGCTTCGTATGTCTATCATCGTGATTGGGGAGTCTCCGGTTATTTTTACCACAATTATTTGGTTACTATATAGTTTGTGATACCAGTAATATGAATAATTTGTGATTGATAGTTCATCACCCATTTAATTCAATTTACTTATAGTCTAGTTAGCAGACGCCTACGAAATACAGAGAACAAATGAAGCAAATTAGAATTATATTTACGTCCCAGATAGCACGGCTTTAACGCGTAAATCTTTCCTAAAAGACCTAAATTATGATTTTAGATATTAAAGACTAAGATATTACAGTCTATATTAAATAGTACCAAAATATTTCGTGATTGGGACATAATCATTTCGCCCACGTTATTAACACAATTCCTATTATAACGTGTCGCGTTCTATAAAGAGAACAACGTCACATATTTTATGAGGAAGGTGTGACTTACATGTTTAACTACCATTTAAAATTATTTTCGTCTGTTATAATAGGTCAGTGTGTTAATATATATGTTATATTAAAATACAGACATCTTGCCATGAATTGAACTGAACATTAAAGCTTTAGAATTAGTCATAACTTAAATCACTAATAAATTAACAACCTGTCGCCGCCTTTTACGACATCCCGAGTAAGGCATGAAATTCAATTCCAAACCAATAAGCTCCAACATAAAGATAATATCAAAGAATGTACATTAGTATTTATTGAGGAATTTTTTTTTTGCAATTGTACCACCCGCTTTAGAGTGTTATAGTAATTAATTTAAAAATTTTAAATTTCAATGATTAAAACATACAAAATTCCCACCACAAATATTGACCTGTACGCCAAAATAATAGTACCAACTTGAATTAAACTTTCGCGATACGTATACTCATAGCTATATTTTTGGCGTAATTTTCAATATATTAGTAGTGCTTTTATTTATTTTCCACTATAAATATCATTAAATAGTTCTAATAATAAGAAAATACATACAAAAATATCATAGTAATAATTAATTCTTTCATTTACCAGACTCAGTAGCCGATGACATCCAATGGGTAGACAGCGTCCACAATGACATCGAGGAAGTTACCTTCATGGGAGTACCTCGGAGTGATTCCACCTCATCATCAGGCCGCGACAGAGATGGTGATGACACTGATGATGGACAGGCGAGTATATGTCCAAAGATATATGTGGCAAGTATGTGTTAGAATACAGAAACATATAAGTAGTTTGAAGGTTTGTGTCTAGAACAAAAAGCCCCTGGTTTGATAAATAAAATTAGTTTGTTTTCTTTCTTATGTTTTTTATTTTTATTTCTTTTGCAGTATATTTACATCCCTTTTTATATTTCATTAAAGCCTAAAGATGGTCTATTATCCCTTAAGTACCGGGAAGAAAGGCGCTAGTAACATTCTAAGTCACATACCAGTACTAGAGCCTAGTTTATACAACAATAATGAAAGACGAGTTATATATCCTAAGATTTGGTCCACGCTTTCTGAGAGCTTCGACTTGATGCTTACGTATGTACCCATTATTAGAAGCAAATCTTTAACCAACATACTATCCCCCTAAAAGTATTAGGATGCTCTCATTCATTTATTTTTACTATACTCATTCCCCAAAGTTTATTACTTTTATGGTGTTTGTACGTTTTATGGTTGAGCCAGAATCAGCATCATTTAGGCCAAAACAACTGTCTGGCATTCAAGAATATGGGTCACACATTTTCGCAGACATATCGTGCGTACATTTAATTACATTATTATTACCAATGAAATCAGGATCATATACGAGAATGTTTCAAGCCATAAACACGCGATAAAATGCCATTACTTCCTGTATTTTATCACGTCAAACATTTTATACGGAGTGTTAATCAGCGAATGGATTTCAATTTGTCGCTAATTATATCTCTCTATTGATATATTGCGTTGTTCAAACTAGGGCAAATACTTCAAACAATAATTGTAACAACTATTTTTACTTCACTGTAGATGTTACAATCCTAAAATATATATTTCCAATTTATTGGCGAAAATCAAATCCAGAAGTGATCATAGTTTTTTGCTTTATACATTGCTAATAACTGATTCTGATTAATTATAAGGAATAGATATGAACAGGAAACCTTTTTAGGTTTTAGAAACCGTTCACCAATGTTTTCTACTACACTATATTAATAATGCTAAAAGTGGCCGAGCAAATATAGCCTAATCCTGTTATCAAGGATCTTATTTCCCTGAGAGTGTTAAGGAGATATAAAAATAAGTAGAAATATAGTTAGTTTTTAATTAGATATACTTTACAAGCTTTGGCCACTTTAGTGTTTGACATTCAAAGAAAGCTCTATTGATTCTAGTTCCGTGCTCGGGCCAGTACAGATTCGAGGCTACCACCGAGACCAGCTCGACGCAGACATCCACCTCCTCCAGCCAGATACCCCCCCACTGTAAGAAGAATGAGTGTTGCTATGCGAGGGAACAATGCCAGTACCTACTAGGTCGACAAAGAGGCTGCGAGAAACTTTTTGCTGTCATATTGTTACCATAGACAAGTATTATGTAGTCTGTGCCACAGATAAACTTTTTATATAGACTAGAGAGTTAGAAAAGAAATTAGGTTCGGGATATAATTCATATGTTTAGGAGGATAAAAAATAGGAACGAATTTATGCTCGTCAAAAAGGTTAATGTTAATATGAATGTGCCGTAATTTTTAAGATGACTAGGATTATATAGCTAGAAGAAGTTTTGTTTTAGGCTTCCTACGTTAATTTAATAAAACCACGAAAAAACATTATGATAAAAATATTAATGTGATACGATCGTATTTACAGAAGAAGATGAAAGATTATAATTATTTTATTTATCCAGACATTAAACTCTAAAAAACCATTAAAAAACCATTTAACTGAATATTAAAGGTATTTATTTTCTCAGTATTGCTAGATCCTCACCGTATTAGCATTACGTGTCTTGTCATGTCATACATAATATTAGGTTAATTAATAATAATCAAGACCAAATTAGCATAATATAAGATGACTCGAAAATTTTAATAAACAGTTTTGTTTGATAGATTTGAAACAAATAAACATTTAAATTGATCTCAATTAAGATAAATAAATATAAATATTAGCATGTAACGTAAACATAAGAGACTATTATTGTAGACGATATTTATTTACATTATATAATTAAATTGTTATTGATAAGTTTCTTTCCACTTTCGTAATTAACTTTAAGATAATTTACTGTTTCCAAATCACAAACTTTAAATTGCTCAGAAAATAATCATTTCGTATACATATACCAAAGTTTTGCTTCCTTTCCTGCATTGTTCTAGTATAAATATTATACGAGTACCTATTGCATAAGAATCAAACGAAGAAAGTTGTGGACCACTCTAATATGTTATTATCAAGAAATTGTATAGCATTTATTTAAAATACGCCTTTGTAGTCGGTAGCGGCTGTGCGTACCTTGTTAATAAATATAAGTATTACTCATAAAATGGATCCTTATTTTTCTTATCCTTATCTCATCAGAGTTAGCAACATATTTATAGTCAAGTATTGTAACTACATACACTATATTCCCCGAGGGATAAGAAATCGTACTGTAGAGGCAATCTTTCGGAGAGCCTTGTCTTGGAGAATAAATTGAGGATTATGTGTGGTATTGAACAAAAATACTAATAAAAGACGATATACCGGGTTAAAGGTATTAGAGTACTTAACAGCACAGGATTTTTCAGCCATAGTTTATGTAATTCAAGCATTATAGAATAGGATTAATTTTCTCATAGAAAAGTTGTGTTGCCATACAAATTTTTAGAACGTATTTCATATATGTAAGTATATTATAAGCGATAATCACATAATATAATATCCAAGCCACTCGAGCAAACAAGAGTTTATTAAATAAATTTAAACGCTCGAACTTGGAACAAATTGTTAATTACAAGGGTAGCTTTATTTCCTCATTTTGCATCCGCCATTTTCGTACGATATAAAGCCTTTTCATCTTTTCGGATTTAATATGGATCAGGTAATCTTTGTATGATTGTTCTTTCTCATATTTAATGCTATTTGACTTACGGATTTAAAGCCGTTTAACAAATTAATTGCATGCTAACTAATGAACGATAATATTGTGTTATGGCGTAAGTACTCATCAATTTTCACATGAAAATTAACGAAATAAAAAATCTGTAGTGAGATTGTTATTGTCTAGAGTAGGTGATTTACTTGTTTGATATACGTCACGTTAATAGATATCAAAAAATTAAGATAATTTAACAGGACTGTGAGGTAGGTTGTAAGTAAGGTAGGGATGTAAGGGGGCACACTATCACCCTAGTGCCTCAAGCCAACCTCACCTGCCCGTGGTGCATCCTGCTTTATAACTAACGAGGCTCTGGCGACCGACAAATGGCGGTATAACCATTTCTTAATCAAACGTGGCTAAATGCAACAGACCAGTGACGGGCAGCAGCGTCACTGGTGCGAAGAGCGCCTGCCCAGCGTGGTGAGCATGGGCAACAACCCCCAATGAGTAGCAACACAAAAGGTTGGCCCCCAGTTCCCGGTCGCCCTACTATTCCGGCCCACGGCAGCGGTCTCGGTTACGGTAGGGCAGGGGTGCTAAGAATCCCCGGGTTACGGACAGCTGCCATAAATTGACCCTGGCGACGTATAATGGACGCAGTCTACGGCTGGACGAAAGCCTGGCGCAACTGGAGGTAGAACTGACTAATTTAAGGTGGCATGTTCTGGGGATATCGGAGGTCCGAAGATCTGGTGAGGACACCATTACCCTAGAATCAGGCCATCTGTTCTACTTCCGGGAGGGCGACCAGAAGTCACAGGGTGGCGTAGGTTTTCTCGTCAACAAGATTCTCCGTGACAACGTGCTGGAGGTTTCGAGTGTGTCGACCCGGGTAGCGTACCTTGTACTGAAACTGACCAAGAGATACTCTCTTAAGGTCGTGCAGGTATATGCGCCAACGTCGGCATACTCAGACAGTGAGGTCGAGGTGGTTTATGAAGATATCGCCAAGGCGATGCATAACACCACCAAGACCCACTACACCGTTGTCATGGGGGACTTCAATGCCAAAGTGGGAGTGCGCGAATGCGATGAATCGCGTATCGGAGCGCACGGGGTTGGATGCAGAAATGCCAGGGGGCAGATGCTGGTCAACTTCCTGGATAAAGAGGGGCTGTTCTACATGAACACCTTCTTCGAGAAAAAGCCCCATAGGAAGTGGACCTGGCAGAGCCCAGATGGTAGGACGAAGAACGAGATCGACTTCATCTTGGCAGACAAGAAATACGTGTTCAGGGATGTCTCAGTGGTTAATAGGTTGAAGACCGGCAGTGACCACCGCCTTGTGAGAGGCACCCTGAATTTCGACTTTAAGGCCGAGAGAAGCCGATTGAGACGGTCCGTTCTTCGCCTAACGATGCTCCAATCCGTGCACAGCTCTGAAGCGTTCCAGCTGGAACTACGCAATCGCTTCGAGGCACTGAATACCACGGCAAGTATTGACGAGAACCTCGATGATGTGGTGGGGGTACTTCGCGAAGTGGGAGGAAGGTGCTTCGGGGGAGGGCGAGGCAGCCGAAGGTCTAAGCTCTCAAGCGGAACCCTGGAATTGATGCGGATTCGACGCGAATTGCCAGAGGGAGCTTCGTCAGATACCCAACGTCTCAACAAAACTATCCGAAAATCGGTGAGACGCGACCTCCGAAGCTACAATGCGCAATTAATTAAAGAGGCCATTGAGCAAAATCGGGGGTCGAAAGTCTTCTGTAAAAGAATAAATCTAATCTGACGAAGCTGAAAACCTCAGAGGGCAGAACCGTCACTTCAATTCCGGGGATTCTTAAAGAGGTTGAGGGCTTTTACGGCCATCTATACGCCTCGCATGCCCCGCAGCCTCCACCCGATGCGAAGGACCCAAGAGCCACATTGGTGCGCCACTACACTGATGATCTCCCGCTCGTGGACGAGGACGAGGTTGGGAGCGCTCTCAAACAACTTCGTAATGGGAAGGCTCCCGGCGAAGACGGAATAACCTCCGAGCTTCTAAAGGCGGGAGGAGCTCCAGTCCTGCAGAAGCTCAAGCACCTATTTAATTCCGTCATAGCTAATGGGACTACCCCGAAGGCGTGGAGTGAGAGCGTGGTGGCCTTGTTCTTCAAAAAGGGAGACAAGGCCCTATTGAAGAATTATAGGCCTATCGCGCTCCTAAGCCACGTCTACAAGTTGTTCTCGAGAGTGCTCACAAATCGTCTGGCCTCAAGATTTGACGCCTTCCAGCCGCCGGAGCAGGCCGGATTTCGAAAAGGTTTCAGTACCGTAGACCACATCCACACAGTGCGGCAGGTTATACAGAAGTCTCATGAGTATAACCAGCCGCTGTGTCTTGCCTTTGTGGACTACGAGAAGGCCTTCGACTCCATCGAGATCTGAGCTGTTCTGGAATCCTTGCAGCGATGCCAGGTCGATTGGCGTTATGTGCAGGTGTTGAGGAGCCTATACAGCGTGGCATCGATATCTGTTCAAGTCCAAAACCAAAAGACAGGTCCTATACAGTTGCTCAGAGGAGTGAGACAGGGGGATGTCATCTCCCCGAAACTGTTCACGAACGCACTGGAGGACGTCTTCAAAACTCTGGATTGGACTGGGATGGGTATCAATGTCAATGGCAGATACCTCACGCACCTCCGTTTCGCTGACGACATTGTCATAATGGCGGGTTCGCTGCAGGATTTACAGGGAATGCTGCACAGTCTGAACGCTGCCTCGCGGTCGGTCGGTCTCCGGATGAACTTGGACAAGACAAAAGTCATGTTCAATGAGCTCGTTGTCCCGGGGCCGATCACGATCAGTGGAGAAACGCTCGAAGTGGTCCAGGAATATGTCTACCTGGGCCAGGTTCTACAAATGGGTAGGGACAGCTTCGAGCGTGAGATTTCCAGAAGAGTGCAGCTGGGCTGGGCAGCATTCGGGAAGTTGCGTCATATCTTCTCGTCGCCACTACCGCAGTGTCTTAAGACCAGGGTATTTAATCAGTGCGTCCTACCTGTAATGACATACGGTGCCGAGACGTGGAACATGACAGTCGGGCTGGCTCACCGATTGCATGTCGCTCAGCGAGCAATGGAACGTTCGATGCTGGGTATCTCGTTAAGGGACAGAGTCCGGAACGAGATTATCCGGCAGAGAATCAATGTCGTAGATATTGTCTATCGATGTTGCAAGCTGAAGTGGCAGTGGGCCGGTCACGTCTGTCGCAGAACCGACGACCGTTGGAGCAAAGCGGTTCTCGAATGGCGACCGCGTCTCGGTAAACGTAGTGTAGGACGCCCCCCTGCCAGATGGACTGATGACCTGAAAAGGGTCGCTGGTAGTGGTTGGCTGAGGGCCACGAGTGATCGTGTTTTGTGGCGTTACCTTGGGGAGGCCTACGTCCAGCAGTGGACTGTCATAGGCTGATTGATTGATTGATTGATTGAGGTAGGTTTTGCTATGTTCTTATCAATGCTAAAGGAAGGAAGTATATAATACGTAACCTAAATTTAGCCTAAGAGTAAAATAGTGAGATATTCAGAATTCGAAGAAATGATCATAAATACTCTTTATAAATAAATAGAGTAAACCATTTGCTATTTGAATACGTAGATGCAGTTCATAAATTGATCGAAATTGCATTCTGACGTAAGCATGATGTGCCTTGCCAAACAGGGTTAAGATGAAATATCATTTGAAACGAAATTTAGGAGTATACAGTTTAAACGAGACTGAAGTTAAAGCTATTTTCTAGAACTGGCAAAATTGAGACTCCTTAATTTATATATTTAGGAAAACAAATGTAAGTATGGAACATAATTTGGCTCACGGTGTTTTCTATTCGTTACAATAATTGTGTGCATTTCTTTCTTATAGGTACGTACGCGTTTACTAACGCGTCCATTTACGTGTACGTAATTACTTAACTACATAGCAGTTCATCTAGTTATAAGAAGTATCGATACATAGTAAAACAAATACATGTGAAGGGCTTGTAGTGTTTCTAGTTTCGAGTTATGTCATAAAAACATGGATAACGTATCACGAATTCATTAATGAAACTTATAAGAATTCTATGGAATATTCCTGTTGTTCACAATCACCAACGTTGAGAATTGGAGCAAAGATCAAACGCGTGTACATGATATTAGGTTTTATGAATGGAGGTTATTTCTACGCGCCCTTTTAACATGTGACGTCACTTCAACTCCTTATACAATGATAGACTGTATGTCTAATGACATCCAACTATATTAAAAACGAAATGTATTTGTTAAATTTTAAGTAATGACCATATGAATAAAAAATCTCAGTGTATAATTATGCTTTATAAGACGAGAGGGTAATTGTACTTTTTATATTCATTTATAATCTTAATTTATTTAAAATATTATTTTGCAGTCTCTATGTAATTACCAATTAATTTTAAAATTATACATATGTATCTAATGCCTGCTTCCTTTTAAAGAGAACACGGTGCTTATTAAACCCTCTAGACATAATATATACATAATTGCTATACACTTCCGCTCATAAAAGTCTCTACAAAACAATAGCACCTATCACCTATATCTCGAGGACATAACTTAAAGACATAAAGCAACACATGAATACATTGTGTACACAATTTAGAACAAGTCAACACATATGTGATTTGATGTAGCCCAGTTAAACTGTCTCCGTATTATGAATCACAGACTCTGTGCGTGTCTAATTTTAGCCGTTCGGCCTTACGACTTATTCTCCGTTCGTTGAGTACGCTTGCTCTTAGGCTAACAAGGCACATTTATCACTAGTCCTTTTGGAAAAAATATATCTCACTCTGAATAAGATTTTCATTACGATGAAAATTCATTACGACGGAAAATGAATGGATTTTTGTATAATAGCGTTGAACATTTGTGCGCTTCACAAAAATGCGAAGGAGAAAAGGAGAGTTAGAAATATTAGGAATTCGTGTAATATCGCAAAGTTATATGCTGCGATTATTGCTATCAATTCCGATTTCCGATTCAGCGATTTTATTTGAATACTCTACTTGCAGATATTGGAGATATTACGTCTACGACGTTAAAGTCCATCCTGAAAGGAATAAAGGAACGTGAAGATAAGGTAGTAACAGTCGTTTGAGAGAAAATGATGAGGATTTGAGCTATTTTCTAAATAATCTGTAGCTCTTCTGCAAATATTATCTGTTTTGATCATTTTGTTAAGATATTTTATGAAGTAACAACTTTTAAAATTATTTTAGTTTAAAGAAGTACACAAACTATAGTTTAGGTTTATTTACATTGGTGGTTTCCTTATGTACAACTACATGATCGACTTTAGTGTTTCATAGAAGAGTCTAGACTCGAAAAGCCTGCATTTGCTTGCTCCTGACCTGGAATTCACTGTGATAATGGTAACAAGAGGAATGAAAATAAACATGTTTGTTATTTTCCTCCTCCGATTGTACTTATACTTAATTAATATTAGTATTTTAGTATAATAAGGCTTTTTAATCTAGGTGAGTCATTTTTTGAAGTGATATCTTAGATTTTCTAGACTACTCATTACCATTAAAGTAAAAATCATGTCCAGAGAGCATGTTTTAAACGTGTTTACGGTTGCCATGCCAACACAGTAACTGCGCTGCAATTAATTACACTTGGCCCAGTTAGATGGCGGTGCGGCGGAGCGCCATCGACACCGGCGCAGGGCGGATCAGTTTGTTTGTCTTGCGGTGAGATACTCGAAGGGGTCAGCGGATTACGTAACTAAATCGGAGCCCCGATACAATGTGATTGATGAATGTTTTATTGCTTCTTGTTGTTTCTTTCGTACGGTCCACGCTTTTGTAATAAGGTTACACGATTGGAAGCATTCTATTTTCGTTATGGCAATATAGGAGATAGCAGTTTGAAACAAATATAATTTCGTTTAAGCCCAATTGGCCCTGGGAGTCAACTGGCTATTAATCTGTTTATGAATTGTTTGGAGTAAAATGATAGCGTGTGAAATAAGCCTTGAGATATATAGATACATACTGATTATATCCTTTGTTCTTAAGACGATTAAGTGATTAAACGTCATATACTCCCGGCGCTTAGCTCATCTCCTGTATCTATTAGCACAAATCATATACTTAGCCTAGCAATAATCAAACTTTGTATTATTGTATCACTTACTTTTTACTGAATAATTACCCAGATGAAAAAGTAGAAATAAATGAACAAAAACATTACAAGTACCATTTAGTAGTAATTAGCCATTTTTTTGATTTTTTTGTATTGAGTATAGTTCATCGCTCTATGACGGTGTAACATGTTTTATATGAATTACTTTGTTGTTAGAACACTTGAAATGGGCAGCAAGTATGTGCGTAGTAATTGTAAATTATGCTGTTCCAAACAATGTAATACCTCAAAGACAATAGACCATGGTGGATTAGTCAAAGGTTCGAGTTTCCATCTCTGCGATTGTGGAGGTCGTAATTCTATGGTCACCTCGGGTGTTGGTCAGATAATTTATCAGTACTCAATGTGACGGATGGTAAGCTTTGCTTAGTTTTGCATTGTCGCCATTTAAGCACTGAGTCAGCTAAAACACAATAAAAATCGTAATTTCTGTTTACATGAACTTGAAAACAAGTTTTGTCTGTTATGAAGTTGCCGAAACAAAGGTTTCCAACAATGAAATTGTGGTGATGAAGCCTAACTTATCGCTTATTATCTGAGAAAATACCTTCTCCTAGGTTATCTCTTACTTTTAGTCGGGAAAATATAAAGAGCTGCTGGTTACATTCAGTTCAAAGCCCAGATAATACAGAAAACACGAAAATTTAATATCGTATATAAATAATTGAGTAAATTATTGATTCCCTTTCGATGCCAGACATATGAAGTGTTTAATGTAAATATTTGTAAATCGGACTCGCTCTATTGTGCGTATTTGGCCTTGTCTAATTCCGGAGCGAAGCCATCAATCATGCACATTTCGTACCTATTAATGTTGTTGCCCCAATTAAGACCAAGAATTAGAGCACTGATAACAAAATAAGCCAAAGAGAGAAAGTGTTCGGAAAGCTAGCCTGGCCCTTTGCTGGTATTATTTTTATTATGTTGTTGTTTTGTTATATTTTGGGCTTGGTGATAAATTGTTTCCTTTACGATAAAGCTCTAACATTCAACGTCCCACGACTGAATCTTTATTTACTTGTTTACATTAAAATTATCACACCTTTACATAATGGTGTGTTGTTGTCAATCAAATAAGTGTACTACTGATAGGGAATCTATAAATATCTCAGCCCTTAATAGACAAGTTTATGACCTCTGTGATAGAACAAGTTTCTCCAGCCATAGATATTTGATTTTCTAGGTTGCTAACCCATCGTGCAGTTGGTTTTGTTAACTCCGAGTTTCTTATTCGCTTTCCATGATATACCGAGATGATAGGAATAAAACTGAAATTGTATAATCAGTTTTAAACACAGAGTCCGAGTAGTAGTCCAAAATATTCTGCACCAATAAAATTAAATACCTGTTTGAGTCGAGTAATGAGGGAAATAGAAACCACAATTACCCCGGTAGGTATATGTGTTATTCAAATCATATTAGGAACAAACAGGATCTCAATTTGCCAAGATCTCAAGAAATAGACATTTCTGGCGTTTCACTCTTAGGCACATTGATAGCATTATTAACCTTTGTGACATTCTGTCTAACCATACCTATCCCTTGATATTCAAAAGTAACCTCTAAATAATCAAAGATATCAGCAACGATGATAGATAGAGCATTTGTCTTTATCTCAAGGGATTATCATGTGAAGTTAACATGCTAGTTTTGACATGTTCTACAAGATAATTTGATAACTTAATTGCTTTCTGTTGACTTTGATTAACTTTTCAAGTATTTGTTAATAACGATTTGTACCATTAAATATACAATTTATGTACGTGTGTATAAAAAGTCCTTAAACGCTAATCAGTACATTATGTCCTAAATTAATTCTATTTATGAAACAAGCACAATAATATTGTTTTAGATAATTCATTGTTTTATTATAGTACGTATGTACATATATAGGTTCAGATCCATATAGTACGTATGTAGTTACTAATTACAAATCCGTTTTTTACTCAACCGTGAACTGTTGACCTCAGAACTAAGTTAAGATAACCTGAGGGACATGGCTGGACAGTATTAGCGTAAAAGAGACATCACGAGACTAAATAAACAACTTATTAGTTATGTCACTGCCCGATCGGAGCCCTCGTGCTGAATTTTTTTTTTGAGGAAAATGTATCCCAAATTCCTCGAAGCTTTAAATGGCGAAATGATATCTATTTGATTAAAATATGCACCATATTTTAATCAAATAGATATCAGTATTTAAATATCAAAGAATAGAAGTAAAATACTGAAAAGATTAATGGTCAGACATAATTCGTTTTACATCAAATTACATATCCATTCTCGTCCTTTAAACCCTTTCGTACTCGTCTACTGCTTTACAGCACCTTGGATAATCGGAACATTTCTCCTAGGCCAGATTATAGTATTCATGTTGGGGTAGTGATGTCATAATAGAACATTAGTGTCTTTATTTTAAAATCTTAACTTATAAACTATTCATATGCCCTAAATGAACAAACGGATGTAGCGATTTTGAATGCTTCCATAAATCCACGTGTCAATGTAAAAATGCTCTTCAAAATACGCTTTTATCTAAATTAATTGCTGCTAATTATTTTATTTTCGATCATCCATAATTACGAATTACAGTTTATCACTTCGTTACTCTTTAAGCGCATATTCCGCCGAAAAACAACGGGTAAAGTTCAATCAAGTGGTAGGTAGTTACAAGATTATTTTGATAGACTAAGGACAAAGGTGTTGAGTCCGGCGCGGCGCCAACGGGGCTTATTTTACTGGACAGCTTTCAAACTTATCGGACCAATTAATTGTTAGAAGTTGACAGCCATGATAATAGACCAAATATGCGGTAAACAAGCACTCGTGAATAGTACTGGATTCCCTGGCCTGTTAATAACAGTTCAAGGTAGTTGTTCAACTCTTTTGTCTGTTAAAAATACAGTTCATCGTTATACGGCAAGTATGGCCTACAAAGCGCTGCATAGAAGATTAAAATGTCTCCCAATACTATCAATTCACTTCCCTGGTTCATTTCCTTTCTCTGATATTCATACACCACAGCATTCGTCTGTTCTCGATCTAGCGTCGCCGAATAACGTCTGTTATGCCTGGAAACATGATTTTTAAATGGGATTCACTTCATCCGGTTCAAATTGCAGATATCCGTAACCCCAATATATTTTAAGGTTCCGCGTAGTGAATTTAAGACCTAATGTTCTTTTAAATGATCACATATAAATTCATCATCGTGATACGAGTAATTGATTTTCATACTCATCCGCGTCTATCCATTTTTCAAATTTTGTGAGTAAAAAACTGAAACTAATATTATTTTTTAATACGAAGGAACCTACCTTAACCTTTCATGATCGTAAATTTTTTATAACTAACCCATACAAAATACTTTATAAAACTAGTAATTTCCTTTATCTTTATTAAATGAAAATATACCTATGTACACATAATAACAAACGCGTAAACCTTATTATTTATAAAAATCACCGTGCCTACTGTAGCTGTCATTTATTTCACTTGATACATTGAATGTCTAAAACTGAATTTGATGGGTGCGATTTCAATACGAAACGCGATCTTTTGAAATTCAAATAGGGAAGCGTCTTTACGTCAAGTGCCTGTTTTTATCGAATAACGGTGGCGATTGTATTTGAGGCTAAAGTGAAAAAATAATACAAATTTACAATTCTCATACTATTGCGTACACTTATTGAATTCGCTAGTGGCACATTTATCGAATACAGGGTGTATCGACGTCACTCACCGCGTAGGACACAGCAAGCAACCCGCGACACATATAAGCTGTAGCGCGTAATTAATTCTCCTCTGCGGGCCAGAGAGTTCAGTCGACTACTTGTCAATAATTGTCACCTTGTTTGTAAATAGCCACGTTATATTGAGCTTTAAGAATGTGATATTTATAGCCCAGAGTCAGTGACTCGTAGGAATGGTCGCTGTCTGGCCGCTCGGCGTCACTGAACCCCTCAACGGGATATTCCATCCCTGGCGCTCTGGGCGGCTCCACGCATAGATTACGCTAATGTTGACATGACCAGTACTTGAACTGAGCTTCATTACTCGAGTGAGATTAAGCGCCCTCTACCGAGCTTATTGGAAATGGAATTCCGTTTACTTTTTTATGTAACAACATTTCTTCAGATTATGAAATTGGTGTAATAATTGCTTGTTGTATTATTTGCACAAATTATAGATATCGTGTCATGAGAGGTTCAATATTGTTACAATCGTTGTAATAATATTACAAGAAAATTCCAATCTTAAAGTTAAGTCGTAGTAGCGTAATTTGCAGTAAGTATTTTTGTGTCGATTTAAAAACATACAAAATGTAATGTCTATCCTCAACTTTAGAAACTCTGTACGTAATAAAATTCTTACTAAGTTATAACTTGATATATATGATCATAATTAGAGATGACATAATGATCATAATTATCGAGTGTAAGTAGGTCGTGTTACACCGAGATGTAAATTGAGACTCGGAAGCTTAACTCTGAGTTTTCAAGTGGAGTGACTTTATGTCGACATTGAACTGACTTTTCACCAGATAGAGCTGTTCTATTCAAAGAATAAGCAAAAGTTTTTCTTAGATTCCAGTATTAAATGAATAAAAACAATGTATTTAGGTAAATAGACAAATATTTCGCTATTCCTCTGATTTAAATACAGAAATAGCAGATTCAAGCGCCGGTTACAAAGCCATATATTTTTAGTAGTATGTCAATCCAGTCAGGCAACTGTTCAATATAATTACGAGTATGTTCTTACCTGGCAGTTACCTAGCGTATTAATTTACCTATAAAAGCTTGATCTCGTTTTGGGGACAGCGCCTATAAGTACCCTAAACTTGTTTCCGTATATTATAAAGTAATAATAAAGTAATAAAGTTTATTGGGCACAACAAAAACTTAAGCTAGGTACAAACATTGGACAGTGCTCTCCCGAACTAGTCAGAGACTGTATCTCGGGAGAGACACTCTTCCCCTAATTAGTCTTAAAAGTAATCTTAACTTAAGTATATAATTAAAGGTAAACATAAGGCACTTTAGAAAATAAAAAATTATAGTAATAACAATTACAAACATGATATACTATGTGAAGTGTAGTCCCCTTTTTGTGTGCAAGTGTACTGTGAATGAGTGTGTGTAATTATGAATAGGTATTTAAACGTGAACGTAATAGTTTATTTTTTATAAATTAAATCTGAATGAAATACTACAGGAATATAGTTTCATATCTGTCTTCAAAATAGAAGCGCCATATACGGATAAGGGTGTGGTCGGCAAAAGCATGTATAAATATAAGAATATAATGTGATTCTATCGACATACTACCTTAGGGTAAAAAGAATAATAACTAGTAATTCTTCCCGGTATATCGTAGGAGGCGACTAAGGGACGATGGGACCAGTCACCGATGTTCCGTTTAACATTACAACCCCAATATTCATGCTAAGAATAGACCTAGGAGTATCTCCAGGGTTCTGTCGACCCTGAGGGGGATTGAAGGACGTTAATGTACATCTATGTTTGGAGATGTGTGTCGTACAACTAGGTGACCTATCACTGATTATAAGACTGACAATGTTAAAGCATCTATAACCGGCCAGTAAGTATACCAACGTATAAATCTCTTAACGAAGTGCATGTGTTTTAATAAATAGCTATTATTCATTGGGAAAATGAATATCCATAAAGTCTACTTACTCTCTAAGCAACCTGCGTGATATCTACTAATGTATATCTTATATTCTTTTAGTTGTATGTATACATGTAAATAATACTACTATTTATAGGTATTTAACCTTTTCATAAAACAATAATGCTTCATGTACCTAAACAAGAATATGATGTACAAACTTTATCAAATATATCATTAAATAAAACTAGGTACATCCTATGAATCAAGCAATAAGTAAAACATTTTGAAGCTTAAACGGAGGCAATATTTCCTCTTACTCGAAAACACTTACTGATACATAAATAACGTTTTAGATTCTAAGCAGGTCATTTAAAATTCAGATAGATTTCCACTGGAAAGACATCATATGAATACTAGTACTGAATAAATAATACAATGGTTCGCTAACAAAACAAAAAAACTATTTTATTAATACCGGCAAAGCTGATACAATAAATATTTCACCGTAACAATCCTTAAGGTACGTTCAAATGTTTCCATTTTACAAGAATGATTTTCTCAAACAACTGACGTAAGAGCATTTTGAAAATTACACGTGTAAGCGAATGTGGACTTTGCACCGCGAACTAATGTAAGGAAGGTTCATGTTCTGAGCAACAATAACCCATCCTGGGCTGGGCCATTTAGAAGATAGCTTATTGTAAGATAGACCACCAACAAAGGGAATAATTGGCCACTTTGACCATCCACCGAATGCTGACATTCGTTAGTCTGTTGCTAGGGTTTTATTGAAACGGTATTGATCGACGTGTAAGGTGAACATAGTTATGGTCGCTCGTCGCATTCAAAACTCGCATAATTATTTGATGCATTCGAGAATGATTAATACACAATGAATTCCTGCGATTATATCCTTGGCGTCTTTCTTTTTAAACTTTACTAAATAATGACTGTCCTAATCATTTACGATTCACGTACGTCTGTTACGTACGATTTATATTACAACTTATGTCCACGGCCGTAAATCCTTAATTAAATTTTAGGGTGATTTATTCTCAAGGACATCTTCTCGGTCTCCTTTTTTGGTATTAGGTTTGTAATAGGGTTGATATGAAATGCTAGTGACACCTTACTAATCCATCGCCAAATAGAATACAATGACCTCTAGTCCCTTAGTCGTCTACTACGAGATGCTATGAAGAAAGAAATAAGCATTCTAAGATACCAAGTATTATATGATTCATTAATATGGGCTAAATAATGTCATCTACTTACACTAAACAGAATAAAGGAGATACTTTTTCCTAATATTATTATTGTAATATACATTTCTGCTAATACTTATTTAATTGTGCTATAATAGGAACAATTAAGTAGTGTAGAATTTAGCCGAAAAACAAACCTAAAATAGGCACAATTTATAATTTAATAACAAAAATTTTATATAATAAATTCATAATTTAAGGATAACGTACATTGACGATAAAATAAGAATAATAATCTTTTTTACTTAGAGAAGGACGATATTGCATGATGTTCAAAATCAAATCAAGCATTTACGGTCAGCGTAGATTACATTTGATCTGAAGTACAAAAGAACCTATATTTGGTTGTAAGATATACCAAGACTTGTTAGACCACAGCCTGGTGACACTTCTATAGTTCCTATTTTCGTATTTCCGTTGGCCAGAAGATACTGAAGTAGTATACTGAGAGCTCTCTCGCGTACTCTTCTAGTCATTGTTTTCATGAATCGCAAATAAATAAACAATGCCGTATTCATAGAAGTTTTATAGAAAATAGCAAAGCAGTGTTGGCTCTGTATTGTATTCTGCAGAAGTACACGGACGTACAAATTAGAATAAGTAACAATCAGTAATTGTACACTCCATTATGGTTTTATAGACTCAAGAGCATAATCGACAATTAGAATTAAAAATAAGCACAACTGGCTCACAAAACTATACGCACTCTAATTGATGGGCACAAATACATATATAACATATATACGGGAGTAGAATTCGTCATATCTGCCTACCTCTTCAAAACGAGAATAAAAGACCTTACAATTTACGTATTAATCCATCCGTTAAAGCCATTATATCTAATTCTATTATCATCTCATTGCGGATGCAAACATGTTTACTACTTTCCTTAGAGCTGCCCAGATATTTTAATTATTTTCTCTAATTAATACTTATATCAATCTACTTAATTTCAACCTATAGGTGATAAGCTAACTATACATTATTAGTGAATGATTAGTGCTCGATCTGTCTTCTATTTGACACGTTCTATTGTATGACTCTCACTTGTTTGGTAATTGTTTAGAGAAAGAGATAACGTTACTAAAAATAGATAAACTATTTTGAGCATTTCATTTGATTTATTGATATTCGGTTGTCAAGGCATGCGTTTTCTGTATTTCGATGATATAATTTACGTAACACACTTGTTCTTGCATTTCATGACTCTTTTCTCTAACGGGGTAGACAGAGGATTAAGTATGTATTTTTACCATCTCCGCAAGTAAGAAGCGGGTCTTTATTTGCCTTAATTGATTTTCTTTCAATCAAAATCCAATGTAATGAAATGTTTCATATCACCGAATACAGACGTTGGATATCCACCTATTCCGAATAATAGGCAGATTTACTAACGATGATAACCTTCACCTTAAACGTGATGTTTTTCATAAAACGTGAAAATAATATACTTATGCGTAATATGAAGCTCCAAAAATATTAAGTGACATGTTGGAATTGTGGTTGATTTATTTACTGTTTTTCGTATGGCCACTTCAATGAATGAACTCAATACAATTCGGTGTTTTCAACACATAAATTTAAATATATCGGAAGTAAAACTAAGTCACAATGGTGATTTTAGTAACCTACATACTCATTCACCAATGTCTGAAAAACAGATAGTTCTGAAGATCTAGAACTATAGATCAACTTATCGATCCCTGCAGAATTAAAATTTAATGAATTAACACTTCGTTCAGTCTAATTTATATATTTATTTAATCATAGCTTTTGCTTCATTATCTGTGCACAAAAAAATGAGCGATAAAAAATCTAATGAAGTAATGACACATCAACTTTAAATCATGGGCAGTAACCAGGATACTGAAAAAGTCTTAAAGTTATATTGATTAAAAACACAGTACCGTCTCGGTACGTAGTACGTGCTAATTAATGTAAGATAACAACACACGCCACCGTAATTTTCCTTGGCAAAGTAACGTTGAAATTTTAGGCGAACGTGTGAAAGAAATACTGACTACATATATTTTGTTCAAAACTTATATTTGGAAAGGCACCTATGCCGTAGTTTTCTGCGGAACACAACAGTTACTAATAGCCACGGTCATGTAAGCCTCTGCTTTCCCTGCAAGGGTTAGCAAAGTGATGCGTGTAAGCAGAAACATGTCTTAACAATAAGTGTTATTTCTTAAACAATTCTGCATTATTGTCATACTAGTGACCTGCTCCGGCTTCGCACGGGTATAAAATATATAGCCTACTCCACTATTTAATGGATGTTATTATATATATAAACCTTCCTCTTGAATCACTCTGTCTATTAAAAAAAACCGCATCAAAATCCGTTGTGTAGTTTCAAAGATTTAAGCATACAAAGGGACATAGGGACAAAGAAAGATACTATGTAGTGATAATGTTTTAGGAAAATCTTAACGGACACTAAATCCTTACGTATGAAGTTATTACTACAAACTGAATTTTCTTCCTGTTATTTGATATTTAAATCTTTAATTGGTATTGCCTTGTGCTGTTTTTAAAATCACGAATTTTTATGGGATACACTAATTTGCATAAGTGGTAGTGTAGCATAAGTTTTCGAGGCACTTTTCACAAGATATATGAGTAATATTAGTACTCGTAAGAATACTATAAGAATATCATACTATACAAGACAATATTAAGCATGTCGCGCAAAATTACCTATGTATTGGAGATATACAAGTATTTTAAGACATGCCAGTATGAAGAGAGATGGTTACTGGCTGTATGTTTCAGAAATACATGTGTCATATTTGTCATATCTTGACCAGAAACTTACTGTTGCTTATAGTATTTTGCACAAACTTTCTTAATCAATTGAGACAGTATCTGAGAAAGTTTACAACAAATGGATATAAAATTGAAATGATATTTTTATTGTTATCGGATTGAGGTTCCCGCCCATTTACTTGCACGCTTGTTACTATCGATCGGTGCTTCAAACTTGGACGAGACTTAGTAGCAATAGGTCATCTGTTGGCGAGCTGCAAGTCTAGGGCGACTCAGTGCAATGAGTGTGAGTAGGCGCGGGGGGCTTGTCTGTCACAAGTCATATTTAAACGTGCGCGAGAGCCACAGAGGTCTCAGCGCTTGCGGCACAGTCGAGGAGCTCGTTCCTCCTCCGATCGATACACGGCCTCCGCGCGCTCAGCTGGCGACACCGCCGCGACATCTAGTGCACCACTGCGGACAACATTTCCACTCTCCCTTCAATTGACTACTGGTGAGTGATACCCCTTTAAGCCCTGTTCCCCAGTTTATGGGTTTTGTTATAGAGACCGTACATATGCGCGATTTAATGATTGAAAATGTTTTATGTTTTCGGAATTTTGGTGGAATGATTCAATTGAATATTACAATTTTATTAAAGTTATATAAATTATTACAATATGAATCATGTAACTGAAAAAAGCACTTTATTTACATATACATTACTTAACATAACATTGATTAACCTAAAAGAAAAATAAGGATTTGAAAAAATTAATCATTTTCGTAGTAAACAAATATACTACTAGTTATAGTAAAAATTGTAGGTATTTCGTAGTAAAAATATTTCAATCATCTTGTCTTAAAGATAATTTATTACGAATTTCGATACTCCATAACTCATTATTTTTGGCCTGTCATTAATCGCTGCACACGCGTTGATATCATTTACACCTGAAAATGTGTGAGTAGTCCCGTCATTATTATTTGTGGCAACCGTACACTCTCCGATTTTATCAACAATATCCATTTCCGGAAACGACTAGACATACAAGGGGATACATGTTGTGCAAACTCATCATTATTCGGGTTTACATTGTGATTGATTAACAAACAAACACTCAAATAAGATTTCAAACATATTAATGTAATTGTTTGTGTTTTTCTGATCAATTACAATTTGTAAACAATCAAATATTTTTATTTAGTTGTGATAGTATTCTATATTTTTTAGCTTCGTCAGTAATTTATTTTTATAATATTAAAGTATTCACATTCAAGTATCTAGAAGTACTTAAATATGATAACCACACTTTGTAACGAATACCCTAAGGAACTGAAGCAGACTGGGATTTTATATGATAGTTCGAGAAGGTTGAATGTACTAACACTGTTAACTTCAATAACATGTAACACAGTAGGTACAAAACAATATAAGAAGTTGTATTTTATGCTATACCAATCCACTATTAATACATTCTTTTAATTCTACAGACAATAGTTTATAGTAATATATCGAAAGAGATTTCTTTAGTTATTCTTTATTTGGATTGAATACGGTTGAAATACCATAGATTTCGGATAACGACTTTTGATCTGATGAAATTTAAGATGGACATTTGGCGTTTATAGATGTATGCATGTTTATTTTCGAGTCTTTATAATATGTATTATCATGGTAAAGATACAGTTCATCCATATAATTCTTATTTATAATATGTGGCAATTTAAATCGGCATCGCCTATACTCATAATTCCATAAACGAAACTTGGGAGAGCAGCCTAATAATCTATTTTTTAATATATTTTTTAACTCTCCACAAAACATCTCTTTCTTTTCCAAACCTCGATAGCTAACTACGAAAATATTATGTGACCGCGGTTTAGTCCTTCCTACAAACAATAAATGTGTTTATAAAATTATGTTTATAAATCCTGTTATTACTTAACAGTTGTTTGTTTATGTATTATTTTACGAAGTTATTTATGAATACTATCATATTTGTGGATCGTTTCGCATTTGCGGAGTAATGTCATTAATTTTAACGAGCAGTAATTAAGACGGCATTACTAAAAGAGTGGCAGCAGCGCAAGGCCATCATACCAACTTCGCTAGCCTTCACACACTTTGCGCTTAAGACTTTCAGATAACTTAGGAGCGAATTAGTAACTTAATCAAATCGACTTCAATAAATTATTTACAAATACTAGCAGATACATAATGTCGGGATCTGAAAACCAAAAGATGTAATAGGACATCCTTAATGTGAGGTAATTGTCAGTTGGCCATGGTCATCGGTTTGTTGCTTACCATGTGCATAATCTGTAGAATTATCATTATTTCAGCGACGCATTGAAGTCACGAAAGCATTGTACTGCATCAACAAATCCCCACACAACCAATCGTGGGAATTAATACTTCAATTGTAGTTTGACAATGATATTTTGTAAGAAGACAGCATATATTTTCGCTAATAATAAGTTTTTGTTCGATGTTTAGCTATCGTTGATTAAATAGGAAGACACTGAAGAGGATATACATACGTAATTGTTATCACAGAAGTCTACGACAATATCACAAATGTTTCTTTTTCGTAGTTTCGCAGACGACCTTTTCTGTTGACCTGATTTACAGTTCAATTTCGGTTCATAACTGTCCAAGATATAAGTTGTTTGTTTGTTATAAGGCATGCTCTGGAGTATCAATACCAAAAGTGTTCGCCGTTTTGTCAATTGGTCAGTCGCTTCTGTGCACTTGACCCCGCAAACTAAATTGTCTTTTGTCACTGGGCACAAGCAACACACCGTTGCTAAGGTGCCTGGGCTTCGATTGTAGTAATTCGAACGCAAAGGTCAGCACCCGAACACTCTTTTGGCAGAAGACAAAACAATAAACAACTTAATCGAAGGCAACTAGATGGGTCTATTAGAATCGCGAGTCGCTTCACCAATTTTCGAACTAGATATAAAATAAAACTTTGCCAATAGCACACGAGTATGTCCGCAGATTAAATGTCGCTAGGCAGCATTAGATTGCCGACTAGCATCAACTAGCGTATACGTAACAATGTAACCAAGCAGGTACCTACCTATTATTAGATCCTTCAATTGCTATTGAATAACTGCGGCAACAGTTTTTGCTATTTTTAGCCTCGTTAATAAGTTACGTGTCTCGAACGGTGTAATTGCATTTGTCTACCAGTTGTATAATCTCGAGATTCTCGACGCTATAGAACATAGTGCAATTCTACTACATAGGTTGTTAAGTAGCTAACATACTGTATTCTTTTGACTTAATGTTATTTACCATTACTATCATGGATGATTTGCGCAAACGTAATTTGTCAAGTTTCATATTATAATAAATTATCGTTAAATAAAGAAGCCTTAGTCGTTGCCTAATATTAACATGATAATTCTATATAATCATATCCAATTCTGCCAAACATTACGTTAAATAATAGTTAAATCGTGATGAAAATGGTTGTTAATAAATTAACCGGAATAAAATTTTCCGTTTTCAATTTTCATTATTTATTATTATTGTTTTTTTACGTAGCGAACAATTATGTGCAAACTTCAATTAGTTTCCAAAGTTACAGCCACAAGATATAG
Source organism: Leucoptera coffeella (assembly GCA_030578115.1). Classification (NCBI taxonomy): domain Eukaryota; kingdom Metazoa; phylum Arthropoda; class Insecta; order Lepidoptera; family Lyonetiidae; genus Leucoptera; species Leucoptera coffeella. The sequence goes on along the minus strand of JAMBLF010000669.1, from coordinate 189,663 downwards.
CGTATAAATGTAGTTGTCGCCGTATAGTGCAAATCGAAACATTAGAGTACATACGAGTTGTTTGAGCACGCCTGAGCCGTGTGAAATACTCAGCTTACCAGCTTAACACACTAACAGTAATGATTATAATCTTCGATAATAACCCTGCACTTGTTGTCATACGACATCACTATCGTTATACGTTCATCTACTTGTATGAACACTTTTAGTGCTTGGTTTTGGATAAAGTACGATTTGTCTGTCGCTAGGTTCCTTTTATATGGGTAGGTATTATGATACATGTATTATATGTATATCTTTAATTATAATTACTTTTATTATTTTTAGTTTATATTGAAATATAATAAAATTATGTATTAAAATTGTTATTTATTACTAAAACTGTTACTTAATTAATAAAGTATTTATATTCTACAGTCTGTATACAAGATACTAATTTGTATTGATGAAAGGATAAGTAAACCTGATACAGAGTTGCTGACACTAAGCAGACATGACACATGATTAACCTAACTGGTACGGATTATATTCGCTCGCTATAAATAGATTTAGAAGTAGGCTTAGGCTGAACTAGCTAGGTCTCTTGCGAGCTAATAATAAACCTTAACTGTACAAGTTTATCTATTTTACAGATTTCTAATTTATATAATCTAATATAGTCTCTTATATAATATTATAATTTAAGCATTACTTAAAATAGAGTCTCCTTAATGCAGGACTATGACATGTTACTTAAAAACCGAATAGTGAGTTCACATTTGAAGCGAATCTGTATAAGTGTATAGGCACAACGTTTCCATGACTCAGATAAAAACATCGTTGCACTTTGTTGTTCGGCTGTGGTTATAAAACTGAGATTGGTCATCCTTCCTGTTGCAAGAAGAACAAACAAACAGAGCTGCTCGAAGTGGCAGTTAAACGGTGCTATTTTCTTGTTTACGGCGCAGGAGTCAATAAGCGCTGCAGTGGGCCCGTCACGTGCTGCTCGGCACGGGCCCTAGTGCTATAACAGACCGTAAATAGAAGACGAATAGGTGTCACATCTCGGAGGGCAGATCGCCGCCCTGCGCCGCATCACTCCTCCGACGCGTGATCATTGTTGCTCTTCGTAAATCATAACATACGGGCGGCCGCGGCGTGCAGGCGAGCATACATTGTACGCTTACACCCATTGTCCAAACACATTATCTCAACGGTCACAGAGGATTCAAATTCGAATCACTAGGGGTAAATGAACAAACTGTTAACACAACTATTTGGTGCTACGTAAATTTCTTAATTTAGATCCCTTATCATGTTTACAACATTTAACCACTGGCGAGTAAACCATTAAACTTGGTCGGGACTTGAAACATAGATACGTGGAGCACGCGTCCATTACAAAGTGTATGTATCATCGTAAAATTCCATTATGAGGTAAAACTGCAGATCACTCGATACCTTCTAAAGTAAATTCAATCCAATATCAATTTCACTGCTACGATATTTGATAAAAGTGCATTCGCGACGGGAAACCGATAACTGAGCTAGTCACTTAGGAAATGAAAACCGGTGTAATGTTCGTATATTGGGCGGACACTGCCGTTGGTGTCGGATTACAATTGCACCCTTTTGTATAAAAGCGAGACGCCTGCTCAAGTTACGCACAACTGCAGGCTTCAGGCACGTCGTAGGTGTACATGCGGCCAATAATGCGCCGCTATCGCATTGCGTTGTACGTAACATAATTGGCAGGTGTGTGAATTTGAGTTTTGTTGGTTGCAGTAACCATGCGCATGGAAAGAGCGATGCTGGCTCTGTTGGCTGCGGCGGGCGTGTTCTCGTGGGACGCCGGCTGCCACGCGGCCACCATGCCCATCTTCAAAGTGTGCGGCAGGACGCTCAGCGACCTCATGAGCCGCGTCTGCCGAGTCTACAACAGCCCTCTTTGGGACGAACCCACTGGTGAGTCAATCAACCTAGTCACAAAAATACACTGATATATGAAGGGGTATCAAATCATCGGAGAATCAAAGCCTATCACTTTGGACACACCTACAAGTTATTTGAGTAATTAACATATATCTACATCTGAAACGTTTTTTTAATTGGATACCAACTAGTGGTACTAAATAGTAGATGAAATCTAATTAGCAGTTTTATTAAATTCATAAATTTTAAGGCAAACAAATTAGCATCGCGGAAGTCCGCGCTATCAGCCAATGGATTTAAATATTAGGTTAAAGACGACTACACATACACAAAAGAGATAATATATTTAGCTCCGAGTTCAATCCCCAATAACACTAGTTGGATATACGTCGCATAAATAAATATCGGTAACATCCTATTTCAGAAAATTTCTCAAATACTTCGAAAAGTTTTCCTTGTATCGTCCAAGTCACAAAATGTTGTCTTGGCCAGTACCTGGACGGTAGACGATCAAAAATATTCACCGATGTCAATGCAGTAACCCTGTTACGTTGGATTGGTCAAAGACCTTTGCAATGTCGACTGTGGTCAGTCAAATCTCAAATAAACAACAATATATAAGTGACTGATCAACAACACCGCCTCAAGGGGTTTCATTCATGAACGACTAAATAGGTAGTGTCGTGATGTGGTAAGTTGTATGTATATGCCGCCCCACATTACAATGAGCAGTTTAGAAACGTGATTATATTACGTTGTTAAAAAAACAACTGAAAACGAACTGGTGACATAACGATAAACAAGTCAATATTTATAAAAATGAAGCAAAAATAACATCCGCGAAGCAACCACCGCTTATCGCGCGTGAGAAGGTCGCCACGCTGCCACCACTCAAGTCCAAAAGAGCATAAACAATTCTACAATAACTAAACATTTCGGAAAATAACGATATATAATCACTTATTCCCAACCAAGAGAATATGAGTAATCAGACATGCTCGAGTGGGCAGATTGGCTCAAAACTGATCTGTAATTAATTTACAACAAAGTTATCGTCTCGCTGCTGACCTTTGGATGTTTACTTCTTCTCTGTCCACGGTAAAAACAAATGCACACCAGTTTTATTTCGCTTTGACCCTTAATTCGATTATGTAGGTACACGAATTCTCGTGAAAACTAAATTTGCGCCATCATATTTTCTACAGGATTTAAGTAATCTTCTTTTAACCTGTAGCGAGAGTAAAGAACCTGTCTGTAAGTTACCTTCTTCATCTTTCTTCCCTTTCAGAAAGCAATGACCCTTCGGCGGTAAGAAGGAGACGAGACACAGAACATTTAGGCATCGCTACAAGATGCTGTAATTTCGGATGTAGCTGGTCGCAGCTCACGGAATACTGCACAATCAATGCAAAGTGAGTTATAGATATTACCTCTTATATACTCGCTACAAACAATCATCATTATTCATACACGTATATTAGGATGTACTTTAACGACATATTTTAATACTTAGGCCATTTCTATAATTGCGGAGTATTTTCTTATAGACACCACTATTCACCAGAATAATTACTATTTTGTAAATATGACGTGTATACGTATAGTAACAAATTGATTCTTACCACCCACGAAGACGTATGTCAAACGACACTTCGTTCCAGGCACACGTTTTTAAACTTAACACTTTGTATACCAAGCTCTAACAACGTTCTTTAGTTTTAGAAATATAATGCTCTTACATTTTAACTTTATTACTTCGGAGTAGGTACACGACCTTTAAGTCACGTTTATGATAAACTTGAAATTATAAACATTTAAAGAATCTCTAGGCACATTGTTCTTCCGTCCCTAGCACGTATCTAGAACTCAATTTAAGCAGTGCCGATAATTACACATAATAATAAACAAATTGTTTACTTTATCTTTTACTATATATACATATCCTTATACTATACGTTGCCTAGTGACCGATATTTAATTGAGAAGAAACTTTCCATAATCACAAAGCAATAGACAGCAAATCAAGGTCGCAAGTTTATCGTCTACTATAGTAGACATTCTCAGCGATACGGATATATCTACGACTCTGCTCTACGTACATGCATTCCTGCCATGATTTCATACCTACTGATACATTTATTACTTCCACGTTAGCTTAGAGAGATAATTTTATTTTTAACTTAAAGCGATCAATCTGTAAGTCACATATGACTTTAGTTTGTAGTCTCTATCCCTACAAAATACACGATGATACGTAGGTTACTAAGCCTGGGATACCTAAATGTAATAAATTTAATTTTACACTACCTGCGTACGTGATATTTTATTACATTACTAAATTTAGTACAAGATTATGGTGTGTTCATACAAAATTGTCATTTACTTCATCAATATTATATGTACATCCGTATAACCGATACGCACAACAATTCCTTTGGTTGAGTAATGAGTCTGTACTCCCGAAACTTAAACACTACAAATAGGTATTACGGATATTTGACACAAGAATTTGACATTTATCTTTTTTGGTGCAGCCTAGAAGCGGCGTTGAACTTGGAAACGCACCTGATCGAGGACAGGTCGGCGGAGGAGGCAGCCAAGGACAGCGTGGGGCTGGAGCCGGCCATTTCGTCGCCCAGCGTGGTGGCGTCTCCGAGGGGCGAGGTGGGGCGGCGCAGGAGTCGCGGGTACGCGCGCGGGCGGGTCCGCCGTTGCCGGTGCGGCCGAACTGGGCGCGCGGGCCGACGGCGAGCCTCCCTACTGGGTAACACGGTGTGTCTCTAACGCGGCGGCCCTTGTCTCTACACTAGGGGGATATGATAGCACAAATATTAGAATATATAAAGATGTCAATAGATAGATATATAGAGAAAATAGATGCGGGTTAAGTGGGAATTTAAGTTTTTGTTACTGCCTATATTATGTTTGCCTATACTACATATTTTTAAATTTAAAATTTTAAATCTGGGTAAAATTTATAGAAATAGTAGTATTACATAAGGCTTAACTAATGTTTTGAGCTATTAGCATGAAATTCAAAATGTTAGTGGGTCAATGAGAACAAGGACCGCCGGTTAACTAACAACTCATACTAACGCTTCAATCGCATGAATATTAACTTTCTCATCTAACAAAATATCATTCTGTGTGCATGTAACTTTGTATTGAATTTGCAGTTGTAAAGTTTTAACTTTTCTGTGTGTTTTTAATTTGTATATTAATCGAACAGTATAATTATAAGTTAGGTCAGCGTCTGTCATGACAGATTATGTTTAAGAGACAATAATTCCTTACGAGTGAAATAAGTCTTTATCGTGTAATTAATTACTACTATAATGCAAAGATTTTAATTTTTCCAACAAATCAACTTTTGAATATAATAACTTCACTCAACAATAAAAAAGCAAAGAATAAATTAATTTACTAGTGCCAAACGCTAATTTCTAACATTAATTAATAATTTCAAACCATATTTCGAGTATAAAAATTAATACGTATAAAAATACCAAACTCAATTATTTTAACTACACAGCAATGCATTTAAGCACAAGATCTTTCGTCACCCTCTAAAAATATAAAATAAAAATTAACGATATATAAATAGGTTTTATGCATGCGCGTCACTATTCCTTTAATATCATAACTAACCTATGTTCTATTGGTTCCAGGCTCGAGTAAACGACGAATCTCGTGCTGCGCCCGTCGTAGGCACCGTGTCCCCCCTTCTCACGTGGGGTCGAACCCTGCACGCTGACTTGCCGCCTGTGGAGTACGACCGCTACGCCTATGTTGCAGTCTACGCCTAACCTGCCGATCCTATACCTAACTTAACTCCTACAACACATTACTAGATGTCCTGATAATAGTTGACTCTTGTTAGAATTTCATTGCACGTTTGGTTTGTAGTTCATTAGTAGATTTATGTGAATGGAAATGAGAATGTAAGTTATTGTATCTCAATTCATGTAACGTGAATCTGTGAATTTAGATCTTGAATTTGTTTGTTTTTGTCGTTATAAATGCCTGTTTCCTGATTGATTAGTTTCAAAAATTGTAACCGAAATTACAGTGCTCTTTAATGCCGGTAATTCTAGGTTCCGTCCCTCAACAATAATAAAGTCGCACCTAGATGTTACAAGGTATCCCACGTGCAAGTGTTACTATTAGGAATAATTGTGTGCAAATATTCTTATTACATAACATTTTGTATGTAATAAGGAGAGTTTTATTAAATGTTTTATAATACTGTGTATTTGTTATATGTAGTGAATTTTGAATGAATGATTTTAGACATAATTAGGAAAATTTAGAATGATTATTTCGATAACATTTTATAATTGATCACATTAGGTTATTAACATAAATATTTAAAGCATATTACACCGTAGCACTAGAATAAATATAAGCTTTCAATAATCTACCACATAAGTTTGAAGATCTCTTGAACATCTGTGATAACTCCATTAACTGATTATAGAACTTGTTTAATTAATTTATAAAATGTCAACATAACAAAATAAATAGGTATTCCTTTCTCTGGTAGCTTTAGTTTGTAAGTCTCTTAAGATAGATACTAATGACTGATCAAATGGAAGACATTATTAAACCTCCATTTATTCTCGGACATGCTATTTTATTTCATAAATGCTTTTATATATACAAGTTATATTTACAACGAAGTTTACAATTAAAATCTCTACATCCTAATGACCAGCTGATTCCTTCATATCGTTTGATTCAGAATCCTTGTGTGCTTGATTTTGAGCATCATCTTTGTTGAAATACTTACTAAGAATCACATACTTAGTAACTAAGATTGCCACTACAATAATGCCTAGTCACAGAGGCCCTTTATTATCATTGTCTGAACTTGACTTTGAACCTTCTGCCTCCTCAGGAGAACTTGTGCTTTTATTTTTCAAAGGTACAAGTTGGAACTTTAATGTGTTGCCTTTGTTCCGCTTTTGAACTATCTTGCAAATGTCCTTAACATTCTTCTCTATGACTTCGTAAAACTTTTCCTGGAATAGTATGAATTAAAACATAAAATAATTTATAAAATAGACTATTTTTATACATAGCAGGAGACTAAAAGATTAGGGGTAGATAGAATCAATCGGCAATCAATTGGGCAACCTATCACTAATATTTCATATGAGATTGGGTTGTGTTCCAATATTTATGCTATAAAGTGACCAAAAATATATTATATCTCTGAGGTTCTGTCCACCCTAAAGGGATTAAAGGATTTATAAATGAACAAGTTTATATAAATGAACACATTTACAACCCTATTTGGCTTGAAACCTGAGTAAGGAATGACTTTAATTTACAACAGGCATACCAAATCCTCAAAAATATACAGCAATTACAAAAGCGATAAAATGTTTCCAATAGTAATCCAATATGGTCAGCTTGGTCAGCTAGAATTCATGCCTCCCTAAAAGGGTAAATAGAATAAAAGGTTCTCACTATTTCGTCAAAGATAGTGAGTGAACATTTACAACTCAAGAAATACATGAACCTGGTAGCAAAACCTATTATTCTAATGACAAATAATTGTGTATTTATAATAGTGTTGAAACAAAGAGCAACTAAGCGTCTATCCAAATTGGAACATAATAATTTGAACATAATGCACATAGTTCTTTGGACAACAAACCAAAGCTCCAAAGTGCACTTAACACATTCGTCGCCATGGTGGGTCAAAATGACCAGCACCACATATACTTTTTTGGACCATGGCGACGAAAGTGTTAAGAAAAGAAGCGCATTCTTCGTAATTTGTACTTCTTTATACAATGTATCTGACTATTTCAAGTAACAGTCAACTTTCCTTACAATTTTTCCCTAAAGAAATCAACAACACATGCAGCAAATAGCTAGATGTTCATCCATCTAGATACTGGCCACTCATGCTTCCTATTTATATTAACATGGTACTTACAGCATCATGTAATTGCTTCTCATCAGGCGCAGTGATAACCACTCTCACTTCATACTGTTTTGCCACTAACTTTGACATTTTCTTGACATGAGTCATAAAGTCATGTTCACCAATTTTGGTGGAAAATGATATTAGTTTTTCCCCTTTGATTGTGGTCTGCTGTTTCTCAAGTTTCCTTTCTTTGCGCTTTTCAAGTTCCTCTTGGTGATATTCAGCGCTAGTCATTAACCTGAAGTAAGTATTGAAGTATATATAAATAGAAGTAGTATAAATAAATTAAAATATAAAAAGTAGTACAAAATAGTAGTAGTAATGGTATATATCAGTGCTGTCCAAACCACTGCCCACGGGCTGCATGCGGCCTGCGGTTTAGATTGCTGCGGCCCATTGAACCTTTTTAACCGACTTAAAAAAGACAGATCTCTTTTTTACTTACCTACTGCATATAATAATACTTTATTTTAATTAATAATAGCTTTAACTTAGTTTTATTAAAAAGTAGATAATAAAATAACGATATTGTTATTACCATTTTGTCATTTTAATAAATATTTTGCGGCCCACCAATGTATTTAGTCTTTTTTATTGGCCCTAGGTCCCATCTAGTTTGGACACCCCTGGATATATAAAGCTTTAGTATTTAAAGTACAGTAATCAATAAGAAATGAAGATCAGGAGAAATAGTGATGTGTGATCGTGATAGCTACTTCTTACGAACATTGTATTAATTATTATTCAATTGCAAGTCTTGCTGAACTCAGAACAGTGAGAAAATAAGTCTTTAATGTTCCAACTCAAGTAACATTGATTTATTTGCTAAAACTATCAATTTAGTCATCTGGTATTAGAACACAGACCTACAGTCAGGATTTTCATGATATAACATACACATGAAGCAAGATAGTGTATAAGCAAATAATAATAAAACATACTTATAAACTGCTCGCTTGGTTTTGGCATCTATATCTTGTATCTTAACCAGCTTAAGGTCTCTCCTCGTAGATATACTTGATGCTTTTTCTAAATCACTTATAGTAACGGTATTATCAGGATTTATAAGAGTTATTCTATCCACATAAGGTTTCTTCTTAGGAATAACTTTACCATCAGCTGCAAGCCTATTTACTCGGTTACTGAAAAACCTGCTGCACATGTGCTTAACAGTTAACATTGGAATTACTCTATTCATTTTTTAAATAGCTAGCAATTACAAAACAACAAAATTTACAATATTTATGGAATTAGATAATTCTAAAATGTTTTGTACATCGTAATATAACATAAAAACAATAATAGACAGCCCATCAGTCAGTCAAAGAATGAAATGGAATCTTCAAACAATGAATATTGATAATATGAGTTGAAGTAAGTCTTGCTGATCATTTTACTACAGACATGTAAAATGTAACATAATCTCTAATTTATAAAAACCTTACTGCTCTATACACTTTCTGGCAATAGGAAATAAAATCTATCTCGGTAATTTAAAACCTTAAACAAAATATACAATGATTATATCACTAATAACCAGGGCTCACATAATGAGAATTAGGACGTATACTATTTATCTGTCTGTTCTTTTTGTAAGTAGTTAATAACATTGAAGCTACTCGAAAAAAAGCCGGCGAACTTACAAAGCCATACACACAATCTATAAATAATACATTATAATTTTGATCGTTATGATCAACTTTGACGTCTTTACTGTGATCTCCACCAACCAGTTCTGAAAGAAAATGAGCTTTACTTGTGCGCACATAATATTATTGTAAAGAAATGCTAAATCCAATCGTGTATATGTCTCACAAATGATTCAACTCATTCATTCGTTCAATCAAAAAGTAAAATATTTTCGCTCGTTCCGACGACTCATTCGTTCATTGATAAAGTGACGTTTTGAAGCGGCAAAATGGTATGTAATATTTTATTCCTATTTAAATTATATCTGCTTATATCTCTAAAATCCTGCTTCTAAAACTATAACAAGTGATTAATAATGGTGTTAATTTTTTCCAGTCTGCCCACAAGACGTTTATTATTAAGCGCAAGCTTGCGAAAAAGCTGAAACAAAACAGACCGATCCCACAATGGGTTCGTATGCGTACTGGAAACACAATTAGGTAAGTGAAAAAATAACAAATACCTAGACTCAGATCCCTCGCCCAATTAATCACCACACATATATTCTATTTAAACATATTTGGTCGAGATTTTCATAACATCCTTCAAAGCATCTTGATAGGTTATGTTATGTTGTTGCTTTTCAACATTTGTAGTTACAATTTAATGAGTCTGCTAGTTCTCTAGTGCAATTAATCAAAACCATCTTTCTGAATTCGCTGGACAGGATGTTGCCTGAACCCATATGTAAGATATATTACAATACTATTTTAAAATAAGTGCAGCAAATGCTAGGTACGACTTCTATGTATTTGAGTGGTACTAGAAACTGAAATTATATGTCATTTGTGACTAATTTTCGATATATTTATAGACTACATTACACATATATTTGATTGGGCCGAGAGATTTTCTCATTTTAGAAAATTAAATTGCTTTCCTAATATAAGGATATAGTATTTACCTACCTGGTGGTAGCAATAATTCTAGATTACTGTGTACTAATTATTTCTTAATTTTTCAGGTACAACGCCAAGAGGCGTCACTGGAGAAGGACTAAGCTCAAGTTGTAAGATGTGACTTGACTAGTTAAGTTAAATAAATCCTAAATCTCAAAATGGCTTTTCTTGCAATCCTGTTTCTATACTGCTACATTTCCAGCAATATTGGAAAGGGACACAGAAAGCTAAACACCAAAATTTACCATATGGAACAAAGCTGAATAAACTGTATCCATTACATCTACACATAAGGATTTTTGTCATGTCTTACATACACATAATCTCACTCTCTACTGCTTAACTCATTCGACGCCGCGCCATTTTTCAGCGTCTTACTAGCGGAGCCGCCATAGAAACTGTCATGAACACGCGAGGCGTGTCCGCGGCTCTGCGACTAAGAAAAAATGAACACGCCACGCGTGTCCACTGGCTCCGCGCGAAGTTTAATGTTTCTAAATACGTTAATAATACATTGTGGTAGTTTATTTCCTTAGTTCTGTTTGTGCAACGAAAGAGATAAGGTTGTGGCAACAGTATAGTGATTTTAAACCAGGAATGATGGCGAAATATGGATATTTAGGTAAATTAAATATGATGTGATTCTCAAACTTTCTTATATATTATTAAACTTATAATATTTTTTGTTTGTATAGTATATAAATTATTTACTCATCTATCGACTAAAATCACTCAGGAACATATTATTGTGTAAGTACTAATATTATAATAAACAAGCTAACGTAGTGAGTTTGATAGAAAGTTAAACAAACTTTTAGAACCTCTGGTCGCATACTCAAAGTGGACACGCGTGGCGTGTTCTTGGCATCCCACAAGGTATTCGTTTTTAGTATAAACATAACTTCTTTCAAAGTAGAAACCACGTGAATATATGGTTATTCGTGTGGTAAATACCATGTACACAAATTCTTATAAATTTTTTTCATGTACTTTTCGAGATATAATCGAAAACATGGACACGCGAGGCGTGTCCGCGGCGTGGCGAGTAGAATTTTCATGGATTCGCGAGGCGTGTCGTTAGCTCCGAATGAGTTAAAAGGGTAGAGTATTTGGGTCATTACTCTTTCTGTTCACAAATAATTTAAATCTTACACAGATTTATCTTGTACAAGACAATTTTTATCTGCATGCTGAAACTCTTAGTGTATTGGATACTTGGGCTGGCTACCTGTAAATAGTGTTCTATGTAAATGCCCATAATCTAACTCATAGTAAAGGTAACAATAGATATCTTCAAGTTTCTTCCTTGAAAAGTATGCTTCATCTACTGTGAACTATTGCATTAGTCCTCTAGTTTGCTCCTTTTGGAAGTCATCACATTTCAACTGGATCATTAGCTCTCCTACATAAGTGTTTCTGACAGTCCTAGTTTAGAACCATTTTATCCTGTATTTGGTTTCCCTGTGCATATATAAGTGTGGGAGGCGTCTTATAATATAGCCAATTATTTTTATCCAATGCTTATGTTGTAGCAAAGAAATATTCTTGATCAATGAGATGTTTAACATTGTATCCAATTTCCAAGTTAAATAACATTGAAAACATGGTTGTAATAGAAGACTGAACATTTTTATCCTAAATCATGGTAGGAGTAATTTGAAATGATTTATTGTACAGATAGAGGAAAATATTTAAGTTTATTTTTAACTAAATATTACGACAGTTACTATCCTCCGATACTTATCATTACTAGTTTTCACACTAGGTATTTAACCTTGAGCTTAAACAGTTTCGACATAATACAGGAAAGTGGCTTTCAACTTTTTGGCATCATCAAACTTTTATATTATCCCCACCAAAATAACCCGTCAATGACAAGGTGGTTCGAAGTTGACAAAACAGGTACAATAGATACATCAATGGATAAAAGTGGAAGGAGCAGAAGTGGATTGCTGATTAACACAATTTAAAATATGTTCTTATATTGTAAAGTAGTTTTTAAGATTTAAATAAAACAAACAAGTTATTTGTAAAAAATAATATTCGCATACTTACACAAATATTCGTGTTAATTTACTAAATCATCCAATTCAGTAATACCTAATATTATTATCAGATTACCAGATTTAGTAAACTTTGGAACATAATTTTAAGTAATACCATAATTCATTCAAATACTAATTGATTTTCTTTTCTAAGCTTTAAGTAAGCGCATCATGTAAAGGTGTCTTTTTGAGTCAAGCTTAAATTACTGTATTAGTTGTAAAGCATTCTTAACTATCACAATATTAACTAAATATAACAAAACAACAGGTACCTACTGACTAAATATGACACAAAAAATGCATTAAGTACAATAGTAATCAATAGTGCTTGATCATAAAATGGTATTGGCTACATATTGATAGATATTATTGTCCGACACTTCGTTTTACAAAAGTTTTAACAAAGTTTGTTCTCTTTTCACAGAAACGTAATATAAATTTTAAAATTTAATGCAAGTCCAAGTTTTATGTATATTAAAACTCATAAAAGATTTCTTTAATAATCTAGTTCACAAGTCAACTCACTGGTCCATCAAAATAAAAGTAAAAAGTTGGTCAAGTCCTTAAAATATACCTACGAAATGAATGAAGACATACAAATTCAAATAGCTGTTAAATAATTTTATAACAACTTTACTGATAGATTTGTGTATACGTAAACAAATGTAATTACTTTACGGTTTCTCAATATCCGTTCATCATTTCGGTATCTTTCCGAATTCAAAAAATATACGAGTATATACGTAGAAGAAATCAAATAAGCAAACTACTTAATATCTATCACTGATTTTATACTATATAATATCATCATGATTTTTCTACATCAAATATTCCGTATACAGAATATTAATATCGGAGATTAATTTATTATCTCTTACCACAATTACTGTATTATTACATACAAACAAAAGCTTTGACCACTCTTGCGGTGTAGTCAACGGTTGGGGATTCCATCTCTCCAATTGCGGAAATAGTAATTCTATGGTCACCTTTAACCCATGTGTTGACCATATAGTCAGTACTCAACGTGACTGGTGGTAAGCCATGTCGTCATTTACAAACACTGAGTATTACCTGTTCGGGAAACAGGTAATTTTTTCACCTGTTCTGGTATTGTTTTTCACATAGTTTTCCCTCACTTTCATAATCGGTGCATTTCGCAAATATATTTTTATTCCGATAAGGTATTTTTTTGATTTTCCGTTTTTATTGATAGCTGTCAACGACTGAGTTACTCCGATTTATTGTATTTATCAAGCATTCATTCATGCACACATCAGAAGCCTTAAAACTAATCAACAACATTTTTAAAACTTATCTGAAATATCAGTAGTGCTTAATTATGTTAGCTCTAGCGTAGTAACTGAAGAAGTACACTTATCTATTGGCAGTCATCTTAACAAGGTTTATGTATAATTAATCGAAACTGGGTTAGTCAATATAATACGAATGTGTTAGATAGGTACTTCTGTCAGTCATAAAGAGCATCAGGCACGGTCATCTACACATATTCAGCCAGCTTATACCAAAGCACTTAAACTAAATTAGGGAATTATTGTTCTTCAACATTTTTACTGGGTTGTGGTTCCCTCCTGGCTCCCGACATTATAAGAAGTTCCTCTAGAATGAGATCACTATCTAAGCGTTCACCACTGACAGCGGCCTGAAAAAGAAGTTATTGCTGTAAACAGTATCCCATACATTAACTCCAGTATAGTGCACGTAAAGTGTAAGAAATCTTCTATCAAGTTAATTTAATTTGTATTAAAAAAAATTATTTGTATTTTCTAATATTTCACATTACAAAATACTCTATAATTAATATAGAGTAAGAATGAATGAAAAATATTATTTCTCGAAAATTCGAACGGGCCAAGATAAGTAGCAGCATTATATGCTTTATAAGATTTCTCCATGTGGCCTGGCACCAAAAATCTGGTGTATCTAATCCCACATGCTTACAAGCCGTGCACCAAGTGTTTTTTACTAGATACGGTGGATCGTTGGTTAGTGACACCACTTTTTTATTATTAGACACAATTTCATTGCTTAAGCGTTCTTTTTCAGGTGTAAAGCGTTTAGGACAAAACAAAAATAATTGTATTTTTTAACATACAGGGTAAATTTCTAGTACTGCTAAATTATAAAAAATGGGTGTGTTCGTGCGCGTTTTAATTGCGTTGAGTAATATATAACGCAAACATAAGCAACCCCTATGAAATAAGCAACATAAAAAACATGATTACATTTTTGACAAGTAGGTATTTAAATATGGCTGCCATGGTAAGTAGTGTAAGCAAGTTTATTAACATAAATTCCCAAATTGACTACCCAAAACATGCCATATTAAGGTACTCATTGCGTGACTTAGTCTGGTAACCCTTTCAGTACCTCTATATATTCCAACTTTATTCCCATAAGATTAAGTATACGAACATCTTTATTTCCCCATGCGATGAATAGAACTTAATTGTCTGGCCATATCTGTGAAGAAAAACAAGCAAACATATGTATGACATTTTGATCATCGTATCACGTTCATCCCCGAATTTCTTGTAACTGTAAATATTAATCTTTAAGAGACTAAAACACTTTTTGAGGCTACACTTTTTCACTGCTTCCCAACACCCTAATCCTAGATACATGAATATGTTAGTTAGCCAATAATGTTACCTGTTGAGCGCTAATAGACCGTGCCATTATTTTCTGCAAGTATTTCTCTCTCCTTTGTTGATCTCTGATGCTGCGGAGACGTTCGAATTCATCTGTTCCTTCATCATCCTCATTTTCTTCACCATCAACTTCATCCACTGGAAAAAACAGTTATCATGCAGGTGGTGAATATATTCCCGAAGTAATATAAAAGAGTTTTATTTGTAAAGACTCAAGTGAATAAATCGCTCAAGGTTCACAGACTAAATAAGGATAAAAGTTCACAAAATTTCAAAATCAATCAATCAATCAGCCTGTACTAGTCCACTGCTGGACGTAGGCCTCCCCAAGGGTACGCAAAAATTTAAGTTCGGTTTATTCAAAGTTGCACTCGACACACAATACACCATATAAACCACAACCAACCATGCACATATTTCACCGACAAAATATTGTTTTGATGGGTATGTAAATCAAATCCAAACGAAGAAGGGTTGACAAACCTTGACATGCAAAAGATTCGTCTGCTTACAATATCTCCCAGACTTTTATTTTAGGCCAACGTGCAGAAAGAATAGGTATTCAAATCAACTACTTATAAAATTTATATCAATACATGCCCATTCATATAATCCATTAATTTCCAACGTAAAAATTACGTCCTTCACAAAAAAATTGTCCTAGTCAATTAGGATTCGTCACGCTGATTAACTCTACCTTAATTCTTAAAGTTTTTATAATTACAATTATATTTTATGAAGTGAATAATTTATTTTTAATCTTTATCACATGCGTATTTACACACATCTACAAATCATACACTACAACTACCAATCTATAAGCATCAAACACGGCATGCTTACACAAAGTCTGACTACCAGCTGCGCTCAAAGACGGCCCCACATCACTATCCAATCGTGGCCTCTCATTCTCATATCTTGGCCGCTCACTGTCCATGTAAGGGAAGGAGCTGTTGTTCTTCAAAGTGTCCATATTGATGTGGCTTTCACCGTTCCACTGGGTGGGGGCTGAGGATGAAAATACGTCATTCCTGGCCTCGTTGTGAGAATTACGAGGCATGTCCACTGGTTTGCTGGGCTGTAACGGCCCTTCATTGAATAAGTTCTGAGCTGTAGGCCTGAAAAACAAAGTCAAAGTCAAATGTTTTTATTCAACATAAGTACAAATACAGTACATTCATTGAAAGTCAAAACATTTGCCTGACAATGGTTGTCTCTTAGCATTGAAATTCTACCGTTTACCGTCAAAGTTTAGGATATTGCACTACCGGAGTAGCCTCTTGGTAAGTAGGTTCAAATATTAAAGGAGCTCATACTAAACTTATACTTTTCCAAATTAGTAATAATAAAAATGTGCTCCTCTCATCTCCACAGTGAATGGGATTCAGACCTTTAAGTATTTAAGTGTGTACCCATCACGAAACTATTATCGTTATTATGCTATTATCGTGTCTTCGAGGTTTTTGTCCAGCCCAGGGATTAGCGGAATGTATGTTACATGAATTATAATCATCAGCTATTATAACAGCGACCTACATCTGGTATAAGACGAAGCTATTTGTAAGAAACATACCTCTTATCCTGTTTGGTAGCCATACTAGTAATGGTCGCTTGTTCATCAACTTCTTCGATGACGTCATTTGCAATTTTCATACTCCCCGCTGTCGCTGCAGGTTTATTCAAGTTAGGGTTGCTTGATGTTACCGTGAATCTATTAGCTGCAATTTATAAATAATATACATTAGTAGGTCTTTATATTTATTTGGTTTTCACGATATATTCCTCCTATGAAATACAGAAGTTTAATTTATTGAATTCATTTAAGATACGAAGTAAAAAATCAATCTATAACTAAAAAAGAAAATTATTTTTACTGTGTGTTTATTTATAATAGAAACTACGTCCGTCAAATTTACCTACCCCTGTAAAAAGAAACGAGCGTGATGTGTATGTTTGTACTTTAATAGATATTATTAAAAAAACAAATAAACACTAATACGATACTTACTACCATCAGTTTGCACGTTAGCGGGTTTCTGGTCCTCTTTTGAGAACAGCCGTTTCAGTACGGATGTGACGGAGTTGTTCCTAGTCATCGGCGTCCCTTGGTTATTGCCTATCGAGATCATTGAGTTGGACGAACCCATAGAGTTACGGTCCTCACGCCTCCCCCGTTTACTACCACGGACGTTAAAATGAATACCAGATTGGGCGTCGTCATTCATTTGTATTTGCTGAAAGGGTTAACATTATTTTTTATGAATGTAATTTAAATTGGATACAGATTTAAATGCAAAGAAGAGATTGGCGCAAGCCTTCAAACTGGACAAAGAAAGATAGATAAATCGTTATATCTTTAGATAAATCGATAATCCACGCCGAAGTTTCTTAAACAATTTTTTTTATTGCTTACAGTTACAACATTGAATAGAGTGCCAATAACACATTACAAACAATGCGTGGAAGAAAGAAAAGAACATTCACATTTACAGAAGAATGTCATGAATAAAACCTCGTTTTTTACATGTATTCGGCTGACCAGAGAGAGATATACATACACACAACAATTGTTCAATACAATTGTTTATTTTTCTTGTCACACTATTTCCATAATTATGTGTTTTGATATTCAGTATGTGAATATTTATTTAATTATGGGTAAACAAAAACGGAAGTAACATTACACCAGAAACAGAACCGTCAAACATGTTAAAAGTTAGTGTGTTAGTATAATTGTTAATGTTAGTTCAAAGCTCTAAGTAGGTTATTATTAAAATTAGTAAATTAGTTTTATATATTTAGGTATTTGTTATTCACTATAACGAACATGCAACACAAAACATCAATTATATAACATCCATTACAAGTTGCTTGTACGTTTTTTTGATTACGTTACCTTCATCAAGACTATCACTATTAAAATAGCATTGTCGTAAATTTTTAATTTAATGTAATCGTTTAACGTAATGTGAATGTAACTTCGATATTAATTTGCAATCGAACAAAAAATAAAAATATGCAGTTTCACCAGAATGATCGTTTTGAATATGTATTTACTTATTTTAAACATGTTTATCTCTAATGTAAAAGTTTAGAGAACCTTTTAGACCAGCCATGATAATGAAGACCAATGCTTTTATGTACCACTGAAGTTAGTACCTACCCACTAGCCACTAGTACCCTAGTTCAAACCACATCAACCGAAACCAGTTAGACAGCTTTTTAAACAGCGAAGCTCCGTCTGCATGCTTAGTACGTATTCAAATCTAACCTCGGGGGGAGCGAACTTGTAACTCACGGCATTATTAGTCGCTGCCAACAGTTCGTCCATCTTAACTGTAGATGGCGCTACGGTGACCATACTTCTCTCTCTAACTGGGACTGAGACGCGGGCCGTGGAAGGCTCGGGGTGTTCCTCGCGTTTGTTTTCGGTGGCCAATGAGTATGGAAGCTCGGCGGGGAACACTTCGTCCCAGTACTGGTCCTTGATGAGCTCTGGATGCTCGTGATGCATCTCGTCTACTATCATGTAGGATACCTGAATATTGAGCAAAGGATATTGAATGAAAGAAAGAAAGAAAAATCTTTATTCACTAACATACAAAAACACAAACATGAAAAAAAAATATGCAAAGAACACCGTTGATGCAGTGAAAAGGTGCTGCCTCAGTATACGATGTAGCTAGGCTACATCACTGGAATCATTGACATATTTACGCTTGTTCAAATAACACTTTAGGATTAGTCAAGAGGCTTGAGTGATGACAAGTCTTTGGTCACTCAATGTCTCGTCAATACCCAGTGAAAGGTTGTATGTCCATCGCTATACACGCATAATGACTATTACTATTAAATACTTTAAGTATTACAAAACTATTTGTAGCCACCGTGCATCGATACAAACTTATAGAGAGATTTCCGTTCAATATTATATCCTATGGTATATCTATTATATTACAATAACAAATATCACAAGCATTCAACAGCCAATCTATTATAATATAAACACAGTACTCACCTGTAAATTACGGTCAATAATCCAATTGACTTCAAAATCATCGTCATCTTCTCCGAACGGATTTATAAGCGTCTCGGCAACTTTTAACCAGCCCATGTAGAAAAAGAACTCTAACGTGGTGAATATTGGAAAGTACAAGTCTATGTTACTTATCACTGTGTCATTGGCTGAATTCAGCTTGTTCTCCACCCACTGGCTACCCAAGGCGGAGGTAATGAAGTATGAGTATACTGCTATTGTAACTACCTGTGAACAAAAGAAGAATAAATTATCAAAAACACTTATTAATTGAAATAAATTATATAATAAATGCAGAGTAGCGTCACATTTTATTACTGACTATATGATGAAATATATTACGAAAATGTGCTGACTTTCACGCATAAAATTAGTTTCCATATAGCTTATAATTATATATGCGTACTTTAGTAACGTATTTAATAAACAAAAGCTCTTGACGCTACCATATAAGGTATCTGCAAAACTGACGTTCACCTCAAAACCAACGTAGCTAGCTTAATTTTAATAAGGCACTTAACATAATGGTAAAAGAGAGCGAAGTGTATATAGATATAATTATGGTATATCTCCAAGGTTCTGTCCACGCTGAAAGGTTTTAAAGTACGTATAGATTATGTATATTGATAATTCAATACAAGAAATAAGTCTAATCTAGTAATAGTAATAAAAATCTAATACAAAGTCTTACTTGAGTATAAACTAAAGGCACGCTAATCGTGTCGTAACTAGTGAGCAGTCCCGCCTGCCCCCTGAACTTGTTCAGTTCGTCGATGATGGTCTTCACTGCGAAGTCGTCTCGTATCCGACCTTCCTTCCTTGCCCTCGTCACGATGCTGGTTGCCCACACTATGGGCAGCCTGAAATAATAAATTATTTACTTAAGATACTCTAACATTACCTGAAAAGTAAGTATAGTTAATATTTTTGCTCATCATTACTGAAGTGCGATTGTACTGCGATTTTACTATAACTCATTAGATGACTTGGACCCCAGCTCGTTTGTATGTACATCTAACACTTTAGAGTTAGTGATATATACTACAGCATTGTCATAAGCATTACAACCGTTTACCAGATGGGGGTATGCAAATAATGAAATGACGAAGTTGGTCGACATTATTGGTTATGTTTTTTAAGTATTAAAGTATAATTTTGTTACCATATGAATAACTTACCAATGTTTCAAAGGAGTAGGAAACTTCTTATTAAGATCATCTATAACAATCTTCTCATTGTCGAGTAGAAGACCGGCTTCTACCAATTGATCTAATGTCGGGAATCTCTTTTTCACCTTCGGCGCTATCATTGTTAGCACCATAGTGAGACAGAGACAAACATATCGGACTATTGTTCGCCTCATTAGTCTGCCTCTGTCATCCTGAAATTCAAGAAAAGAGAATAGTGAAAAAATGCTTTTACGCTATTACTGGTTTACACTTTATAGTTTTAACCGGAGATATACATATTATGTAAACATTAATGGCTATATTTACAACTACAGATACAAATATCAGTATAGAGATAAAGTAAATAATCTTTTAAGTATTATATGAATGTAGATTTATCGAGAACTAAGTTTTCAGTCTCAATAATTAATAGATAGAATTACATTCTCGTATAGAACAAAAAATTGTTTTCAATTGACCTAGATTTTTTCCTAATAATATTGAAGTCGATGATAACCACTCAGGATTTGAAGATCAGAGTCAATTATTAAGATTACCTTATCTCGGTTCAACACAACTTCTCTGATAATCTTTCAATCTTTGCAAACGTAATATATAATATGCAAGAGTGCTAGAAACTAACTCTAACATATAACATAACAAATACAGACTGATATAAAAATACTCTTAGCTAACATGCTTGACAACACCACTTAATACATTATTTATTAACTAAAAGACAATAAAAATCTTACGTTAAACTACGATACTTCCTTTACGATCAAAAGAATTATGTAACCGTGAATATTGAGTGGCGTATTTCAAATGTGCATTCAACTTACTATACAAAACAAGATGAAAGATCAAGGGTCAGTTCAAATAGGTGCATGACTTACATAATGAAATAAACATACATACTTTTCTTTAAAAATGAATATTTTAATATCTCCATGACGTGCTAGAAAACTTTTTTTTTTTAAGTATATAAATAGAGTCGTCTATGGTGCGTCAACAAAGTCAGCAGCTCAGTGAAAGTTGAAAATAAAAATAATTATTTTCGGCTGAATATTTAGTCAGTTGTGACGCCAAATTGGCTAAATATGTTTGCTTTGGGATTATATTTGGATCCTCAACTGGAACGAACCGAAGAACAAGGGAGAAATAATCGGAGCTTCGATTTCGTTTTTCTTCGGTTGTAGCGGCTGACGGCGTTGCTGTAACCATGGCGATGAAATAACAAGAAGTTCAAACGCCGTGGCATCAGTGTTTGTACTTCAGCCGACATAACCTTAGTGGTGAATGGCTTAATAAAGAATAAAAAAAAAAAAAAAAAAAAAAAAAAAGTATATAAATAGACATTATGCAATTTACAAGTAACGTTTTAAACGTAAAAAAAACAGATATAATATTTGCTAAATGCATTTCATAAATAATTATGAGTATATATTTACATACATTAAGAAAAAACATAATATCGTGATGCACAAATAACGTTATTAATAAATTTAACTTATCATAAATGTCTTTTCAAAGCCATTAACGAAATAACGGAAAACGATAAGGATAGAGCTGAAATTTAAGAACAATCGTCAAACTTTAGTTAATATTATAAACAGTAATAGGAACTTATTTTTAGCTCTTGAATCATCATTGATTAATTATTGCAATATACACATGACATGACGATTACTATCTTAACAGTAAAAGAATGACCGAATTTTCATAATGAACTATTTTGATTATATCGTCATTTTACGAAATGTAAATATAATCTATAATGAATCGGATATAAAGCTGATAAAGGACTATCGCATTCCATTATCTCAATAGCGGCCAAAATTTATTGCTTCCAGGAAATGAACTAAGTTACATAAAGACTGCATATACCCCAAACTTTTCATTTGAATTCTCATTATTTTTCGTGTTTCAGTATCACCTAATGAAACGTTCATTATGATAAAAATTATAAATGCAACCATATTAAATAACATTTCCGCGGGCCATAAAAAATCTTGAGTAAATATAAAAAACCTGAACTGCAACCAGACAGACAATAAAACTAAAAATAACATAATTCGTTACGCAACTAAACATGCAAATTGTGACATTTAATAATGTGCAACAACATGTATAAAAGGAGAAAAATTACCTGTTTTAATAATAAATGCTACAAGTACTTACACACTTATGTAACACTGCATACATAAATTGGACTACAATATTTAAACAAATTGCATCAAAAATATACTCGTAAAAAGTAGTAAATAACATAGTGAAACACTCATATAGTATTTAATTCTATCTAGACCAAACATATGAAAACATGATCTGGTTATATCTATTAGTTTATGTTGCAGTACTATTCAACTCGATACTTTGCTAACTATATTATGTTGAACTGTTATTTGGGACTTACAAGTGCTTATTCTGCTCAAACCTCAAAAGGAGACATTATTTCGTGTCACAGCGTGCCTGAAAAAAGCATTAGTAGAAGCAAAGACGAATATTTGAGATTTCTAAATCTACAAATGAACTAATAATATACAAATAAAACCATACAAATAAAAAGGGTGTACAATATGTACACATATAAACCTAAGAATACAGGAGGTAAATTGATTATATATGGTTGTTGTATTTATAAGCTCGCACCGTACCCAATTTAAATCTGCAATATAATTATTAATATATAATGGGTATTGAGTTTCCAAACAATCTCCGATATTACATATTAATGCTATCACAATACAATAGTTTTGCTACAGTCGACCGAGAACATATCTTTTTAAGTTTCTATTCATCCCAAAAGGGACAGGAGGTTCTATCTAAGTACTTTTACTAGGGCAACCTCCATAACCTACATTTTGATTAATAGGTTCGCAAACATAAAAGTGTTTTTTTTACGTACATTACCTTCAAAAATGACAAAACTCAATTTAAGCAAGGAAGTGTGTGATAAACGATAAGATAAAAACATTCACGACTAAGGCCGCCAACAACAATTATTTAACAGAATAAGAATATGCGAAACGATTTAGATAAGTATTTAGATATGTTACTAAAAGTACTTTCTAGTCTGATTGTTGATTATATGCACTGTGTATGCATATATATAAGTATTATATGAACATTTTTCTCAAATATCAGTTGACCCCTTAATGTACCCTTCCAAATGATCAGAAATAAACTCACCTAGGGGCTAGTTCGTTTTGTGTAACTGTGTCCTACATATTATGATGTTTTTTATTACTTTCAATAAGTGATATTATGATCTTTATATTGAATAAAAGATTTTCATTTTATCTAATTACTGTAAACTACGTAGAGACTGATGACCATGATCCATCGCACATTTCTAGTGATTACACTATTAGCTCAGGCATTTGCTGAACTCGTACGTTACGTGTTATACTGTTGTGTGTGCAAACATCGTTACAGCTGTGGAAATTTCGCGAAAGGACTCTGCACGTATGTTTCGTGTAATTTGGAATTAATGTCTGCATAGAAAACCAAACCAGTTTACAAACGAGACGTTAAAAAAATAATAAAACAAGATGTGCAACATGACATGCAAATTATGTATTAAAATAAATATAAAGACAACAAGTTTTTGGGAAAAAAGTTGCTAAATGACTGCATTTTAATGCTGCTTTTTTATGTTAATTGCTATACAAAAAAAGTCGTGAATAAAATCACCAGCTATATAAATAATGAAAAGCATCTAACATTTATAATATGCAAAAAATCCTTAAAGGGAACTGCGTCACAAAAAGTAATCATTAATAGTTTTGGGTATGTACAATATGTAATGCCACGGCTGTTACGTATAGCATGTATCTATTACTCTCCAATTAAAATGTGAATCATTGTTGAGTTCAAACACGTGACAACGTACACTAAACAATTTACGAGTTTAGGATAGTATAGTAATTCTTGTAATTACAAGTACATAAAGTATGTAGTTAGTCGGTTCCCTTTCAGAGATTTTTGCTTCACTACTCTAACAATCACAGCTTACGGTTGCGTTATGACCAACTCCTATATGTATAGCGACTATGCTAATCAAATTAGCTGCGAGGTAGTCAACCTTAGAAGCAACGCAAGCAAATTGAGCTGAAAAGAAAACATCAATGGAATATCTAGATTTACCATAAGGCAAGATTGTTTATTAAGGCATTTTGTTTATAAAGGCAATGTTCTAATAAGCATAATTTAGAAGTCACATAAAGAGAAGAACCACTAAATAGAACTAAAACTAACACAGCTATACATCTTTATACTTAGAAACAACATTTAAACCGCTAGGTCTTGGAAACGTTATTTAACGAAAGTATGGTATATGTTTAGCGACCCCATATTTCCAATTTGCATTATACGATTATTATAGATCATAAACAATACGCGTGCTCGTAAATCAGAGTTTGATATTCCTATAATGTTGACGGCTGTAATGTTGTAATTACCTAATGTTCTTGTAGTATAAGTTGGTTTCATGGCTTCGAAATTTCGCACATGGTTACTAAAGCCTCTGACTACCCGCCACAATAAAAAGGAGAGTGTGTACGCACAAGTAGTTCAGCGTATGTTTGGTGTATATGAGTATTGATTTTGAAACTGCATACAATTTCATTCATTCTGCCCGGCATGCAGTTAGAGACAACTAAAGGTCGTGTCTGATAATTATTGTTGTTATTGTATGTAGGGTGTCAAACCTTCCTGTTATTACAGTTTTATACAGAGTAATATTTTACATCTTACACACAAACACTAGTTACTAAACGTATGCTTCAAAATTCTCGTCACCTCGTTGACAAATGGGCGGGGTATCTACACATTGGTATTATGACTCAACTTACTAACGATTTATCTCGGTCATAAATACCAATAAAAACAATAAATAATGGAACTTATCAATTACTGACTGAGCAATTTCAAAATTAGTTCATTGTCATATTATGATTATGTTTATATAGAACAAAGGTTAAAATATAAACATAGGACAACTATAATACATATAGACTATAATATATTAGTGTCCATATATTCTCCTATTCATTAATGCTAAAAATTAGCAACGAAATACGTTCCCAAGTTTCTGCCATGCCGAAAGGGATTAACATTATTTTAGCTATTAGCTCTCGTAGAAATATAGCTAACATTATATATGTAGATTATTACAATCTATGTAGGAACCTACAATGAACACTTACTTGGAGGTAAATTATAAATTAGACTTAAGATATTTTAATGATTTAAGTTGCTAACTAGATATATAAAAGGAAAAGGATAGTGATTTGCATAACCTAGATACTCGTACGTTAGTCACAACAATTCCCAGAATCACTTTTTGACTCATTGGGTAACTCCATTTTTAGATGAAAGTGATTTAAACGGCAACCCAAACGGCGATGGTCGAGTAGGAATTTGTTTTCAGATATTACTTTGACGCTTGTTTGCGTTTAGGGAATATTCATATTATATTTAGAAATAGAATTTATTTATTTATTTATAGAATGATAATTAACTGACATTATTACCAGCATATCCTAAGCGAGTAATGGTTCAAATAAATCGACTGGAGGATAATCTAGCAACATAATATCCTCTCGACTCCAACACTTATACTAAATAGGCCAAGGATATTTTATGTGCCTGATGTTATAAGCTCGGTAAGGAATTAAAATACATGAATGCATAAGTATGTATGTAAAAGCAAGAACATATGTTTACCTGTCCATGCACAGTGGCGGAGACGAAGACAGCTATGGAGTCTGGCCAGGGTATGGATGTATACTGGCTCCACCATCTGTTCATCACTATGGTAACGTAGAACCCGAGGACGAAGGACAACGGAATCGCGTTGCCATGGAAACTGCAGTAATTGACTACTCCTTCGAAAGTTCTGGAAATATTTTTACAATTAAATAAAGCAACAACTTTGCGAGGATTTGTAATGATTTTTGGGGTTCTACTTTTGTTCTAAACATTCAATGGGCAGTCTTGAATCGTTGACAGTAAAACTTTTCAGGGAATAGTGGTAAATATTTA
This sequence comes from Leucoptera coffeella, assembly GCA_030578115.1. Classification (NCBI taxonomy): domain Eukaryota; kingdom Metazoa; phylum Arthropoda; class Insecta; order Lepidoptera; family Lyonetiidae; genus Leucoptera; species Leucoptera coffeella. The sequence goes on along the minus strand of JAMBLF010000669.1, from coordinate 163,256 downwards.
ATCTATACTGGATAGACAGAGCCTTATCATCTAAACCACGTAGATGCTCTAATCAAGGACCCTGTTGTACCAAATATCCAAACTGAGAGGTGGTGAGTCTATAACCACGTCTCGTTCTCGTTCATAGATAATACGCATTGCTTGAATTCATGTGACAAAAAGGCATATCACAATTTGCTAGAAAATCATATCGATCCATTTAAGCCTATTGTTACTCAAACAAAGTCTAATATCAGTATTCTGCGTACGCTAAGCAGGATTTCCGGCTATCTATATATAAATCGCTTTGAACAAGTTCCTTTGTCATGAGTCCTTTGATCTCAATGACATTTTCTTTCTTAAATTCAAATGATAATATTGGAAATATCGCCACCTCGAAAGAACCTGACAAATCTTTCTTACCTTACTCATTTTCATTTACCTTCTCACGCATGTAATATTGAATGAATATGTATTTCGTTTATCGTTATTCATACATTTTAGATACTGCGAAATGTGACAGTGTGTTCGTATTTTAATTGCACTTAGAAGATTATGGCATACGTTTTACATAACCGCGATAAGATTATTTAACTGATGTGAGCGTTCGATTTCATTGATTAATGAAAACAAGTGTTCGCAATTTAATTAAACCTTACAAAACATTCAACTGTATTTGTTATTAATTTATATATGTATATATGGTATTGGTTTAAATACTTTAGCTACACCTCCCCATTAAAACAACTATAATTTTAAAACAACACTCATTCAAAGTCGATGAACTTTTTCATCAAAAGTTATTTACGAGCTTTCGCCTTACATGGGAGATGTCTGTAAAAATATCTCGAGTTTATCGACTTGACGATTTCCTGTTATATTAGCTTACCTTTTAGATGGTTCAGTCAAGACAAAGCGGTACAATAAATTTAAAATATAGTAGATAAACAGGAACACCATGAGATCTAGCCAGACCAATTTGTAAATGCTGCCTCGCCATCTGAAACAATAACAATCCTAATTTTAAAACTGTTCCTGAAAGACAATTTCCATTGTTCATGCTTTGTCCTATTCAATAATTCGTTGTTGTGGCACGTAATGAAAGCACTAAGAACACTAGAATTCCAAGAATACTCTGATTTTATATCGAGTACATAATATTGATCCTGCAAAACTCTGGGACGTTAATTGCATAGAATAGCAGCCTTAGACGTCGTGTCGTAAAAGGTTATTGCCTTAACATTCGCTGAAATGCTCGTTGTGAGTGTGAGCTACTTGTATTTTTTATGTCCAGGGGCTTTGTCCACCCAGGGCGAAAGGACTCATATGAACGTAAGTTCATTAATCGCTCTTTTAAAAATAGTCGAGGTGTATATGTATCTTTATTCTCATATACTGTGAAATGAGCTATTTATTTGTTTATAAAGAGATTCAAAACAAACATATCATATAAAAACACTTTATTTATTGCAACTTATGCATTTTGATACACGATTATTAACTTATATACCTATTACAAAGTGTAGGGACAGCAAATAGCTGGTTCAACTCCCTGATATCAAGGGACGAGCAGATAACGTGCAATTTATGTCGTGATGAAATGGTTTTGAATGATGTAATCAAGTAGATGTACCACATCGGAGGCGATTGAAAAACAAAGTTAGATTTCCAGATGACAAGGAAAATAAATAGCAATATCACGACTGTAAAAAGAATGTATTTTTTCACATTTTCGAATGATAAAGAAGCTTACAACAACTCTGTAAAATTATATAATAAAGCCATAAAAATAACATGTTCTAATAAACCTATAAATTAGGAAGGCTTGTAGAACCATTATTGCCTAAATGATTTAAACTTGCGAGTATACATAGATTCTACTAGAACAGGCCCCACGTAACAGGATGATGACGTAACTGTTAGGCACAGATCCATATCAACGTGACATCACATTACGTTCATTGCTAATTTTATGACACTATACGTATTTAGGTAAAGTACTTCTGACGGAAATTTCAGATATGCTCAAGGATGAGCCGTTAATGGGTAAAACAGAAGAAAGAATGAGTTAATATCAAATATGTATGGATATTCAGCGGGATTGTAAAGTATCTTTTTATTATATTTAATGGCAATAAAATAGTATGAATGGAAACAATATGTTTCATAGTTATAATAATGTTTTTATTGTTTGATTAACCGTTAGATATATCGGACTTACTATAAAGATAGTAAAATGTTAGAAATTACTGGATGTGTTCAATGAAATGTTTTCCGAAGATAGTTATACTTATTCAAATTTCATAATGAAACTATACACAGAAAGAAATCCATTACAAACAAATTTCATCTTTTCCGAGCGGAAACATCAAAGTAACTATTGTGCAAATGATGACCTTGTATAAAACTGAACGAACGTCGACAAGTAATCGTAGTAGACGCGATGAAGATAATAAATTATATCGAGGCACACGCAAGCTAACAACAAGGTAGGTAGTTAGAGCATTCTTTAATTATTTACTTCTGTCGCGAGTTTTCCTCCGTTTCCCATTACTGCTAGTACTTATGAACGAATGTATTGACAATAGTTAATGGATATCATTTACTGACTATTTCAATGAATGTAGCACTTATAAACAAGTACTGTAGCATATATTACCCTTTATACTGTTTAGGTATGTCCCATGCTTGTCTACATGTGGCAAGATTGCTATTATTATCATAAGCCTCATGAGAAGTGTCAGCAGCTCATTTTGCCTAAAACGAAGAGACCTAATATAGCTCGAGTTTATCTCCATGATAGAACCAGGAATTACGAGATACGGAAGAAAAATATGGTAGCCATCGATAATACTAAGGATCGCTAAACTCAAGTGGCCATGAGATAACTTCAGTTTCTATTAAATGGCAACCTACATATATAACTAAGGAAAATAGCTAAACGCAAAGCAATGGTTGGGTTGGGACTGTATTATTTTGGTACAATTCAGTATTTTAGGAGTGCATTTTCGTATTATCTGATGTTCCTTTAAACACTATCCTATACCAAAGAACTTAAAAATTAATTTTAAAACTACCTGTAGTAATGTTCAAACTAAAAGGTAAATCATCGATCAAAAGATGTAATAAAAAGTAACTTAGTACATCGATAAGAAAGGTGCACTAATTAGCTCGCTCGTGTTTTCAATCGCAAGACTAATGGTAACAGCGTGTGTAATTAGAATACTGAAAGCAGTGGTACAATGAAATGGGAAAATACGTCTGTATTTTCACATGAATCAAGCAATGAAAAACCCAAGTAGCTAACAGGGGTCCTTCAATCGATATCTGAAAACGTAAGGTTACTGACATTTCGCGAACAGCTAGGTAAGAATCGAAGTAAACAACTACGATTTTGAATATACTAAAGTGTCACAGGTTTTATATGCTAATCAATGGTAACTTAGTTACTTACTACTTAGACTATTTTTTGACGTAAATAATATATGCTCATGTACGTATACAATATATGCTTATTTATAAAATGCTCTGATTCTCAAAGGAGTACGTATTATAGAAATGTTCTTGAAGACATTTCGAAACACATTGTGGGTGGCAGTGGTCTTGGTAATCGTAATTTATATGTTCTGGGTTAATCAATGATTCGTGTACCTACTGATTCGTTTGTTTACGTAAACTTTAAAGCATAAACCAGATGTGAATAGTTTCAAATATTCGTATTCAATACAGAAGTGTGTGGTAACAAGTTTTAAATAAAATAATTAACAATTACATAAATGTTATAAAAAGTTTTTTTTTTTTAACTAGTTACAATTTATACAACAAAATTGTCATTGTTATTAATAATTAAAGTACTTAAGTTTTCTTTTAATGCATCAAATTAAAAAAGATTGCCAGATTTGTCATTTAAATGTGGAAGTGTCTGTGCCTTTCTTCTGGAAATGCCTCAGGGAAATGGTCACTTCATTTATATGTAACTATGAGGATAAACATTGATCATCAACTTTCACTAACTTTGAATATGATGTTTACATCACAAATGTATTAAACAATTTTGTTATCAAGATGTAATTATACATATTGTTTGTTACACCACAATAAGTAACTAAAAGTAGAAAATAAATAATCAAACAATTACTTCATATATTAGAGAGTACTTTCAATGTAGACAGAACCTAAAAAACAAAGGTTCGTTTATCCTAGAACTTATAGAATTCTTTAGAGGTATTGCCCCTAATGAGGTGAGTCTTTGAGGTTCTGTAGGCCAATCAATCACAAGTCTTGAACAAAACATTAACATAGATTCCCTAACCACATTAAGCATTTCTATCAGAATTTTCATTCCTATTTATAATTGAAAATCAGAGGCAAGTTAATTAATTCTCTCTTGAATCAGCGACAATGATACCGCTTGACAAATAACAAGTCTATGTATATGTTCAAAACTAGCTAGGATTAGGCTATTAAATTGTATGTAAACTAAAGTTTATTGAAAAGTTTACAAGTAATAAATATTTTTTAATAGAACAATCATAACTGCATCTTTATTTAATCAAAATGTATGAGAAAGTATTTTCTTGTAAGAATAAACAAATAATAAATGTAAATCCCCACAAAATTATTGAGGAAATAATGGAATATATGTAAATATTTTTACAATGTTCTTATACCACTCACATATTTAAATATTATGGATGAGAAAACACTTTGGGTCTGAGTAAAAAGACATAGAGTTAGTATAAATTACCACTGAACCTCTGTTTAAGACCTTAGAATTTTTAAACTTACATTTATTACATTTTCGATAAGTTTGAATATATATTAAATCGTGATAATACTTGCTTATTTTATTAATTCAAATAAGCACTTTTAAACAAGAACAATGTTATAATAATGAATTCGAAAATTACCTGTTCAGGAGCCTTAAAAACGTCCCAAAACCCCTACAAGTCGCAACTTCTGCAGTGTATGAAACAGTCATCTTCTTTGCTTGTAATGAAATTCAAATTATTTTTCACAAAACCACTTCATTGAAGTATTATTAAAAACTTTAAAAATCTGTTCATCAGCGACACCAATTATTAACAAAAAGCTCTTGAAAAAGGGCTAATTGCCTAATATAAAATAAGATAAGGACTCATTTTCCTCTGTGTAATTTTTGCACAAGCAACCACATTTCTCATGAGATAATAATTAGAAAAAAAGCGCGTTAAAAACAAACAAAATACAACATTTAGTACGATACGAGCCTACACAAAGACTGCAGTCAAACTTCAACTTTTGAAACGAAAGACTGGAATGACAATACGTTAACTCCGCAAACGTCAAAAATTAATTTCAGTTTTTTAATGTGGGCTATTCACAATTATAGTCTGGCTAACGAAAGTAGATACTGGATTATTTTGCAAACTTTTTATATGACAACACTAAAGTGTTCCTACCATCGGTTATTTACCCTTTAATTTGGGGTATTTTAAGCAGAAAGTACTTTGGAACAAATAATTCCAAAAAGGCATTTTTAAAACAAACTCATTTTAAACATTTTATAAAATGAGTTTTAAAAATTCATACGTCTGCTAAAATTCTGTAAATCGAAAATAAGTTTCGTATGTACGTGTTGGATCATTTCAAGAGCTACAGTAAGCCTTACTTTGGTCTAATAAATAGCTTAAGTAATTAATTACACGATATCTTAACTAATAAGGTAGAGAAAAACTTGGCAATTTTATTTTAAAGAAAATTAATTTGTATCTGTTTTCCGAAAAATTTGGTAAAATCAGAATCAGTGTATGGTATTCCTATTTCTGACGTCGAAGAAGGCGTGTTGTTGATGTTTCTTTATGGTTGACTTGCGTATAGAGATCCCGCCACATAAGGTGGCAGTTGGAGGCGTCGCCACAGTCGCGTAATTCAGTGTTACCAGTAAACACGCCAAAACTAGCACTCACTGTGCCATACGGCTCGATACATTATAGGTTTCATTTGTAACGGTCTTTGGTTGCAGAGCTATAAACTCAAATAAAACAAATTAATATATCAAAGTCAAAATATGTTTATTAAACTATTTCAAACATGATTAATAATTAACGGGACTTATCCTTCTTATTATATATTACATATATTATGTGTTCCTTCACTCTGTCCGCAATAGACCGTTTAGTGTGTTCGACGTAGGATTTCCCACAGCTGCAATCAATCTTATACACACCCTTATATCTTATATCATGAGTATAAATCGCGAATCTCTTAAAACTATTATTTCAAACATGGCACTGAGCATTGTCTTTACATATTTTTTACCGAGGTTAGATCAGCGGAGACCCTAGCTTGGAGAAGAACTAACAAGAAACTCCGGAAATCAATTTATTATAATCACCCTTAACAAACATAAAAATTACAAAGAGTGGGCAAAAAACACAACGCTGGTAATACTAAATTTACCTTTCATACAAAATAACACGCAATGGCGGTAACGTCAAATTTAGTTCCAAGTTTGGCTACTGCCACCTTAAGTGGCGGGATCTCTAGTTAGGTTAGAGTACCCGCCACATAAGGTGGCAGTTGGAGGCGTCGCCACAGTCGCGTAATCCAGTGTTGCCAATAAACACGCCAAAACTAGCACTCACTGTGCCATACGGCTCGATACATTATATTGAGGTTTCATTTGTAACGATCTTTGGTTGCAGAGCTATAAACTCAAATAAAACAAATTAATATACCAAAGTCAAAAGTCAAAATATTTTTATTCAAAATAGGCCCTATCATAAGCTCTCTTTGAAAGTTATTTTATGATCTAAGTACAAATTAAAAAAACTATATATTGACAAAAGGAATATATATGAGTGAAGTGGAAGGGCGGTTACGTAGGGGCCGGCCTAATAAGACATATATGTAACAGTCAGATAGACGCTATATTGAAAAAAGGTGACGTTAGGAGTACCTATAACCGCCGAGAGTGTATTAGAGAATGTATGAATGTCAATGAAGCGAAAGTGGTCTGTCAGGATCGGAACAAATGGGGATCCGTGATCTCTGCCTACCCCTCTACAGGGAATCAGGCGTGATGTGTATGTATGTATGTAAAAAAACTATTTCAAACATGGCACTGAGCATTGTCTTTACATATTTTTACCGAGGTTAGTTCACCAACCATTTCGGCTGCTCAAGATGCCACGTCATGAAGACCACGACCGCTCTGATAAGAGCGTAACGATTGAGAAGAAGAAGTTCAGCGGAGACCCTTGGAGAAGAACTAACAAGAAACTCCAGAAATCAATTTATTATAATCACCCTTAACAAACATAAAAATTACAAAGAGTGGGCAAAAAACACAACGCTGGTAATACTAAATTTACCTTTCATACAAAATAACACGCAATGGCGGAAACGTCAAATTTAGTTCCAAGTTTGGCTACTGCCACCGTATGTGGCGGGTACTCTAGGTTAGTACGGTCAAAATGTCTTGATATTTTTTTATTTCAATTAAGTAAGTACATATTCGTTTTAGTTATTTTTTGTTTGTTCTTTTTGTTCCTTTAATACGCTACAATGGAGTGACGTATCCGTGTGATGTTTGGTATGGAGTTAATAAAGAGATAACAAGTTATATAAGCTACTTTTAATCACGTCATAACGCAAACAAAATTAGAAGCATCCACTAGTAAAATAAAAATAAATGTCAAAGTATCAAAGTAGAGATCCCGCCATATAAATTGGCAGTTGGGGGCGTCGCCACAGTCGCGTAATTCAGTGTTACCAGTAAACACGCCAAAACTAGCACTCACTGTGCCATACGGTTCGATATATTATAGAGTACCCGCCACATAAGGTGGCAGTAGCCAAACTTGGAACTAAATTTGACGTTTCCGCCATTGCGTGTTATTTTGTATGAAAGGTAAATTTAGTATTACCAGCGTTGTGTTTTTTGCCCACTCTTTGTAATTTTTATGTTTGTTAAGGGTGATTATAATAAATTGATTTCTGGAGTTTCTTGTTAGTTCTTCTCCAAGGGTCTCCGCTGAACTTCTTCTTCTCAATCGTTACGCTCTTATCAGAGCGGTCGTGGTCTTCATGACGTGGCATCTTGAGCAGCCGAAATGGTTGGTGAACTAACCTCGGTAAAAATATGTAAAGACAATGCTCAGTGCCATGTTTGAAATAGTTTTTTTACATACATACATACACATCACGCCTGATTCCCTGTAGAGGGGTAGGCAGAGATCACGGATCCCCATTTGTCCCGATCCTGACAGACCACTTTCGCTTCATTAACATTCATACATTCTCTAATACACTCTCGGCGGTTATAGGTACTCCTAACGTCAACTTTTTTCAATATAGCGTCTATCTGACTGTTACATATATATCTTATTAGGCCGGCCCCTACGTAACCGCCCTTCCACTTCACTCATATATATTCCTTTTGTCAATATATAGTTTTTTTAATTTGTACTTAGATCATAAAATAACTTTCAAAGAGAGCTTATGATAGGGCCTATTTTGAATAAAAATATTTTGACTTTTGACTTTGGTATATTAATTTGTTTTATTTGAGTTTATAGCTCTGCAACCAAAGATCGTTACAAATGAAACCTCAATATAATGTATCGAGCCGTATGGCACAGTGAGTGCTAGTTTTGGCGTGTTTACTGGCAACACTGGATTACGCGACTGTGGCGACGCCTCCAACTGCCACCTTATGTGGCGGGTACTCTAGGTTTCATTTGTAACGGTCTTTGGTTGCAGAGCTATAAACTCAAATAAAACAAATTAATATATCAAAGTCAAAATATGTTTATTTACAATAGGCCCTATCACAAGCTCTCTTTGAATGTTATCTTATGATCTAAGTATAACAACAATAAAGATTATTATTTTTATAATTAACAAACATAAAGATTACAAAGAAAGTGAGCAGTGTGCCAGTTTTTCCTTAACAATAATTATGATCCCTATCGCCTAACGTGGTAAACGGTAAAAAGTGGCTTTGTCCAGCTATCCTCAAAATAAAGATTTTTGTTTCTTAGCCACTCTTGCATCTCAGATTTTCGTGACGATATTGTTGGCAAACTTGGAACTAAATTTATATTAATAAATATCACAAGCTCTCTTTGAAAGTTATCTTATGATCTAAGTATAAATTAAAAAAACTATTTCAAACATGTCACTGAGCATTGTCTTTACATATTTTTTACCGAGGTTAGATCAGCGGAGACCCTAGCTTGGAGCAGAACTAATAAGAAACTCCGGAAATCAATTTATTATAATCACCCTTAACAAACATAAAAATTACAAAGAGTGGGCAAAAAACACAACACTGGTAATACTAAATTTACCTTTCATACAAAATAACACGCAATGGCGGAAACGTCAAATTTAGTTCCAAGTTTGGCTACTGCCAATTTATGTGGCGGGATCTCTAGATTTTATTTTGTATGAAAGGTAAATTTAGTATTACCAGCGTTGTGTTTTTTGCCCACTCTTTGTAATTTTTATGTTTGTTAAGGGTGATTATAATAAATTGATTTCCGGAGTTTCTTGTTAGTTCTTCTCCAAGCTAGGGTCTCCGCTGATCTAACCTCGGTAAAAAATATGTAAAGACAATGCTCAGTGCCATGTTTGAAATAATAGTTTTAAGAGATTCGCGATTTATACTCCTGATATAAGATATAAGGGTGTGTATAAGATAGATTCCAGCTGTGGGAAATCCTACGTCGAACACACTAAACGGTCTATTGCGGACAGAGTGAAGGAACACATAATATATGTAATATATAATAAGAAGGATAAGTCCCGTTAATTATTAATCATGTCTGAAATAGTTTAATAAACATATTTTGACTTTGATATATTAATTTGTTTTATTTGAGTTTATAGCTCTGCAACCAAAGACCGCTACAAATGAAACCTATAATGTATCGAGCCGTATGGCACAGTGAGTGCTAGTTTTGGCGTGTTTACTGGTAACACTGAATTACGCGACTGTGGCGACGCCCCCAACTGCCAATTTATATGGCGGTATCTCTAATTCAATCTGCAATCATAAAGGAACGTATTTACTATACTACAAATCGAAATGACTAATTCAAGCAAAATTGAATAAACTGAACCTCATGAAAACGTAACTTTTATATGAACTCAGACCATTAAATGCCTAAAAGCTTTTTTATTTAGTATGGCATGCCTATTTGTATTACCTTGAAAAGCTTGTAAAAAGCTATGAAGGCTGTAATTTTTATTTTTTACATTGTAGACCTATATTGCAGCTTAATTGTTTAAGCAAATATATATAAACTTTTACTGTAAAAAAATCTCTTTGAATGGTTTTATATTAATTTTCATTGCCATATCGATGCAAAGATAAAAAGAGAACAAGTCCATTACTAATTCTTACATGTAGTGAAAATAATAATCCCAATCAACACAGTAATATAAGAGCAAGTTTAATTGTTTAATAAACTTAAAGAATATATTCTTTTTTAAATACACTAAAATATCATCATAAAATGATCATTATGAATCAACTTTTATCAAAATATATGCATACAACATAGCCTACATTACTTCATTGCATATGTTTTTTTATTTAAAGGTATGCTTAGAGATCCCGCCACATAAGGTGGCAGTTGGAGGCGTCGCCACAGTCGCGTAATTCAGTGTTACCAGTAAACACGCCAAAACTAGCACTCACTGTGCCATACGGCTCGATACATTATAGGTTTCATTTGTAGCGGTCTTTGGTTGCAGAGCTATAAACTCAAATAAAACAAATTAATATATCAAAGTCAAAATATGTTTATTTAAAATAGGCCCTAATATCCTATATGAAAATAATAATCTTTATTGTTGTTATCCTTAGATCATAAGATAACTTTCAATAAGAGCTTGTGATAGGGCCTATTTTGAATAAAAATATTTTGACTTTGATATATTAATTTGTTTTATATGAGTTTATAGCTCTGCAACCAAAGACCGTTACAAATGAAACCTAAAATTGTATCGAGCCGTATGGCACAGTGATTGCTAGTTTTGGCGTGTTTACTGGCAACAGTGAATTATGCAACTGCGGCGACGCCTCCATCTGCCATAATATATTCAAAATTATAAATATCACAAGCTCTCTTTGAAAGTTATCTTATGATCTAAGTATAAATCAAAAAAACTATTTCAAACATGGCACTGAGCATTGTCTTTACATATTTTTACCGAGGTTAGATCAGCGGAGACCCTAGCTTGGAGAAGAACTAACAAGAAACTCCGGAAATCAATTTATTATAATCACCCTTAACAAACATAAAAATTACAAAGAGTGGGCAAAAAACACAACGCTGGTAATACTAAATTTACCTTTCATACAAAATAACACGCAATGGCGGAAACGTCAAATTTAGTTCCAAGTTTGGCTACTGCCAATTTATGTGGCGGGATCTCTAAGTTGTTCCGCCTTTCCTTTTTATTTTAGGGTTGCAATGCTAATATATTTTAAATTTGCCGCGCTTTTTCAGTATCTACTTTCGTTAGCCAGACTATAATAAACTTTTTTCGTTTTTTTAACAAACAAAAAAAGACAAAAGACAAACGCATTCACGACCATTAAACCTTGCGGGGTAGTCAGAGGTTCAGGTGTCAATCTTCGCTATTGTGAAGCTAGTAATTCTATGGCCACCTCAAACCCACGTGTTGACCAAATAGTTAGTATTCAATGTGACAGGTGGTAAGCCATGTCGCCATTTACAAGCACTAACCTGCTCGGTGAACAGGGAAGTTTCCTCACGATGTTTTCCCTCGCCATAGTATTTGACGCATTTCGTAAATGTATTTTATTACGAAAATGTACATAGAAATTCATTAAACTTGATTTCCATTGGTACATGCTCAAGCGGGATTTGAACCCTGTACCCACTGATATAGAGTCAAGCCCCAAACAACTGAGCTTCGTCGAATTGTTAACAAGTTACAAAAAACCCGAAAATTAATGTTTGTGAACTCAAACGAAGGTAAATGTCTCAAACAAAGTGTTTATTACGATATAATAGATATATTAATGTGATCGTAAACATTTAATAATTATGTTATTGTATAATCTCTTCACAATGAATGTTTTAAATAAATGAAATTAATAAGGAAAGTGATGTTCAGTCGTTGGGCCTTTGACTTTGGGTGTAACACTCTGATTGGATTTAAGTTTGCAATTTTTGTACCTACATACCCATACATCAACGCACTATACCTTTAGGATTGGAGAAAACCTTGGAGATATAATTTAATGTGCTCAATAAATCAAAGCAATGGTTCACTGTGGTTTTATCCCTATAGAATTTAAATAAATCAAGAGCCCATTAGTAACATACTTACCTATTTTTAAACAAATTGTTTCTATAATTTATTTCATATAAAAAATTCTTATAATTCGTTAAATTTGTGTGTTGTGTGTCTTAATAAAAGTAGCATATGTAGAGATCCCGCCACATAAGGTGGCAGTTGGAGGCGTCGCCACAGTCGCGTAATTCAGTGTTACCAGTAAACACGCCAAAACTAGCACTCACTGTGCCATACGGCTCGATACATTATAGGTTTCATTTGTAACGGTCTTTGGTTGCAGAGCTATAAACTCAAATAAAACAAATTAATATATCAAAGTCAAAATATGTTTATTAAACTATTTCAAACATGATTAATAATTAACGGGACTTATCCTTCTTATTATATATTACATATATTATGTGTTCCTTCACTCTGTCCGCAATAGACCGTTTAGTGTGTTCGACGTAGGATTTCCCACAGCTGCAATCAATCTTATACACACCCTTATATCTTATATCATGAGTATAAATCGCGAATCTCTTAAAACTATTATTTCAAACATGGCACTGAGCATTGTCTTTACATATTTTTTACCGAGGTTAGATCAGCGGAGACCCTAGCTTGGAGAAGAACTAACAAGAAACTCCGGAAATCAATTTATTATAATCACCCTTAACAAACATAAAAATTACAAAGAGTGGGCAAAAAACACAACGCTGGTAATACTAAATTTACCTTTCATACAAAATAACACGCAATGGCGGTAACGTCAAATTTAGTTCCAAGTTTGGCTACTGCCACCTTATGTGGCGGGATCTCTAGAAGTAACCACCGATTGTGTATGAGGACGTTTATGAGTATACAGACATACACATTACGCCTGATTTCCTGTAGGCGGAGATCATGGATCCACATCTGACCCGATCCAGACACGTGAATATTTAACTTCAATATGCTATTTTTATTATCTTTTATTTATATTATTCTAGTTCTGACCTGACGTGATGACTTAGAGTACCCGCCACATAAGGTGGCAATTGGAGGCGTCGCCACAGTCGCGTAATCCAGTGTTGCCAGTAAACACGCCAAAACTAGCACTCACTGTGCCATACGGCTCGATACATTATGTTGAGGTTTCATTTGTAACGATCTTTGGTTGCAGAGCTATAAACTCAAATAAAACAAATTAATATACCAAAGTCAAAAGTCAAAATATTTTTATTCAAAATAGGCCCTATCATAAGCTCTCTTTGAAAGTTATTTTATGATCTAAGTACAAATTAAAAAAACTATATATTGACAAAAGGAATATATATGAGTGAAGTGGAAGGGCGGTTACGTAGGGGCCGGCTTAATAAGACATATATGTAACAGTCAGATAGACGCTATATTGAAAAAAGGTGACGTTAGGAGTACCTATAACCGCCGAGAGTGTATTGTATGTATGTAAAAAAACTATTTCAAACATGGCACTGAGCATTGTCTTTACATATTTTTACCGAGGTTAGTTCACCAACCATTTCGGCTGCTCAAGATGCCACGTCATGAAGACCACGACCGCTCTGATAAGAGCGTAACGATTGAGAAGAAGAAGTTCAGCGGAGACCCTTGGAGAAGAACTAACAAGAAACTCCAGAAATCAATTTATTATAATCACCCTTAACAAACATAAAAATTACAAAGAGTGGGCAAAAAACACAACGCTGGTAATACTAAATTTACCTTTCATACAAAATAACACGCAATGGCGGAAACGTCAAATTTAGTTCCAAGTTTGGCTACTGCCACCTTATGTGGCGGGTACTCTAGAGATCGCGCCACGAGATGGCAGATGGAGGCGTCGCCACAGTTGCGTAATTCAGTGTTGCCAGTAAACACGCCAAAACTAGCACTGGCTCGATACATTATAGGTTTCATTTGTAACGGTCTTTGGTTGCAGAGCTATAAACTCAAATAAAACAAATTAATATATCAAAGTCAACATATTTTTATTCAAAATAGGCCCTATCACAAGCTCTCTTTGAAAGTTATATTATGATCTAAGTATAAATTTAAAAAAAACTATTTCAAACATGGCACTGAGCATTGTCTTTACATATCTTTTACCTAGGTTAGTTCAACGGAGACCCTAGCTTGGAGAAGAACTAACAAGAAACTCCGGAAATCAATTTATTATAATCACCCTTAACAAACATAAAAATTACAAAGAAAGTGAGCAAAAAACACAACGCTGGTATTACTGATCTGTAAACAATAACAACATAACACGCAATGGTGGAAACGTCAAATTCAGTTCCAAGTTTGCCGTCTGCCATCTTAAGTGGCGCGATCTCTAGCTAAGCAACCCTTCTCGAAACGTCTACAAAGGAAGATACAAATATATTCACGTCCTTTTTATGCGTTTAGAATAGAACCTTGGACTTATAATTATGTATCCTAAGTATCTTGTTGGTGTAAATAATGGGGTTGTGATATCATATGGCACATTATGGGTGATAGGTTGCTAGCCATTCTATTACCCAATAGATTTTATTTACCCCTAGTCGTCTTATATGACTTGCCGGCTCGAACGGCACCTATTTAGCATACTTTTCTTGTTCCAGGCTAGCAGGGGATCATTTGTTTTATATATCTACTAAGCAAAGGATAATTTATTTTATAATATACTTAAAGTCACAAAGTTAGCCTACGTTGTAAGCAAAAAACTTTTCCTGTAAATGTGTATTTGTCACTCTAAAAATAAAAATAATTTCATAAATAAAAATAATGACGGAAAATGGCGGCGAAGTAGTGTTTCGTTAAAAATAAGGTTCATAAATCTAATAAGTCTCTTAATCACGATAGAATTTAGATGGGTTTTGTAATGTTTGAATATTGCATTTTAAAGGTAACATTCGTGATATAGTTGAACAATTTGTGGTTTAATTTAATACTGTTGATTGACATCAACAATGAGTGAAGTGTTGTCAAGTACAACAAGCCCTAAAGAAAACTGTAAGCCGGTTAAAACGGAAGCCGGTGTAGAATTTCCATTAATTGTTGGTAAGAATAATTTGCTTATAATTGAAACTCAAATTGTTATCTTATATTTCATTAGCTTATTACTTGCATTATTATTTACTTGCATAATGGAGATAAAAACGACTGTTTCAGCACTTTTATTTTTAAGTTTAATGTAAGTTCCTTAACATTTCATTTCTTTGATTTCAATAAAGTATTATTAAGTTTATTTAGAATTAAAATATAAACTGATATTTAACATTCTAATTTATAATTTTCAGAGCCACAAAATGAGGACTTTGAAGATGATATCACAGAGGAAGAAAGAGAATTTTATAAAACAAAATTCAAAGGTAAAAAGATTGTATTGATTTACTGGATCAAGAGTGAGAAGTTTAAAGGCACATATTTAGTAATAAAATATTGGTATTTTGGAATAATTATTAATGTCAGAGAGTCTTTAATTGCAGAGTAGTTTATTTACAGCTACATTACCGTTCCAAATATTCAAGTATATCATGAAAATTTTTGAGACTCTTTGTATAGTACTTATGATTTGAATCGCAAAACATCTAATAAATTTTTCACCAGATTGTCATTAACCTTCAAACGGGCGCGGACATTTGTAACGGGAGCGGGTGCTCGTAACCTAAAAGATATATGTGATGAATAAGCGAAATAAAGCACTAATTAAGATATGAAATAATTTTAATTTGTACGCAGGTATATTATCATTATTTTTTAAGTCTAATTAGTCAAAAAAATGTAGTTAAAATAATGTAAAGGAATAATTATTAGATTAATTAACATAACTCAAATATTCCTTGAATCAAAACAAAAATAAGGAACATAAAACCGTTTTCCATATTTCAGTCTAGCTTATATACCTAATGTTATAATAATGATTACAAAATAAGAATTAAAAATAATTAATTATCATTTATTTTTCATCATCATCAGTTTCTTCATCCATATAACATTGATAACAAATGCGCCGGAACTAACACAATTGCGATTTGTGGAGTGGGGGGAGCACCCTGACCGACGGTTGATTGTTTATTTTACTTCCAATGACATAGCGACAGGTTACTAGAAATTCAAAATAAATGAGATGGGTAATAAAAATGATAAGTACAAAAATGTACTAAGTGCGGTTGATTCGACTATGCGCGCCCGTTTGAAGGTTAACTAATATGACTAATTTTCGTTTTTCAAGTTGCTAAACTGTATTGAATACTACGTTTCTGGCACCTTCTTTTCTTTGTTCAACACACATACTTTGACTATTGACAATTGTTTCTTTCATTCATTGCTCAATGCTCATATCTATAAAAAAATATATATTTTTAAGTTTTTAACTTAGTAAACTAAATATGTTTTTTTTTGTAATATTGCCATTTATAAGACGAATATACTTTTACTAGTTTAAAATTCTATTGCTTTTCAGATCTGAACACAATAAAAACGTGCAAATTACACTGCACAGCATGTGATCGACATCTCGGTTGTGCGGTGCGCAATGAAAACCGAATGAAAATACATCCTATGTTACGGACTCTTATTTGTCAGACATGTTTGAATTTTTACAATAGTGGTGAATTTGAGAAAGGCGATGATGGCTCAGAGTTGTATTGTCGGTGGTGTGGTCAGGGCGGACAAGTGTACTGCTGTTCAGGATGCCCTCATGTATTTTGTGCTGTAAGTTGATATATTTTTACTACTCAACTCACTAACCAATATGGTGTTTTGATATCGATTTGGCTTGTGTATTCTTTAATTTAAAGATCATCACTTTGAACTAAACATAGCTACATAATTTCTTATAATATAATGATTATGTTATATAATACACCATTAGAAACTGGTTTTTAAACATTCAATAAGTATTTCGCTCTTTACTTTAACTAACTAATACAACATATTTTAACTTTTCAGAAATGTGTTAAAAGGAATTTTGGTATGAAAATGATAAAAGAAATAGAGAACACAGATGATTGGAAATGTTTTAAGTGTAACCCCAATGCCTTATATTCGTTAAGAGCTTTATGTTGGGCACTAATACGATACTGTGATTTAAAAAACAAGTGAGTACTGAACAAATTCCAATAATTGTTAGGATGCTATGCTTTGCATAATTAGAATAGTATTTCCTGCCCTTTATTCGGACTTATATTAAGAGACAACTATGGGACTTATATATTATTCCTAATAAGCATACTCACAATAATGCCACATGGTAAAATTATTTTAATGGTGATAGGCAACAATATTTAAAATTAAAGCAACTATAAGTACAGTAGTTTAGCCCTAGATATTTAGATATTATAACCCCAATGTTATGACTAGTCTGCCTGCTGTTCTTTTCATCATGTTGTTGGAGGCAACTAAGGGACTGGGTTAATGAAATCTATCAACTGTTAGGTTAGCAACCTGTCCCCAACAATCTGTATGATAATGCAACACCAATATTTATGCTAAAAATTGTGTCTCCAAGGCTCTATCCACTTGATTAAAGTATTTGATGTGTATGTATTATATTGTAACGGATTTGTACCCTGCATATGGATGAAACTGTTAAAGATACGTCAGATAATATTTTACCTTAGAATGAATAATTTCTTTTCTTTTAGGTAATTTTGAATATGGCATAGTTGTAAACCGGTTACAATTATACATATAAATGAGATTATAATTATTTTAAAATTTTTTTTATTTTTAGGTATGTAAACCAATTACAAAATCCTGTCATGAAAGGCGTTTATCAGAAGGATTTGGCCATAGATCATTCGGAATGCTGCAAAGACAAGAAGAAACGAAGTAGTACTGGCACGAAAGAGAAAAAAGAAAAAGACGTTGAAATTATCAAAGTGTCCTCGTCACCCATAGTGAATAAGTTGCCGCCTACGATTCAGGTAGAATTAACGTACACTCTGCGATAAGATATAAGCATATACATGCACACTCTGTCTTATCCTTTTGGGGTGGACTGAACCTTGGAGACATACTAAAATCTAACGTCATAAGAAAGCTAGGCCATTGCCCAATAGAACCCCTTTACCCTAGTCCCTTAGACATTTCCAACAATTTTTCTACTTCCCATATAGCACGGAACTAGCTATTCTTGAAGTTTTGAAAATAAAAGCTAATGCTCGTAAAAATTTATTGTTTTTGCTTACAAATGCGCTTTTATGTAAATGATCACGACTCTTGCATGACAATTTCAGGTGAAAAAGTTTGCTACAATGAAAGATGACACCCCAAAGCCAGAGGTTAAGAAGGCGCAAAAGAGGCCAGTTTCCGTGGACGTCGCTAGTCCGGGATTGAAGCAGATGTTCCACATTACAACACCCCCTATGAAGAAAATTAAGGTGAGTTAACATCATGCATTATTTGACCAGCGGTATTGAGTTTCCATAGAAATTCTATGATAGATAGGTCTATGATAGAATGCATATTACTTCTATCTCCACATTTAGTTGGCTCTTTTTACATTTCAATTAATAGACCTATTTGATCAAAGCGCAACAAATTCCATTTACCACCAGTTGCCTTACGATAGACTCTTACCACATGTCGGAAAATTGGTTTAGAAATAGGTAATAGATTATTTAAAATTATAGGAACTTCCCAGTTTAAACCACAACTTGGTTGAGGTTCTATTATAAAACAGCTAATGTTTGTCTCTTAGATTTTAGTTTTATGATAACATTATTCTTTATGGAATAGTGATGAAATAAAATAATGTAACTGAGTATGTAATGTAATATACTAAGTTCATAAAATATCTCAACTCCAATATTTTTCTAAAGATAGACCATATATCTTTGAGGTTCTGGTTTACGCGAAAGGGATTAAAAGGCATGCATTCTATTGTGTATTAAATAAAGTCTATATTTTTCAGCTGGCTCTACCTAACTCGAACAAGACAATCGTAGAAAAAAACATTATTACGTATCCTGTTAAATATAATCAGGCTGCTACCAAAATAAAGCCGCTGCCACCTGCCAAACAGAGTTACAACGGATTCACCAATTCGCTTCCGCAAGGACCATTTGATAATGTGAATTTGTCAATTGATAACTTGATACAGGTACATTTCGTGTTATTGTCATAATAATTCGGTGGTTTTCGGTATATTTTTTAATTGGTTCCTGTTATAAATAAAATATTCGTGTATTAAATTGCAGCCTAAGTTTTGCAATTCAATCGACAAGTAATGAGCCGTATCGCCATTAACAAGTTTTTATTATTTTCTATTTAAAGGAGTTCCCTCATTCAAAGGAATTTTATTAAAGTAATAATTTTTTAATGCATATCTATAATGGAACCTTTTGAATATCTACCAAATCCAACCTTAACATGCTCCAATTAATGAGTGTTAATGTTTTAAGATTGTAAATGTTTTTAGGGTTTTGATTTCAATGCTCTTCCCAACGATGATCTGGTGTGTACTCCTGACCTGCCGCCCATGGAACCATTGTGTGAGGTAAGCAAATGCTATCGAACAAATAAATACAGGTAGTAAAAGCCGCGCTGCACTAGTAAAAGCCTTTTTTTTGGCATATCCTAAATGCAGACTAAAAGACTAAGACCAACATTATTGTATATGTGTAGTCTCAAATAATTAAGTATAGTAACTCAAATATATTAATATAATTATTAAGTATATATATGACAAACAAAGATGAATAAATAATGCTTGTTTTAGGTCACTGAAGACAACGATGACGACGTGCAATGCATCACTCCAGTGTCGAGTACGAGCCAAGGCCCGGCCTCCAATACTCAATACAACTTCTCTGCTGACAACATTATCCAAATGACTGACAAAGATGTCACCGTGAACTCGTCTACTGGAGGCCTCAAGTTCCGTGTGGACCCCCAAACGCTATCTTCCAACAAGATGTACAGGCTACCAGACGGTAGGATATTTGCTATCAACGCCAACCCTAATATGCCCGGGGGATACTCTGCTACCATTGTAGCGGTAACAGAAAATACTGCCACAGGCAAATCTTTCGTGCCCAAAGGGGGCGCCACGTTTGCTGCTAAGGTCAGTGCAATTTTACCAAAAATAGCGGTTAAGCCTATCAAATCTAACGGGGAACAAAATATACCGAAAAACAAGCAGCCGACCCAGCAACCAGCTAAGCAAGGGGGGTCTAGTCCTAAACCTGAGATGTTAGAAAGTCTCGACATGACCGCGCCAGTCGAGTGGTTCAGGTATAATTTGATCGACGCTTGCGACTCGCTTGAGTATTCCCTCCACAGGCTACGCACGTTGCGCAAACAAGCGACGACTATGTTCTTAAGGACACGTACGCTCAAAGAAATGCGTACACTGCAGTCGTCTTTAGATAGGGTTCTTGCGAATTCGACCATTCGCTTTGATGAGATTAGAGATAATATTAAAAAAGGTTTCAAATGCTACACACGAAAGAAAAGCAAATCGGGAGCGAAGAGGGTTGAAATTTGCGACGATGATGAGGTTGAAATTTTGCCAGAAACTGAAGACAGGGTCATCTCTATTGATGAGAATTCAGACACCGATGACAGTCCTGAAGTGGATCTTGTTAGCAGCGACCATAATGAAACCCCTTCGAAAGGCCAAAAAAAATGTCGAATCCTAAAATCTTACATGCGACTACATAACATGAACAATCAAGGGCGAGATCGGAAAAGAGTCTCTAATAAAGACCAAACTTTGGAAAATTCTATTGATGATATGAATCAAGATTTAGTATGCAATGAGACGATCGAATCGACGGTCAACGAACCAAATGATACAACGCTGCAAAATAGCTCTATCGTCAGTACAAGTGGCTTAACCGATTCCAGTCTCAATGGAAAGACAATAGATGGTGCAAGTGAAAACTCAACAAATGTAAAAGATACAGATGTACAAAAACAAGCGCAGTTAGATGACACAGAAACACAAGAGAGTATGGAGAAAGACGCGCCAGATGCCACAAGTATCGATGAATCTCTTCCCAATAATCGTATCAGTTTAAAAGATGCAGATAATCATAAAACTATAGAAAATAAAGACGATACTCCCATGGATGCCGATATCCAAGAACCAGCGTCTCCGCCAAATGGCGACGCGGACATAACAGAAGACATAATCAACGAACTGTTAAAAGATAGTCCAAGCGATAAGGATAGGAAAATAGAAAGCCCTGTCTCAAGAAGCTAAATTTTCTTGGATTCCGAAGGGAATCCTCTTGTATTGATATCTGAGAAGCATTTGTCAAGTCAATGTTTCGACGTGATACTTGATTTTAGTCAGTTAATTTCAAGAATGTTGAGTTTGTACGCACCCAAAATAGCTTGATAATTTTCTTTTAAATGTGTTAGCCTTAGCTCTCTAAAGATACATACATTCTTGATTTTAGTTTTACAGAATTACTATCAATAGGTCCATGAAGTTAAGGAATTCTTGCCGTATTTTTGTCAATACTGAGAAGGTGTCTTGTATATTATGTAAAATATGTGATTGATATATAAAGTGATTAAAAACCATAGCTGTGTAACCTCCTAATGTACTTTATACTACATATAATATAATGCAACATTCAATTGTCAAGTAGTTTTTGGATTACTATAATTACTACTGTTAGTTCACATAATATTATTATAGAATGTATCTTATTTTGTAACATTAGCAAAAATAATAAACACCATTCGATTTCAGTACAGCCTTTATTATCTGAATGAATATCCCTAGTTACTCGGGGTCACTACAAGAGTCAAAACAAAGAAATATTTGTAAAGGAAAATACCTCGAAAAATTAGTCTTTCCCTCAACATAGACAGTGTCTAATCACGTGGAATCTGTCGCCACGTATGTTTTTAGGAGTAAATCTTCAATGGTTGCTCAAGTCTCGTTAATCCGAAAATTAATTAATCAGCGCTTATTTGATATTTACAGTTATCTTAAATATTCGACATTGTTATCGATAATAAAACAACACGTTTACGGTTTTACTGAACGTAACTAAAAAGACTCGAAAAGAATTCATCAAGCTATATTGGGTATTGTAAAATTGAGTGAAACATTTGTGTGTGTCATGTAAAATTGCACAGCGTGTGATATATTCCTACATTTACGTACCCGTGCATTCTGCAGGTATATAGTACACAGGAATTGTATGTTTGTTTAGTTATTTGTTACTATGTTTTGTTGATTCGGAAACCTCTTTTTCTTAAATTTTATGTTTTTTGGCCAATGTGATCATTTTGATATGTGAATGTTATTGTATAGGTTTTAGAGTGGATTTCTAGATTTAATTTAGCTTAGTTTTAGTTCTGAAAATATGTAATTTGAAGTTGGCATGATTTTGAATGTTGGTCAAGTCAAAGCTCATGTAGACGAGGAGAGTTTCAAGTTTCGAACTTCCAGTTTTCAACAACGAGAAAAAACTCGATTAGTGTTAACAGTCTGCAGTGAATTGGCTAGAAATTGAACCTGAAATCGTAAGGAAACTCTTCTCATTTAAATGGCTTTTTAACGTTCAGACAAATGTTCCTATGAGTTGTTAAAACCAACAAATATATAGTCCCTTATAATCTTGCTTTTATATATTTACAAATATGTAATTCCAAACATATTTTTATTTAAGTGACATTTAGGATTTGGATAAATTTATGTGGATATTTAGCATTTGTCTTATATAAAAAATTATAGAACAGGTCTGCCATAGTTACTCAAACCTTGGTATGTTTCTATTTTATTTTATAAAGAATTCATCTGTCAAACTGGTTCATTTAGTTAGTGTAGGCAAAGTACAGATCTGTGTAAAAAACAGATATTAAAAAAGGTACATAAAATTAAACGTGTATTTCTAACAAATCGTGTTTAATTGAATTTCATAGAGATAAACGTGGACAGTTTTAAGAACATACATGAACATGCAAACAAAATTCATTTACAAAACATTTAAAGTCACCCTGTGTAAATAAATATCATAAGAATGGATTTAAAAGCACTTAAACATATCACAATGTACTTATTTACGTGTACTTAATATTAACACTGGCTTAACATCTAGCGATATGCTAAACATGACTAATATCTGAATTGGCCTTTCCTTGCTCGCTCTTCATGGTACACTCTGATGGGCGAGTAAGCTCCGTTCGATGCTCCGTTAGTATTCAATCCTGAAAATGGTAAAAAAATTATTATACTCTAAAATATTCTCGAGCCGCATCATCAAATTCCAAATCCTTCCGTGATATTTCTTTCGTTGTAGTAAACGAGGATAACAAAATTTAATAAGTCTTTAGAGTAAAGCTAAAGAAGTCCTTTAGGACAAACCGGAAGGGAGACAAATTACATTTATTATTCTATAACACAGGACTCGCGCACTAGCTTCATGTTCATTACAAAGATACTTGATAACGAATAAGGTGTCTTTATTCAATTGAAAGAAATGGTTTATTTATCTTAGTTAAGTATTATGACGTAGCTGTTGGTGATAAAACAAACTTTTTCAGTGAAATTTTTTGGGAGAGATATCGTGTGGGTCGCATATTACCTTTTATCAAACCCTCCACAGTGGTAGCTTGTAATGAAATTGGGTTTTAATTAGCTGACAGTTCCATGACAAAAATGTAAATTTTGATTTAAAAATTATAACTAAAAATATAAAAAAACATATCCGACTTAATATTCAGCTATATCGTAACCTCTTTCATATTAATGAACCCCAACCAATTGCTAAGCATAAGATATATGGTTATTTTGAACTCTTCTAGATAGAAAGAATGTCATAGACATGTATTCCGCTTATCTAAAATACCTTAAAAATGTACTTCACACAATTCATGCAGCCCCATACAAAAACTTACCTAGAAGTGTGTTAAGAGGTGACTGGGCAGGCGCTTGGCATCTAGGAGCCAGAATCAAATGGTACAGTCCAAGGTAGATCGCAGCTGCTAACATTGCCACCACGGCTAGGGCCCTGTACACTGTCCTCGTTGACTCTATCTCAGGGGCCATTGATACTATGCCGCCTATGATGGCTCCGATGCATCGACCTAAAACATCAAACATTGTTTTAAGTCTAGTATGTGTTTCGGTGGTGACCTTGGATTTCCAGTCCCTTTCAGAGTGAATAGAATTTCAGAAAAACGACATATGAGTTATGATGTCGTGTATATGATAAATTGATAACAGGCTTTTAACTCATTCGACACCGCGCCATTTTTCAGCGTCTTACTAGCGGAGCCGCCATACAAACGGTAATGAACACGCGAGGCGTGTCCGCGGCTCCGCGACTAAGAAAAAATGGACACGCCACGCGTGTCCACTGGCTCCGCGGCAAGTTTAATGTTTCTAAATACGTTAATAATACATTGTGGTAGTTTATTTCCTTAGTTCTGTTTGTGTAACGAAAGAGATAAGGTTGTGGCAACAGTATAGTGATTTTAAACCAGGAATTATGGCGGAATATGGATATTTAGGTAAATAGGTAAATTAAATATGATGTGATTCTCAAACTTACTTATATATTATTAAATTTATAATATTTTTTCTTGTTTGTATAGTATATAAATAATTTACTCATCTATCGACTAAAATCACCCAGAAACATATTATTGTGTAAGTACTAATATTATAACTAACAAGCTAACGTAGTGAGTTTGATGGAGAATTAAACAAACTTTTGGAACCTCTGGTCGCATACTCAAAGTGGACACGCGTCGCGTGTTCTTGGCATCCCACAAGGGGTTCGTTTTTAGTATAAACATAACTTCTTTCAAAGTAGAAACCACGTGAATATATGGTTATTCGTGTGGTAAATACCATGTACACAAATTCTTATTCAATTTTTTCATGTACTTTTCGAGATATGATCGAAAACTTATGGACACGCGAGGCGTGTCCGCGGCGTGGCGAGTAGAATTTTAATGGACACGCGAGGCGTGTCGTCGGCTCCGAATGAGTTAAGTAAAAAGAATTCATAAACACCTGAAGTCTCTTACGATATCAGGAAAATAATATTCTATTTACGTTCAAGGCTAACAAGGAACTCTGGCTAGGATTATAAAATTATAAGAAAATGAAACAAACATCAAAACCTACCAATGTAGTTTTGCTAATACTTGTACCTAGTTACAAGTTTAAAGATTTGTTTGTGTCTAAGAACTTGTATCTCTTACGTATAATACATACATATGTACAAGTATATAGGGAAAATGACTCACCCAAACAGAAATGTGCGATGACGGGCAACGCTTGTCCAGTGACCGTGTACTTCCGTGGCACCAAGTGACGGAAGTAAAGTACTGCGGTCACCCACACCAGGCTGATCGTGAACACTTCTAGGACCTCGCAGCCTAGTACCCAGGAATAGTCCTCGCTGAAGCCTAAGGCTAGGAGACAAATAGTTTATCGATTAACGTTTGATTATCATTACAAAATAGTTTTTTTTTTATATCAACACACATAACTATACGTCACGCCGTATGTTTAATAATGATGCCTTTTAAGTGTTACAGATCTCTTAACTTCTGACTGAGCAAGGACAGGTGATAAAGACTTTCGCGATGTACTGGTCACATTAACTAGAATATAACTAGAACTAGCCTATCCTCACGAGAATAGTTTTAATTATTTTATAAACTTAGATGTTTTATATTATCTAACTAGCGACCCGCTCCGGATTCTCAGGGGTATAAAATATATAGCCTACTGCACTATTTCATGGATGTTATTATACAAATAAACCCTTCTTTTGAATCACTCTATCTATTAAAAAAAACCGCATCAAAATCCGTTGCGTATTTTCAAAGATTTAAGCATATAAAGGGACATATGGACAAAGAAAGCGACTTTGTTCTATACTATGTAGTGATATGGGTAAAACTTACCAGTAAACCTCAAGGAATAAAAGGTAAATGCAGCAATGAATATGTTTGAATGTCCCAAGTAATCAACCAGCGACTCTGCCCACCATAATGCGGGAACGGCCGGTAAAGCTCCAATGGTCAACGTCAGTCCAAGCACGGTGTCTGTGCCATTCAGGTACATTACGGTCCTGGAATAAAACAGTTCATATTACATGATTTTGCTGATAAATTTAATTTGCTTTCGTATCAATTTGGTATAGGCCCATTTCCTTTTATCTCTTTCGGGCTTTTAGAAATTAATACCCTTGATAAGGGATATTCAAAGAAGGTGTATAAAAATCATCCGTAATGTGAACTTGTCGAATCAAAATCACTTTATTAACATTACATCTTAATTTCGCGATTCGCAGTCCCAAATCCAATAAAAAAGTGCATTCCGATGAAATTAGCAATTTTACGTATATTTCTATCATCGTGTCAATAATTTGTTAACAATTTAAGGTAGATATCAAATCAATAATTAAATAACAATTAAACTAAATAAAATTAGTTAGAAAAAAATATTCTTACCACGGTAAATAAGCATCGATGGCACTCCACATGATTCCTAGTAAAGTGACTACGGTGAATATCGCTGCGGTCTCGGCCCCGTACCTCCTGATTACGTTCATTGGGAGAGCCAACACTCCCGTCGAGGTGTGCCACCACCACTCTGGCGTTGATAGAGGCATTTTGCTGCAATAATAATAAAATATATAACAATATTAGGACATTATTACACCAATTGAACTAGCCCCTTGGTAACTTCATTTAAGACTTGTGTTAAGGGTACTAGTCAACGTATATTTAAGAAATATATACATATTACATATAGATAAATACAGATATAGCATATATAATCAACGACCAGACTGGAAAACAGTAGAAAAGCGTAGTTCTTAACTCTGCCTCCACCGGGAATCGAACCCGGGACCTCACGATTAGCGTTCCGGCGGCTAACCGATCGGGCCACGGAGGTCGTCAAATAAATACAGAAATGAGCTATACACCTATAACTAAATAAAGAATTATCTGTGATATAAGTTAGTGAAATTAACGACTTAATGTTGGATGTGGACAAACAATATGTTTTTTCAATCCTGGCGTTCATTTGCTTTACAAAATGTAATGTGCTCAAATGTATAAAGCATTTCGCAGTCAATCAGTATACAGAACATTGAGCATGAAATACTTCATTCACTCGTCTACCTTTTAGAAAATGTAGAAATAATCTTGAAACTATGTATAAGGGTTATCTAATTTAAAAAGCCCGTTTCAGTTTAGCTGTTCTTAAAGCTCAAAAATTAACCAACTCACCTATCAGCAACCAATATAAGGGCACCGACAATCATGAAGCAAGCGTGCATCACGAACGGTATCAGGTACGGGGTCTCGGGAAGTTCGTTCGCGGCCAGTCCAGCTAACGGTGGGAATATCGCTAAGCCCAATGTTCCGAAGGCGAGTTGCCTCCCAACATCACCTCTTCCCAATGACGTTTCTCGAGTGGCTATGACGCAGGCGGCTCCCAGTAAAGCCAAGGCTGAGGTTGGCCATACGTCTGCTATTACTCTGAAAGAACGGTCTTCGTTAGTTAAAGGAATTTTATAAATTGATTATAATAATGAAAGATCTCAAATCGAGCGATATCTGGGAAGTTAATTGAAAGCATTTTAGCTTAATTTTTTCCTGATTTATCAGATGCGACAACTAGGGGACTAAGTAATAAAATCAATTAGTTTACGGGCTTGACTTAGAACCTGAGATTGCATATCAAAACTATTACAACTCCGTTGGTTATGCAATAGGTGACTGAAGAGATATTGTTTGTATCTTATCCGATATTTTGTCCACTCCGAAACGTATTAAAGAACGTGATTACAGATCGATTGAACATAACATGAGGATTGTTAAATTGTGATTACCTTATAAAGAAGTAGCTCCAAAAAGTGGAGGCGGGGTCCCCAACGACCAGTCTGCATTGAGCGTCTGCCAGAACGCCATCTGGTTCATCGTAAGGGTCCAAGACTTCACACCGAACAGCTGGCTTACATTCTCCAAATTCTTCTCTGAGCTCGGCTAATCTTCTTAGCGGCACCACACATTTAGATGGGCCCGCTGAGAATAAGTAAAATTCAAATATATATAATATATAATATCATTAAAATTCCAATATTCGATATTCATGCAATAGGCACGTCTTAGCTAATAAGCAGAATGCTAACTACTTTTTTCCTAGCATGTCGTATGAGGTGAATCGATGCAATGGGATAGCAATTATTTTTGAATAATATATGTTACCAGATCAATGCCATTACCATACCGATAATATAGGGCGTTTGATGCGTTGGGGATCCTCCTTTTGCTATGAAAAGTTGCTGCTGAATGATATTCGATTTGCTAAGTGCCAGATATTACCCTTTTTCTGTCAATACTTGTTCAATATTATGTGAGGTGTGCCATATTGTATGTAGTTTTATTTAAATTGTATAAATATCCTTAATTAACAGTTAATATTGAGTAGAACTACAATACACAAACAATACAATAATGGATGACTAAGTCAGCTAGAGAGAATTTTTGGCTACGGGTCGAAGCACTTACAGCGTAAATACATACATATAAACATGCGCTTCACGACTTGTGTATACACACTCCCTTTTTTATTATGGCGGGGTATTCAGAGCCGTGAACGTTCATCTCCGAAATTTCGAAGGCATGTAAGGTATGGTTCATTCGAAGCCCTCGTATCACTAGATAGACAGCACCCAACGTGATAGGTAGTGTACCGTATCGCCGTATATAGGCACTGATTATTACCTATCCTGAGGGATAGTCAGGTTTCCTCACAATGTTTTCCCTCACCGTTAGCGACTGTAAATTATGTACGTAAATAAAAAAAAGATACAGTGTAAATAGCGTTATATTTATATGTACTTACAAGTTCTATACGTGCACCAAGGATCATCATCAGTCTCGTTGTTCGAAGGCCGTTCCGGTGCTAAAAGAGACAGGGGTAAACGCAGTCGCTTAGCGTGTTGCATGTACACGTGGCATTGGCCGTTAGTGCACAGATGCGGGGGATTGGTTTCGTACTCCTCGTCTTCTCCATATTCGTCCATAAGAGCTTCGGCCTGAAATGGGTAAAGAAGGTTATTTAGAATTATCACTCGGTGCCGAATATATTCACGCACAAATGTTGTGTGAAGAACAGAACAGAATGCATGAAATACATAATGGATGTAAGTGGCGTGGGAGAGATATGTGAGGATTGTTCAGGGTGGCGAATAAGTCTCTGCCTATCCCGTTAGGGAAGTAGAGGATTGAATATATGTTTGTATATACACATATTGTACCTTAAATCTACTTATGATGACTTATTTCGTAAAGTGTTCATTAACGGCCTCCTCAGGAGTACTCCGTCTAAATTAACGTAGATCGTTTATTTTGAAGTATTCATGATACTTAATATTATACGTATAATACATTATTTATGTAAAGTTTATTAATTATTTACTACCAATATTAACCCAAGTTTAAAGTATTTTAAATTGTTGTCTCAATTATTATTATTATTCCTTCACCTATCTTGGTGTAAACACTATTTTTAATATATCATTATCACTCCAGTAGAGTACTTACAGTTTCGTTGTCGTCGTTTGAATTTGGCGCCAGAGTAGAGCTTACGTTCGTTGACTGTAACAGATGACACTTTAATTAATACAAACGCATTCATAAATACGTACAATGTATGTATATATAATATGAGTTATCTCTATGTCAGTCACTTAAAGTACATAATGCAGACATCCTTATGCATTACGCCCCAAGCGTTGCAAGGGTGGATTTAATAATAATAATAATAAAGCATTTATTTACAGCCACAAAAACATACACAATACCAATATTTTACAAATCAAACTTACAAACTATAGGGTATAGCTTGTGCATGTTATTGTCGCAGCAAAATGGTTCTAACTCAGCTGGGTATGTTACGTTTGGTGGCAAACGCAACGCTGATATTATGTTAGAACCAAAAAGAGGGCAATATTAACAATAAGAAGATTTAGTTCAGTTATATTTATAATTAGATAAGAATTCTTCAATAATGATAGATCCTTTTGTTAACTAACAGTACAACTCTGCATTTCGTGTACACTGTGATTTGAAGCCACTTGTTAAGGCGCCTAAATTCATATTGACAATTTAATTTCTGCTTTCTACTGCTACTCTTTTATGCGTAACCCATATTCATAACTGTATTAAATAAATCGATACTTTTGTCTGCCTAGCATGTTCTGAACGAAACACTATGCATTAGTTTCCTTAATAACTAATATAATCTCATTAAAGTTTATTCATACTGCAGCATAGTACTTACAGTTTGGTTAAATATTCTGTAAATGGGCCTTAGGGTTGTCGTGGTGGTGGTTGTGGGGAAAGGTTTCGTGAGCCAGTTGAGGTTCGCGTCGGCGCAGCCATATTCGCACGAGGAAACTGCCAGCACTCCTGTCTGTAACAAATCGTATCGAAGTTAGGGATTTGTAAGCCGCATACAATTGGACATGTATATTAAATAAAAACTGCATCAATTGGTTTACTGTAGTATCGCATTGGAGCTACATATAAAAGTAAGACCTACAAGTTACGTTTAATAATAACGAACAAAAATTGAAAATATATATATACATACATAATATACGGATCTCATCTAAAGTAAACTTCTCTCGGTTGGTATGTATGTATGAAACACTTGTAAGTACAATAAATCCATACGCAGAATCCAGGATCCCACAAGGACTTTAACATTACGTTTTTAGTGATGACGAAAGACTTCAATTGGTCATAATAATCACGTCATCTACATTTTATCAAACGTAAAATGAAGAAAACCTGATTTGTTAGGATCGGGCCCGTGAGGATCCGGGATCTCAGCCTTCTCTCTACAGCGAAACGGGCGTAATGTGTATGTATAATAGTGAAGCAGCTTCACACTTTTATGTAGACTTTCTACCAGTGAATAGTTGCAAAAGACAAATTATACACAGCACAGTCAGGAACTTATTTCCATACTTATACATATTATGCTACAAACGTAGTATTTATGTAAAACCTTACCTTCTCGCCATCCCAACGGTTGCATCGCATCCCCTCAGTACAAACTTCTTGCATAACTGATGCACCTCCTTCGTCACACATAAACAATACTTGTGGTCTTCGAGCCTGAAAAAGCATTCATAATTGGTTAATTTATGGCATAAATAGATTGCATACAAGTTGGAACAACTAGTCATCAAATTAAATTAACGGTTTCCCACTGCAATGGCAATCTTGATACTTGTGACCAACTATGCACATTTGTTACAAGGTTTTCTAGCTAATTTTCCCATTCAATCGTAACATCATGCTAAAGTGTTCAAGCCCGGTTAGGTTCAAAGATCGATGTGAGCCGCTATCGGAATGCGGTAAGAAGCAACTAAGAAAAATTCGTTCGTTCTCATTTCTTTTAACTCTTTTCGCGTGGCCAATCACATAATATCTATCAAAAAAGGCAACCTGACCAATTGAAGAAAATAGTCGAAAGTTTTCGAGATTCAGCCATTCGGACATTATAGAATCAATGAAAAAGAAAAAAGACAAGATTTATTTAACGAACAGATACAACTTATAAACAACGCGCTATCTATAGCTGAGATCAAAGAGATGCACCGTTTTATTTCTCCAATTATCATTAAAGGCACGCTTCTTAAAGTTGACAAGGGATCGCATGCATTAAACATGTATCTCTGCTTCGGTAAAAGAAACCTCGCTTCGCAAGTATGCAAGTGAGTCACAAAAACTGAACGAATCACAGTCTCGGACTGGTTCATAAATTATGCATTTCCGTCAATGTGTTTCGGAATAATAAACTTCACACTGCGCTAAGTGGCGGTGCAGGTGGAATACCTATCATAACTGGTGTCAGAATGCATATACTTTCATAATAATAGTATAGCAACGGGCATTAGTTTGTACTGAGTTGGTTCATAACTTTCTCGAACATCGTTCATTTGTTTTACTTAGAAATAATAACGTGTATTATTTAAGTAATATCTACTACTATATTATACTTTCATACTATATCGCAGTAATGTTAAATCAATTAGAGATAATGCTAAATCGTACAAGGACTGCAAGTAACTGAATGAATGGAAATCTGTTATGCAAACGAGTTACTGAATCATGCTGACAAATCAATGACTTGTTACGGTGAAGAAATTCTGACAATTGAGTAAGTTGCAGTCGTATTCATTCAATATCAAACTTTGTTAGTATCAATCAATGGTTAGATATATTACAACATGTTCTATTGAAATAGGCTGCAACTTTTGAACATAATATGACTTATTACTTTTAGCACATTCTTTGGGGTAAGTAATTGAAAATTTGTGCATAACAAATTAATCTCGCTTATGTAGACCCTATTTCTATGAAAAAATACTGATAGATAATTTACTAATATATTGAAATTTAATTTATCAATTTATTC
This sequence comes from Leucoptera coffeella, assembly GCA_030578115.1. NCBI lineage: Eukaryota > Metazoa > Arthropoda > Insecta > Lepidoptera > Lyonetiidae > Leucoptera > Leucoptera coffeella. The sequence goes on along the minus strand of JAMBLF010000669.1, from coordinate 130,555 downwards.
CTAACTTTCTCCCCTCCATTTGGCCATTTAGAACGTGTGTTGTATGCAATGTCTGTACGTGTAGAGCTGTCCAAATATTTGCCCCGTTGCATTTGTAACTCACCTCATGTCGCTGGGTATGTGGCACAGTCAACAGAAGCATGTAGAATACTCCACTCAGAATGAAGCAGAGAGCTATCAAATTGCGAAGAAGTTTTCCCGAGCCACTGGTTCCGGTTCCGCCGCCGCCTGTGGATCCTCGGCCTACAGAGAGCCTGAAAGTTAGGAATGAGGTTGTATTGCATTGTTCGATGTTGCCTTTATACTTGGCAATGTACACAAACGACTATTTTGAAGTTATAAACTCATTGGATCGTCTCGTATTACCTAATTCAATTTATTTTATTTTATAAAAACAACCTTGTTTAAGTGAGCATTATTGTAAATAATTTTTAATATATCGTTAGTTATTAGCTTACGTCATACAGTAATACATATATTCTACCCATTATAAAAATAAAAAAGAGCCTAATTGAGTTTCTTAAAATGGATTACGTAATAGGAATTAAAAAAATATACCATTAACAATGCCGGAAATAAAATATGGATTGAAGTCAAGGCTTATTGTTACCAATATCTTAGAAGTAACTGTAAGCATTATTCGTATTATGCTATTAACGATAAGAGTTGAAACAAAACCTGCATTGTTACTTTGCCTTCGAGCTTTATCAGTCATGCACACTTTTACGTGTAAAGGAGTGCAATTATAAATAATTTAAACGTATATAACATTTTTATATGCTGCTATCCTGATCCTGCAACCTGCCAATCCCTCGGGATAGGTGTATATACGTGCCAGTGTGTATATACGGCGATAAGGTTCACTAGCTATCCCGTTGGGTGCTGTCTATCAAGTGAAAGTTATGTTTATTTTATAACATTTTCATAGTATTTCTAATCTATGATTCAGAAATTTTTGTGGTTTTAGGTACTCGTTCATACATACAATCCTTCATACTTTAATAGTTTGCAGTCTAGACTAGATCGGGTTACCATCGAAAGAAAAACATGCAATGTCGATGAAATTAGTCATCGTTACATTTTTAAGATACTTCAAGGTCATATTAATCAATCAGCTTGTGACAGTCCTCTGCTGGACTCGGGCCTCATCAAGGGCGTGTTACAAAATGCGATCACTTGTGGTCATGACTCAAAGCATTCGATTTCTTTTAAAAGGTTGCTAGCCTATCACCCAACGTAGTTATTTGACCTCTAGTCCCTTAATAACCTTGAACAAGATGCCGAGTTGAAAAGCAGCTAGGCAATATTTTAATTATATGCCAGAATATTACATATGATCATCCTAACCTTTACACAATTGCTAATAGAATCCGAGTATATCTTATAAAGGGATTAAACGACGTAAATGTATATGTGAAGTACTTACTTGTCAACCAGCGGCCCCAAAATGGCGGGTCCCAGTAAGGCGATGCAAGGGGCAACAGCTGATATGAGTCTAGCTTCTCCATGGTCCAGACCCACGGCTAACATGTGCATTGGCAGGTAGGGGAAGATGCAGCCCACACCTAAGGAATGAAAAAGAAAGGGTCAATTGATGGAATGGCTGTAAAGTATTTGGTTAAGGGTTAATGTTATATGCAACTATCTGTCTTGTGCAAATTCAGCTCGTTTTGTATCCAATTTTTTGTTCGCATTTTCATAATGTTCTAATTGTTTAAAAGTATGTATTTAATTACTTATACACACATAATTACAATCCTGACTAATTAGAACACTAATATAATTAACATAATTAAAAGCACTCAAATTTATTTACAACCATATTCACATGAATATATAAAAGATTCGAAACAAATATAGATTAAAAAATTAAATCTTAATTTGGTGTAGGTATATGTATCTCATGAAAGTATTTATATGCATTAAATCTAATTTACATATCCACTTGAAAATTATTCAGACTGCATCCGGTGCTACGTAAGCTTGGATTAAATCTCATCGCTTTCCAATAATCCCTTTTGATCTCGTTAAAGGCTAATATATGGTGTAATAATAGTTACTCAAATCCCAAAGACGATTGTTTGCGACTGTTATACAAAAATAAAATTTAAAATTCACTACCCTTTCGCTGACGTGATTTATAATTTTGTATTTATCAATAAGAAACAATGTATGTGATCATCAGTTGTTTCTATTTCATAAGTTTATCTCTGTAAATTACGTACGTGTTTTATTTCAAATACTACAATGTATGTATGCATATGAGCTATCATTTCGCTTTGCCTCGTTCCTAAGACGTGACAGTGTAGGTTTAGCGACATCCATTCATAACATTGCGTCACCGAATGCAGATTCCACCCAAACGTGGTACATCAACCACGCATGTAGAAGTGAATGGTCTTAAATCATTCATCACTGCAACCAGTATGTGTAGGTATATGGGACGTGCTTTATAAGGTAGCCTGCTGAGAAACCGCTTATTGAACCGCGGCGTTATTTGCTGGGCTTTTTGCTCAGACAACGGGCCTGACCTGATACAGCACGCACCGCACACACGAGATTCTTCGGCTCCAATATGAACTCACAGAATGCACTGTAATTAAACTAACTACCAAGAGGAATGCACGCGGCGATTCGTTTGACGCTAAATCTATAGTTGGATCTGTAAGATTTGTTCCCGATGCATTGTGTATTATGCAATATCATCACGTCCTCGAATAGTAAAATGATAGTATGTCTTAGAAGATGTCTATATGTAGATGTGTGAAATTCATTTGGCGATGGGCTTTGAATCAGTCAATTTTCTATTTAATGTCCTTTGTTTTATGCTGATAGCAGGTAAATGCAAAAGGTGCTTGAGAATTTGTAGTTTTTATGCTTAATTTTATACCAAATTAGTTGGTATATGTACCGAATTATACGAGTAAATGAGAAATTTAGAAATATTAGTGCGATAATCCCAAAAAAGAACAGTTACCGAAAAACCCATTGTGTGGCAATTGTTTAATTATTCAAAACCCCTTAAGCTACTTCCGACGACATTGACATGCTAGACAGACCGACAGCTGCCTGGTCTTTTCAAGTCTCTGGCAACAATGTTCAAATAGTTTGAAAATGCAAGGGGTCTAAAACACATGAGCATCAACGTCATTGTCGTCGCTCAGTTAGACGGTAAATGTCAATCAAACTCTAACAACAAGGTTATTATAACAAAGAGAAGAAATAGATACCCGCAAGCCATATTAGAGTGTTTCTTTCGTCATATTTTAATCTTGTTTGGTAAATATGAAACGAGTATAAGAGAAAGCGCGTTATTAGCAAGAACAGCGATATGGTCGTCAGTGAATTCCTTGTTTTAATGAAATTGTATATGTCGTGCCATATTTAAGTCTAAACAAGTATCTGAGCAACGATAATCTTTATCTTAATTTAAATATCAATACTCGCCAAATTCATTTTTGATTCTTAACCCTACTAAAAATTAAGGGTGTACGTAAAATCAAGTTTGACGTGTTACATGTAAGTATTTGATTGAATAGTACCCCGTTATGATGGTAATTTTCGCAAGATTCTTCATTGGTATTAAATGTATTTTGGTTACTCAGTAAGTACAAGTAGGGATTACCTGCAAGAAAACAGAAGAGCACGCATTTTAGCGAAATCAAGTTCTTGTTAATCGTTGCTTTCATTTTGATTGACTCCTCTCGATGCACCTATTCTAATTTCTTCAAGGACAAGGGAAGCATTTTTGTGGTATCTGAAAAGAAATAAATTAATGTTAATAAAAATCGTTAATATTATTCATAGTTTATCGAATTCAAAAAAACTAATTAATTTTTAACTTAACAACTTATTTTTTTAAATATGTTGACAATAAAAGAGAAAAATAGAAATCAAATTTTGCACACCACATCTAAACTTGCAAATCTATCTGTATTTGATGTGGAAACGGAAGTATTTAGTCTGGATCAGGAACAATGTAGATCAGTGTTCTCTGCCTATCCCTACATCAGGACTTACTTCATGTGTTTATATGTACGTTGATCGAAGTTTTAATGAAGAGTGCACCTAAGAATGGGGTTACGTACGCCTGCGATGAGCGTTCGACGCTTTGTTTGGAGTTGCGTGAGAATTAATTTAGTTGATCCACTTTCGTGCCTTTAATAAGAATGAAGGTCGACAAACTTCATTTGTTTCTACCGATGCTTTCTTCATTTGTTTTCACCCATTCAATAGATGGCAAAATAATTCAAAACAACCAACTACTTGTAACTATTACATCACTGCCTCGTTCGTTGATATACTAAGGAGGCCACTTTAATAAAATTTAGTGCAGTAAGAATGTAACAAAGGTGACACAGGTCAGTCGATAAGACATATGTACATGTATTAGGCAGACATATTCCGTGGCGTACTTTTTAAATACAAAAATATGATGAATGTGCGAAAGATTTATTAGTTCAAGTTTCAGACAGGAAACAATTAAAATTTTATTACTACGAGAATCCAATTAAATTTTGGGTAACCGTGATGGTGACGTATGAGTCTATATAGTTTATAAGGAATTTAAAAATGCTTCAACAAAAATAAACTCTTTGGTATAATTTGCTAAGTTTTGTTATTACGAGTATAAGTAAACTTAGAATCTGTTAAAAAGATGATATTAATAAGTATTTTAAATAAGTAAATGCACTTATTTTAAAGACACCAATTTTATAAATTGTATGATAACAAATAGGAACATTTTCAGTGAAATCTGGCTTCATTTCCACGCAGCGGTTTTAATTTGCAAGTTATATACTATTGTCCTGTCTATTACACAATTGTATAGATATTATAATGTTCGTATGGCATTTGTTCTGCACAATGCTGATCCGACATTTAGGTTAGGGACATCAATAAGCGCCCACGTCAGTACTCGCTGCATCAACATTTAAAATAAACGGTCGGCGCTCATCCCGTAACAAACCTCTTTTGTTAGTGAACTCAAATTCATTTAGACGTACAGTTAGTTGCACTATCGGGTTCATTAATGGGTTCCATTAAGGGAAATTAAGTAACGGCTTCACAGATAGGAAGTTTTATGGTGAATTCACTCGGTGTTTGTAGAAACATTTCGTCTGTAACTTTTTTACGATTAGTTTTAGTGACTTGTGATGGGTTTATCACTTGTCACGCTGGTTGCTTTCAGTGTTAAATATATTCATAGTGTTGACAGTGATCGCTTACTCGCTCCGTCAACCATATTGAGGAGAAAAGAGATCTTATAAATTATAGCGACACAATTTCGCGTATTGACCCAGAGTTCCTATTCTAAAGATTTGCGTAGAGAGATGTATCTGGGTATACTAGTATAGTACTTATGTAAATATTTCAGAAACAAAATTATGCATGCCATAGTTTTATGGCACATTAATTTACAATAATATACTAAAGCACAATAGAAAAGCACTTATATAAAAATAACTTTACGTTATTTTGCGACCTGGATTAGGTAATACTATTTTACAAGAGGTACTCTACCTACATAATAGAAATAAACTAAATTGCATTACATCATCAAACACATAAATAGTAAACAGAAACTTTGTAACCAAGGACGCTTCGACCGTGTTAATAGTACGTTCACTCAATTGCCATGGTTACGACTGTTTGCCTAGCAACGGGCTATCGCTCGTTAAAACATTCCCCAGACATCCCTTTTTTCATGAATGCAATTCCATTCCCCTTCAAATCGATCTGGTTGCTACTGAAAAGGATTAAAATGCACAACGAAACTTGGAAAGCATACTTGTTTTATAAATGCTTGTTTACATATAAATAGATTGACGCAAACAAAAATATTACTGAAATAAATTAAGAATTGAAGATTTTGGTATCTCTTTTTTAACTTATTAAATTTTTAGTTTCGGATAGCTTACAAAGTATATGATTGAGACTGCACCTTTCCAAGCCTAACGTTAAGTGCATTTGTTCGGTGATAAATACGAGTTCATCAAGCGGCCTAAATAATATAACGCAATCATGTCAGATGAAAAGGTAACAGTTATTTTCGGTTCAATGCAACCAATGAGTGTTGTTTAACGTGCGTCTATTGCTGCGACGACTGCGTTTCTTTTATGGGGGAATTATCGAGGAAACTAGGTTAGTTCTGCGTAAACGTAAACATTAGATCGGCTTTCACGCGAACACAAACGGCGTGACACTGATGGCAGCAAGCCAAGTCGAATAAAATTTTTGGATCCTTTGCCTAACGCGCGAGATTTATTTGCATTTCACATCACGTTGCCCTACTAATAGATAATTTAATGAATACACTTACGTCATCGCGAGTCTCCAACTCACGTTTTGGTCTTGACTTTGACAAATGCTGACTCTGTTTTGCTTTGTGCTCACTCGAGCCTATCGAGCCTTGAATTTTTTACACTCGCTTGGTTAATTTATTTTATAAGGTTGGGGTGTTAGGTTGATCCAATCGCTTCCTAAATTACTTACTAAAATGTATCCGTATAATTTATCTTTTCTATTCACCGTTACATGCAATATTTTATCCAAACCAGAATAAAAATATATCGTATATCTGAAGATGTATATTGCAAATGAGTCTCTTTGCAATACCGGTTCAGTTGAATATTGTTGTAGGCGTGTCAATATTTTTCGCCTAGATCTCCACTTTATATAAAATGTCCGTTGTTTATGACAGTTGCGTCGTAGAAATTCAACGAAGATGCCGTCATCGCTATAAAGAGACGAAGGTCTGCTTTGCCGACCCGTGACCGCACGAATAGTGTTGGCTCCGAATAAACCGATGTCATTTAATACGCGATCGCCTCAGCAATAGAATGATTGAATCGGACTCACTTTTATGGCTAAACGGTGACGAGCGTGTTATTTTTATGCTAAGCACGTACTCAAGAACCCTATTTAACACATGGTAGGCCCATTATAGACTTTAGCAGATGGTATTTCGTTCATCCTATCGTTGAATTGAATCCGATGTAGTCTTTGTTTATTATAAGTACCTAGTCTTCATAAATCAAATCTTCAATTATTTCATAATTCCTCCAGACATAACAAGCTATCATAATATTTCTATTTTTGTAATTGCTAATAATAAACTACGCCCTTTGTGTTAAATGATGCCGAGAAGCGAATTCATCTGAAAATCAATGTAGTTTATTTTAATTTATGATAACCTTATGACAGAGGTTGACTTATTATCGAAACTTATACTTTAGCAAATAATGGACTCAGTAAAGTTCAAATGTCTTGTAGAAAATGCAAGATTTAGAATTCTTTTTTTTTTCAATCTTCTGCATATATAAATATTATTTCTTTGTTATATGACGATTAGTAAAAATAGCTATAGACTAAAAATTAACTGGTTTGCATGCAAATGCAAACCGAGTCTGATTATGAAAATTACTCATTTATTGTCTTTTTTGACAGTAGGTAACTAGAGACATACGAATTAGAATGTATTTGTACAAAACGCAAATTGTATTTTTGTTTCCACGCTATCACCATTATCAGTAAACGATATGTTAATTTCAGAGTTAGTGTGAAATGAATACCCATCATGGATATTGAAATCATGCACTATCGCAGTATGTATAAGTGGAGGTGTCAATAAAGTTAAAGTAGTTAACATTCGTGATTTGTATGTACCCCTTTATTATTAAAAAGTAGGGTGTATACACATCCTTTATCCCCTTTCGGGATAGACAGAACCTCAGAACCTAGGTCACTGTTTAGCATGAATATTATGGTTGCGATGTTATAATGGAGCAATGGTGACAGGTTGCTAGCCTATCGCCCAATGGATTCTATTAACCCCTAGTCCCTTAGTCGCCTACTATGACATGCTAGGAAGAACGGCAGCTAGTTAGCATTCTTTTTACGTCCCAGAGTAGTGCAGGACATGTATAACAATATGCATAAAAGCTTACTCTTATTTGAGAAGATTTTATACCATATGCGTATGCAATATTTTTCTTCGCAACTACAATAAGTGAAAAAGAGCGTTCAAATATCAATTTTAATATTAATAAAGACATGAGTTGAGAGTGTGTAGGGTTGAACGACAGATTTAGTTCTGTTCTATTTTTAAAGATGTTGCCAGACAGGCCGCACCTTTTAAATTGGATGAACGGCCAATTGTGTGTATGAATGTTCTTCAATTATATCATTTACTTTATGTTAAGAGGAAGCTATAGGCGTAACAGAAAAGTGTTATTGTTACCTAAATATAATAAGATAACTAAGGTATCACCATCAGATCTTATGGGTTAGTTAGAGTCATTTCTCTCAAAAGCTGTGCTTAAATAACTCTACCTCTGATACTTACTAAAATTACGTCATTATTTCATTCTGTAGCGTTCAGAAACTATGTAGGACGTCTTTGTAGTTAAATGGAGCATTTAACCTATTTTTATTCAGAACATACCAGACCGATTTGTGTATTGAAATGTCACGGAGTAAAACTACTCTAGAACCAGTGAAATGGAAATTATATAATATTATAAAGTTCTCAGGTTCGGTTCCTGGCTAAAAACGTACCTCTTATCGTGTATTTAAACATTGAAAGAACCCCCTTGGCCTTGACAAAATGAGAAGTTGCTTTTTTTCCTATATATTTAAATATATATACGTAGGGGCCGGCCTAATAAGACATATAACAGTCAGATAGACGCTATATTGAAAGAAGGTGACGTTAGGAGTACCTATAACCGCCGAGAGTGTATGAGAGGATGTATGAATGTCAATGAAGCGAAAGTGGTCTGTCAGGATCGAGACAAATGGGGATTCGTGATTTCTGCCTACCCCTCTACAGGGAATCAGGCGTGATGTGTATGTATGTATGTATGTATATTTAAATATGCATAATAGATGGATCATTATTATAGTAGGTATGTACTAAAGGCACTCTTCTTACGTGACATTCACTCATCACTACTGCATATCTCTTACGTGTCCGTCAGTTGATCAGTATTAATATCATTGTGGTTTCTATCATAATTATTGGCACTTATTTATAGCAACGTGAAATACTTACCAGCATTTAGGTTCCATTGTGAGGGACATTTTCTTTTGTTATCAAGTGTTTGAAGAAACAAGTTTAGTTCAGTACTCTCTTTATGATAAAAGCCTGCTACGGCTTGAGCAACTAGGGCGTACACATTGTGTGCTATCATACTCTATTGTGTGGCTAGTGGAAAATAAATTATATAATATTCATATTTGACGAACACACTAAGGTTGTCCTGTGCTTCTTCCAGCGTAAACCGACGGCAAACTAGCTGCTAATCTTCCCCGCAATGCTAGGGCTAGGGGTCAATGGGATCTATTGTACAGTGGGCAAGCAATTTGTCACCAATAATTCACATTAAAGCCATCTCGACCTCGATTCTAATACCGTCAGTGACCAAGGAGTACCATACTACGTGGAGGTTTTCTCCACATCGAAAAGGCACGAAAAGGATTAAATGACGTGAATGTATATGTGAGTGTATTTTTTATAGCCTTGAGTATCCGGTTACTAATGTTACAACTCATCTCCGTGGTTCTATCAACACCGAAGTCTTCATAAGACCATTGTAAGTATCTTTATACAGAATCAAGCACTGAGAATTAATAACTACAATCTTGGATGATAGTGGGTCACGCAGCTTGCTAAGCTCACTCACTCTGTTTATGGTATCTCATGCATAAGCCATTCATTCCGACATTTAACCTCACCTGAATTGGAAGTTATATCGCCACGGACCTAAAGAATTATTGTTCCCGATAGCCTTATAGCTCTTTACTCACTCCTTATTTGTCTCTCATATTCAAGTTTATGTTGTTGTTATTACGAGAATAAAGTTATGTAACGATACATTTATTAGTGAAAACTTTTTATTGCCATTCAGATATTAAATAATTTCACATTGATTTGGAAATTATAGCTACAAGTTTCAATACTTTCTAATTAAAAAATTTAATCGAATTTAATAAGATAAGATTGCTACTCTATGCTATATGCAATCGCATTGAAATTTCCTGAGATACGTCCACGTCTGTAGCCATTATAATTTCTCACAAAGATGCAGTGGGCGATATTTCTTAAGCTGCTTGGATAAGCTCATGATAAATAGATGCTTGCGCAGTGTGGCACCTACGACGACGTTTCTAATGGTCAAAGTCAGGTTTAATATCTATTCATGTGTCTAGCTTTCATCGATTGACCTGCATTTGACCTGCCATTTGCGGATTATTCGTACTTTATGGTTCCGCGAATCCTGTAGTTTATTTAATAATTTTATTTTTTCAGTACTAGGTCATGTATCTTTAAATTAAAAAAAAAATTTTTTTCAGTAATACAAAATAAAACTATACTGTTGTAAAAAATTACGGTTGATATGCACATATTTATAGTTTATTGACTTTTTAAATTGACTGATACATCAGGATAAAAATATTTACCTTAACATGCACTAAAATAATATTAGAAATAGTAGAATATAAAATAATAATAGAACATTATAAAAAAAATAGTTACTGACAACCTACACTGAATTAATCCTATCCTCAATATAGATTTCTTGATACTCGCTTACGGTTATTGACGACTTCTACGAACGCGTACAGTTTTGAACCACGTTACATTTCAGTATAATTTCACAGTGTATCACGGAGAATACAAATTAAACTAATTAAAATTTAAGCTCTCTGTTTGACGACTGTTAGAAGGCATGATATCGTGGTCGGAACAGTTAGTTTGCAGCCCAACATTAGCATAATTGGAGGCCACTGGAGTCGCCGGAACCGGTTTACGACACTCACACATGGAAATGACGTCATACCTGACATCACCGGCAGACGACGCGCGCTTTATTGGGCTCCGGATGAAAGCTTCGCGTCACCCACCCTCGCCAACGTAGGCGGATTTCAATGTAAACATTGCAAAAGCTTGCTGATGATATGCTGACTATAGTAGTCGATTGGTAACCTTAAGGTTGTACTGAAGATATTGTGTCCGATTACTTCGGTTCATTCATAAGTTTAATGCAAAGTTTTATTTCCACTTATAATTTCAGGTAAAGTTTTTAATAAAATATAATATTTCAAAACGTAAACTTTTTGAGTTATAACGAAATTTAAAATTAACAATATTTTAGTTTCTATGTTCAGATAAAACGTAATCGATGAAAAATCATAATAGTCTCTTCGTATAATATAAAAAGAGTGAAGCAGTTAAACTAATCAACGGAGACAGAAATTCAACACCTCCATACCTATAACACTTATCTTTTTACGACGGATGTTAACATAACATAACATAATTGATAATAATCAATACTATTTTCGACGAAACGAGCTCAATGCGTCTCATGTAATAGACAGCCAATAAGATATCAATATAGCAAACGAGTTTGTTATGAGAAGCTAGATATAAATTGCATATCAGACGAATTCGATAAACACGTCCAATAAAAAAGAATTAGGACATCTCAATCGTCTAGATTGTTCAAACATAGTCTAAGCTAGCTGATTTGAAGATGTTTGTTGAAAATAAAATTGTAATAGTAAAAAGTAGACGCTGACTGCTGCTATTAAAACATTAACGACCATTAAACAGAGAATGCTTGAACTTAGAAACACTATTGGCGTTAGTTATGTTTGAACAATTGGTTCTACTTGGATTTGAACCCAAAAATATCCATTAAGTTGGATGTATGTTTCGAGAAATTTTATATTATCGGATACAATCTAATTTCATCAAGTCTGTCAAATTACATTCGCTTCCTAGAAAAAAAAAGAAAGAGCTTCTTTTCTTGAAATTTTTTTTTGGTATCTGGATATTTTTGTTTGTTTGTCTTTTTCATTGTTTTTATGGGTGTTCATATTCATAGCGTTTTAACAAGAACAAGATGTTAGTCCTGAAGTTGCATTTAACAACACGCTGAAAGTGATAATATACGTGAGATTATTAAAGAATCTCTTGCAGAGAAAGTTTCAATAGCCGACATAACCTTAGTGGTGAATGGCTTAATAAAGAATTAAAAAATAAAGTTTCATTAATAAATGAATTAAATACTAACTCTACTTCTATCTAACAATCTCTTGTTACAATTATGTATTTATGTATTTTCTCAGTATTTATAGACATGACATAGCAACGGATACCATAAAATTTTGGATGTGCTCTAATTAACGCGGGTAGCCAACATAAATATTATGTCAAAAACACACATGTGGACGGTCGCCGGTTCGTTTTAAATTATTGCTTAGTTACGCTACATCTAAAATTAAACCCCTGTGTATGTCATTGTAACTCTACAGTTACACTGGGCGATCACTCATATGTAAAGTTATAATAATTTTGTAATGTTACAGAACACAATACATTTTCATTGAAAAGTTTTGGGTGTCTTTATTGAGATCTAACACACCTGCAACTTCTTATAAAGTCATAACTGATGACTTAGCATCGAAGCTCCCTAACTTAGGTAGTGTCTGTACTTTGCGTTATGGTGTCATCAGTCAAGCAGCAAAGTGACCTTCTCAATATACCTACTATAATTTAGCCCGCCAAAACCTGTCCAAAAGTCGTATCTTTAAGCTTTTTTACAATCAAAACGTAGGCGCCGAAAGTTGATTCCTGTATTCCTGTTGTCGTGTTTCCTCGTCTAATGGAAGTCGTTTGTTAACATAAAAATGGTATCTAGGTCGTCTGGCCACTCCCTGTTGTCGTTTCACACCCTACCTTCGAACCCCCGTGGCCGCCCTTAATGCCACTCCGCGAGGTTCATTTAAAAAATAACTCTATGAGTTATGGAGGATAGGTACTTCGTAATTTATAGTCTAATACGTTTTAAAAGTTCCAATGGGAATGGCTTTCGTATTACGTTGAGCTTCGCATCTATGTTATTAATTAGAATAAAGCACATAAAGTAATTGGAGAATTTGTATATAGTCACGTACCGAAACTATTTAATATTTTTATTTACTAATAATAACATAATAAACTTACGAATTTTTTTAACTACTTTTATTTAATTAATAATGAAATTCACTCTTTTTTGGCACACCACTACGACGGCCAACCTTTTCAATATTAAACCCATGGGAGCTCTATCGACTGATGATTAGAAATACCCAGCCTTTATTAATAATAACCGCAAAAATTTGACAACTTACCATAAGAAAAAAAACAATTTCACTAAGTTACGCACACACTTTTTCTTATTTATTTTTTATTGTTAGCAACAAACACACGCGATTAATCCAAGCGGAGCCGATCGAGCCTCTCGGACGACCGTCTTGTCGGTTTATTGTGGGGACAACTAAAATGAAAACGAGCGAACAAAACGGCTTGCCGTTAACGCTAAACAACTTTAATCGCCCTATTCTTGCAACTAATAACGACTGTTGCGTGTAAATTAATATAAAAGTAATGTTTCTTAAATTGTTTAGCCGTCGCGTCTGTGTTATCCTGTTTTTGGTATTGATGATTTTGGGGTCAATATTGCTTGTAAATTTTATTTGATAACATGCTAACGTGAATAGTATTTAGGTGCTAGTTTATTTTTCTAATATTTACTAGTTTAAGACCTTCCCAATGCAAATAGACGAATCATATGTACCACTTGGCATATTAATATATGTGCATCATATAAGTCAGTCTATGTGTATATAATCGGGTATTACGGGATAGTATGAGGTTTAAAAACAAATGATAACTAACTCCCTTTTTCCCGCCATGTCAGAAAATGCAATTATAATTTGTTATTAGAAATTAGAGGTAAATGATATTTATTGTTTTAAACATAAAAGTTTGAGCGTGGAAAGAATGCTAGCTAGCTGTCGATCCTTCCGACATGTTTGTAGAAAGCGACTAAGGGACTAGGGCTATATGTATTCTTTTGGACGAGGGGCTAGCAAACCACCAATTTTCCATATAAAATTAAATCGCCTATATTTATGCTAAAAAGTGACCTAGGAGATATTATTCTGTCCACCCTGAAAGGGTATAAAGGACATGAAAGTACTCGTATATGAATATGTTTGTATATCCCCAAAAGTAAAGCTAATGTTGACTCCGCGATTCTCTTCATTACGAAAGGTATAAAAGATTTTAAGCATATGTATTACTCTTTTCATTGACTCTTTATAATTTATTTTTGATAAAATCACTACCAAAAAAGATATTGAAAAGATATAAACAAATACTTTGAATAGAATCGACCCCCATAACTCCACGATCACAGCGAGAATCATCGCATCGCGTGGAGTTAGGAATAGAAAGCCTACAATTCCGTTTCACCGATCCCACTGTGCGTTCGAAACAAAGTTGCTCTATGAAATAATAATAAATGTGTTTTATAACAACTGACATAGTGACACGCAAATAATAGTGGGCTAACATGCGAAACGTATCACCAGTTACCTATATAAAAATAGGTTACCTGTTTGTTATGTACAAATGTTTAATTGGTGTGTTTATACTCGTATCCATGACTTCTGATCAAAATGATTACGGAAATGGAAAGTTATGGCTTCCATAACTCTGAAGCAGTACCAAAAGAAACATAATTTTCTTAATTATTCTCACAAAACTTATGACTAGCATTAATTTGAAGAAGGTATTAGAATAAGTGGGATATGGTCACAAATGAGATTAAGTTCTATGCTAACATGGGATCTTAATAGAATGCTAACTAGCTGCCGTTCGTCTCGGCATGTTGTAGAAGGCGACTAATCTATCACCCATTTCCATATCACATCACAACCCGAATATTCATACTAACCAAGGAGATTTTATTCATGTCTACAAGGTTCTTTCCACCCCGAAAGGGATTAAAGGACGTGAATATGTATATGTATTTCACTAACCTATATGTATACGTAATATAGTATTTTTATTATAGGCATTAATCTCAATTATTTTATGGAATGACTGCTTACTGTGAAAATTAATATTTGTAGAGCATTGTAAACAGTTGTATGGACAAATAGTGTCATAGTAAACCTAACTTTTACCAGCTACCATGTCGAGGGGCGACGCGATTGATAAGTAGATAAGGTCATGGATTGATCACAGACTCATACATATTGTATTACCATGACATATTAAAATAATTACCAGTTCATAATTCACAAATACCAGAAATATGTTAATCTAAAACAACTTCATAACACATTTCAGGCATTTTAATTATCGTAGTTAAGTTCATACTAATTAGAGAAACATTATTTCCTCCGTCAACTTTAGTTAAGGTTGTCAAGTTTAGTGTCACTGTGATGGCATAGATTAATCATATAGGTCTCGGGTCGATCGTCCATCACCCATATGATTTCATGATCTGCTGACCAATTGATCAACTATGTCGTTATAACATGTCACAACTAAGTAGATAATTATTTTACCTTCTAATTATGTTAACTAGCACAAGACTGTGATAATATATATTGAAAAAAACAAAAGACAATCGCGTTCACGATTATTAACTCTTGCGGGGTAGTCAGAGATTCAGGTTTCCTTCTCCACAATTGCGAAGGTAGTAATTCTATGGACACATCGAACCCACGTTTTAACCAGAGTTCAATGTGACAGGTGTGTAATATATTACTACATAATATAAATAAATATACAATTTCGCTTATTTTTATCAGTATAATAAAAAATACTACAGCTCTTAAAGCTTAGCTAAACAAATCAACAAAATAACTAACTATACGTCATTCGTTCCCTAACCATGTTATCGAACTGGACGTAGATATCAAATGACAATTTAATTAATCAATCCTCTCTTCATTAATTTGTTGTGGAGGCACCCATTACCCGACCTGCCGTTTGTTTTACAGTTACAAAAAGCTGTAGTAAAAGTATTTCTTTATTTTGGGGCCAATAAATAGTTCAACCCCTTATGTTCTACGAAAAATAGAACTATTTAATATTTATATTAAAGCGTTGTCATCTGCCATATAGTTTAACTAAATTTTGATATATCAAAATAAAGTATCATTTGGTTGAGTGTTTTATTCCACGTATTTTATTAAAATTTTACAACTCACAATGAGAATGGCCTTTAGTGAGATTTGATGTAAATAAGCTTTAAGGTAGAGAGAAAAGTGGTGACATTCTTATTTAATTCAGCACATAATACAAATATATCGCCTCTTTACAAGAATAATGTGGTATTTTTACAAGTTATGATTTACAAAATACCATGTTATTGTAACAAAAATAATGTGGTAGGTATTTTAAAAGTTGTAATTTGCACAATATTACGTTATTCTTGTAAAGAGGCGATATATCCTTAAGTTTTTAAGCGCTGTATAGGTGTATATTTATTAATTATGAAGATGATAAACTATTGTGGTTTAAATTATATTTATGTTATTCCTACAATGATAATTTAGTCCCTTGCTCGCCTGGTACGTAAACATAATGCATGCATCTGCGGCATATTTGATGACTTCTATGGAATAGCAATAGCTAACTTATAAATGGGATAGCAATCTTTTACCCGTATGGCGTATTAATGCCTGTTAGTTTCTAAATTCGTGATCAAGTCAAAATCGTATCTCTTTTCTATTTTTTCCAAAAGGGGTAAGAAACATTTATGATTAAGTATTTAATTATTAAAACGTAGTTATTCTTAAGCACTCGCGATTATACTCATCTTATTTACTATTTTACCCAAAATAAAGGTATTTATCTTTATTAATTTATCGTGAAAGGACCCGGTCTCACATAGTAAATAAAATAATGTATATGCATACGATTGTTCATAAATCAAGTGGTAAACGAGTTAAAACCACTACCTCCTGTGATCCTTTATATTCCTGTTAAGTGCTTATTATTCTCAATCATAATGACAACGCTCAATGTTAAAGTTTTTGGGTCTAAACGTCAAATAAAACTTGTTTACAATAAATGTCAGTCAGAAAATGCATGTTGTGAGTCGGGAAAGATTTTATGTAGTTTACGTTCATAACTAAACAAAATAATTCTTGATCAATACACATATTAGGATATTACAATTATTAGTGGGAAAATAGTTAATATTAAAATCACTGGCATTGATAAATTTATAAAAAAAACTAGTTAACTAGTATTATTAGGATTAGATTCTATATAGTGCGGTAGATTTGTAGAAGTCACTATTCAGTAATTCTTTTTAATTTTTCAATAGCATTATTTCGTAAATTATTGAAATGATTTAAAAGTATCCAATGGCTCCACCACGCAATAATGATAGACATTCAAACCACTCCAATCATACTGGTACGATACCTAAAACGAAAGTAAGGAATAACTGCAATGTACCCCAGGAAGCTGTGACACCTACCAGAAGAGATCTCTCCGCAAATTTGGCTTCAGTAAGTATCTGAAACGTCTTTGTTTGTTTACGATTGTCTCTGTACTAATGCCTAACTTTATTAGTAAAATGTCAGCAACAGTAGTTGCAGATGATGAGGCATAAAAACATTGTTATAAATATGGATATTTAATTGAATGAATACTATCTCCATTGAATATCTATGATAGACTAAATAACATTTCTCTTATTAGCAGTTTACTGTACACTAGTTCTATTTTAAGATATTCTCGTCTCGTTTGGACAAATGCCAAAGTTAAGACTTCAGTTTTTCTTTGAATTCTTTTTAATTCGGTCTTTCAACTCAATTCAGGACCTACATAGAGAGTATTTGCTTTAAAATTGACATTTTATGGGTGGGTGCTTTTCTAAATTAAGTTTTAAAAAGGTTTGTACTGTAATAATTTTAGTGTATGAGCTACTGATGTCCTATTGGCTGTTTTGCTAAACCACATGTCCTGAGTGTTAATCAAATTGTTCTAGACTTCGCTTGACTGGGTGCCTGTATCTGAATACAATACAAGATCAAATTATAGTCATTCAAGAAAACCAGCCAACAATTCTGACCAAGAACTTGTTGATTTAGGTAAGTTTTTATACTTTATATGTGTATGATTATAAGGTTATATTGAAGCTAATTCACAATATATTTGTATTTCTGAGTTTCTTGAGTTGTGTCATTAAAACATTATTATAGATGATGAATTTTATTTTGTTCTGAATTAATGAGATTGTCTCAGATCTTCTAAAATACTCAATAATTAATAATTGAGATTGACAAATCAAAATTAGCTTTTGTTGCCAATATGCTTGGCTGCTTAAATTAATCTAATATGTTCTTCTCTAACACATATAAAGAATATATAGAATTGATATTTAAACTAAATTCCTGCATATTATAACTTGTAATATATTGTTTCAGAGAATTCAGTGACATTTGAGAATGGTTTAGGTAGGTTTGTGCCTGTGAGGCCTCAACCGCGTGCGTTGCCATTGAATGTGCAAAATCGTGAACACTTAACAGTTGAACACAGTGATGATGGAGCGGGCTACAGTCACCAATCATATCCTCATGTCATGCAAAATGGTGAGTTCATATTGAATACCTTTCTGTCTTGTACTACTATGAGATAAAAAAATTTACTGTTATTCTCTCGCCATTTTGTAGGAGGCGAAAAGTGATAATATTGTCTCCAAGGTAATCTTAAAAGAGTTAAAATAAGTTAATAAATAATATACATTCATATTAATATGTACCTATAGTTTTAAGAGATTTGTGATTTATACTCATGATTAATAACTAACCGAAACGTCGGGTTAACAAAGGTAACTTTATTATATAAAAACTTACGCGATAAGTCCCGTTAGTTATTAATCATTAATACCTTTGTGGAAATGCTTGTAAACTGATCCTATCAACATCTGCTAAGCCTTGTAACAGTTTCTTGTCTTGGCTAGTACTCAGCGCTATTTGGGTCTGATAGTCATGAGTGTGCAGAAATAATAGCTATCCACTACTAATAAAACTTTACAAACCTCAGAATTATTTACTATTCCATATAAACTGGAGAATTTATGCTTCACAGTAATAATTAATGTCTTTGCAGGTATGATGACTCATTCTAACCATTCTGCTGCGGCTGTTATGATAGTGAATCCTACTACTCCTAACGCTCCTATGGTACAACAAATGAATGTAAGTTATCATGATAAATTATATAAAACTTAACATCAATCAAATATAAAATATTATTTTGTCATCATGAAAATAGTAACTACATGCTAAAAGTAGCATGTGTTTACTAATTACATGCATTTAATGAATAGTCACACATAAGATTTATGAATATGGACTTTGTGTTTATTGTACATACATACATTTATTCAGCCCTTACTTCCCCAACGGTATAGGCAGGGACTATCGATCACCACTTGAATGATCCTGAAATATCTCTTGCTTCACTCACACCCATTAACCTTCTCATATGTGCTTTTCTGTTGTTCATACTATGTACACCTGCCTTGAAAATAATGTATATTATATTTGTTCATTATATTATGTGTTGTGTTTAATTAAATGCATTCTTTTTAACAGGGTCCCAGTAACCAGAACAGAAACAATTTAGCAAGAAACCTGAATCCTACTCACAATAACTTTGAAGAAAACGGTCTATCCAGTAACCAATCATCGTCAACTTCTAACTCTAGAGGTGGCACCAAGTCTGTCAATCTTATCAACAATATGTATGATCAGGCTCAAGGAGGTTCTAATAATATCCATGATAATCACGCAATGGTAAGTTAATAGTTTTTAATATAAACCCTCTTTTATCTGTATGCAGATTGGACCGAATCTGGTTAGCATCATACCATTATAGTAGTAATTTCGTAAGAATTTGGTGATATTATTGAGTCAAGTCTGGTAATAGATAAGAATTAAACTACTGCTTTCTAACTCGGCTTCTCTGCTTGCTAGAGTTAAGTAACTAGTAAGTTAAGTAAGTAAGAATAAGTTTTAGTTATGAGATAATTTAAAAAAAAGACCACTTTCACTACAGTTTTATATGTTTGACTGTAGAGTTTTGAAGCTCTAGCTATAACCATAATATCCTGTGTTTTTCCATGACATACATTGTATATATTAATATTTTAAAAACTACTTCTAAAATTCTTAGAACTTAATTATTAGGTCTATTTTTCAAGGGTTAATTTTTTTCCAGTCACATAGAGAATCAGCAAGGGCTCTTGGTGAGGCCATAGTGGCTTCATGCCCAGACGCTGCCACTGTGGAAAGGCGACTCGGCCAAATCAGGGAGTATATTCGTGTCACATCGTCCTTAGTGGATACTATGAGGAATTCGGAAGATGAGGTAAGAATAGTTTGCCATAAACACAGTAAACAATTGCAATTACTCTGATATTGTGGAGATAGATTCGTGAACCACTATCTACCTTGCAAGGGATAATGGTCGTGCAGTGCGTGTTGTTTTATAAATATGGTATATGAATAACTATGTTTCATATATATAATATGATGTGTCTGTATGTTCAGCATATCAATATCTAATAATGTGTAATATTTATATATTATATTTGACGGTAACGTGAGGTCTCGGGTTCGATCCCCGGTGGAGGCAGAGTTAACAACTATGCTGTTCATCTGCTTTCCAGTCTGGTTGTTGATTATATATACTATATATGTATTTATCAATATATAATAAGTATATTATATTTCTTAAATATACGTTAACACAAGTTTAAATGAACTTACCGAGAGGCCAGTTCAATTGGTGTAATAGTGACCTAAATTATTATTATCGTCATTCTCCGTTAGTCCTGATAGTTTCAAGCCTACCACCGTTTTACTTATTAGAAAATTTCAATAATGCTTTTCGATGTGTATAGGCGTATATTGAACACACCAAAGAAGAATACGATGAATTAATCGAAATGGTGATGAAACTTAAAGAGAGTGAAACAAAATTAGCAACCTTATTAACTGATCCTAAGGAACCGGAGAACATTGAGGTGCCTGCTGAAGAAAAACCAACTGAGTCTGTTCCTAACGAACAACTTAGTGCAAATACTAATGACAACGCACAACAACAACCAAATAATCAAGAAAGTTCTCCTGATAATCAAAATAAAAGTCAAGAAACGTCTAATGAACCTACTCTAAAGAAAGTCTCAAACATAGAAAATGAACAACTAAACAAAACCCTTCATCCTAATAACGTTGAGGCACCAGTGAACGCAGAAAATAAAAGAGAAGAAACAGTTGCTGTTGCTGGTAATCCACAAAATGCTGCCAAAGATATTCCCAAAGCTGTAGAGGACGAGAAAAAAAATTCTGGTCAGCTTAACAAAGAGTTGGAACAGAATATCTTGTCCTGCGTGGAAAAGGCAGCTTTGATCGAAGAGTTGAAGCAACGGGCTAGGTCTTTGAGCAATGCCATGAAACAGGTTACTGTATTTAACGCGTGTTAGTGTTCGCATACCTAAGCATGGAATATCCGCAATAAATCCGTTTAGCGTTCAGCCTCCTCTCATAATTACTTTGAACATACGCGCTTAAATTACAAGATGATTTTATGGCAGTTTTTGTGGTCCTTTTGGTGTCTTAACCTATATGTACATAACATTTTGTTTTGCTAACACAAACAGGCGGAAAACAATGTTTTCTGTTTGTAGTTTGACAAAATTTCATCTATATCTGTATGATATATCTAATTTGGAATCTTTTTGTTATTATAGGACGTTCCTTTTCGATCGACGTCAGTTCAAAGCAATGGGTCTGAGTACAGTGATGGTGAAATGTGGCAAAATCAAATTAAAAACAAAATGGAGTTGTCCGAGCACAGAATCAATGCGTTGAAACAACAGCAACAACGCCTACTGAAATACCAGGTATGTTTAAAATAGATTTTAAGAATTGTTGACATATAATTCATCTCAATATAATTTTTAAACACGTTGCTTTATCATAAATAATAGGCAGACAAGAATACTGCTTTTAAATATTTATACAAATGCTTACTAAGAATTATTAACAAACTCATGAACCCTTTTAGATAACCGATTTGTACATTGTGTTATATTACTCAAAAGTCTTGTACATTGTGTTATATTAATCATTTGTCTTTTGATTGCAGGAAGAGGCAAAGAAGCAGTTAGACGAATTGAACAGAGCGAGAGAAGAAGAGCTACAAGCGACATCTCTTGACAATTTGTCTAATTCTCAGGTAAGTTCACCAAAATTAATAATCAATTCTATATTGGAAAAATAAATACGTTTATTCAGAATTGTAGTACAAAGTGCAAAAATTTGTTGGTTAAAAACTTATTGCAATCGTGTATATTAATATAATAATAATAATATTTGCACATTATTACACCAATTGAACTAGCCCCTTGGTAAGTTCATTTAAGACTTGTGTTAAGGGTACTAGTCAACGTATATTTAAGAAATATATACATCTTATACATAGATAAATACATATATATATAATCAACGACCAGACTGGAAAGCAGTAGAAAAGCGTAGTTCTTAACTCTGCCTCCACCGGGAATCGAACCCGGGACCTCACGATTAGCGTTCCGGCGGCTAACCGATCGCGCCACGGAGGTCGTCAAATTAATATTATACGGACATTTCAAGTCTCTTAACCGTTTTCTAAGCCCAGATTTTTGCCTTAATACTGACCATATAACCATTAATATCCCAGAACCAGTTACACAGCGCAGGCCCGTCAAACCGAATGCACGCAGCGAACCAAGTAGGCGTGGCTACGACGATGCCCCACTCCGACACTCGATCGCACCTGCACCCCATGTCAAGCAACAACTCCAATGTGGACAATGAATCTCAAATTCAGGAGGACCACTTTACAAGGGACAAGAATATGGGAGCTAGTGGGGTGAGGAAATTTATGTTTTGTAGAGTAAACTGAATAGAATTTTGTTTTGGAGTGATAGTTTAAATGGCGGGGTAGTCATTTAAACTATAACTCCAAAACAAACTTCTATATACATAGTTAGTTTCTATACAGAAGTCGTGAAGCGTATGTATGTATGATAGTTTAAATAGTAGTAGCATAAATAGTACAATATTTTACCTAGAAATTAGCGTTTAGACCTACTAAACGCTGTGAACTTGTATCTTTTTCATTCACTAAACGAAATGTTCATCGGCGGTGTATCTTTGAACTGTAAGCCCAGACTTCCTTTCTATGACATACTTATAGACGTAAAGTAAGATTACTCTTTGTAAGGCTAAAATTGTGACTAGTTTTAAATATATGAAGTATGGTTAATTATCCATTTCTATTCCACCAGGATATGTATGGTGGCCGAGACAGCGATCCGGAAGAAGACTCCATAATCAATGAACGAACCAGACAACTCACTATGAAGCTCAGAGAACTACAAATGAAGAAACTCCATATGGAAAATATGGTAAGGTTTAAGCAAATCAAAGTTTATACATAAGAAGCTACCTTATTAAGTTTAATTCACTCTGTTAACATTTAAGTATTATGTTTTTTAAGGTCTACACCCTATTGAGAGATTGAATGAAGTTATTTAAGGAATTAAAACAATTACTAAAGCTATAGTAATTGCTTTAATTCCTTAAATAACTCAAGAACTAATCAATAAAAAATCTTTTAATTAATATAATATAACAGAACAGTAAAGGATTGTTTGATACTATCATGGAAGACCGTAATCTGTAGGTGCAAATGTATACTATATTCTATATTAAGTATGGTCTTTTTATAAGCATCCCTTCTCTTTCAGGTATCTGAGTTCCAGAAACTGAAAGAAGCGACTCAGTTGAGGGAGGCCCAGAACACCTATTCGAGTTCTGGCGACGAAAGCGCCGAAGAGGAGCCCTCAAGGAAATGTAAGTTATACATATTTAGATATGTACATACATATTCGTACGCCTCTACGTCTCTAAGGGGATAGGCAGATACTATCGATCGCCACCTGGAACGATCCTGACAAAGCACACTTGCTTCACTCACATATATTAACCTTCTCATGCATGCTCTTCTAGAAGAGAAATAATGAGTCTGTATAATATTGTGATCATATTGTTATATTAACAGGTTTTTAATCTTAATAAATACGATATACGATGACGTAGACTTATAAAGTACGTGATAATAAAAACGTGTATTCAAACGGCAAATATTAGTTGTGTCTGTTTGCATCAGCAATAATACTAGTTATATATTTAATTGAGTGTGTTCCAGTAATATTTTATTATATTCTATTAATTTTCTTTTAGGTAACAAAGTGCCAAGCAACATTAAAAACGAAGATCCCTTCAAACTGATGGAAATAAAAGCCATTAAAGCCGCTCTGGAGAAAACTAAAGGTAAGATAACTTTTATAATTGATACATTATTAATAATTGTTACTGATATTTTAGTAAAAGAGTATCAATAGCATTTGCACGTGACATGATGTGCATACAAAGACACAGATCTATCCAGAAAAGGTATTTCACAAGACAATACTTTGTGTAGAACAGGCGGAAATAAGTTTTATCATTGAATTAGCCCTACGTCATATGATGACACTCACTGATCATCCGAAGCATACATAAACTTACGATCTATCACAAATTCTTCTTATACCACACCGTTACGATAGCATACAATACATCATTAGCATTTTTTAATGTTTAACAGATTTGATGCGTACCGTTGAGACGTACGAAACAGAGCATTTGGGCGGCATTCAAGAGGACGCCTTCCAAAACTCAGCCCAACATCAGTTCAACATGAATGACAAGTAAGCACTCGATTTCCTTAGTTAATTTTTTGCTGCTATTTGTATTGGTTGGTCGTTGCTATGAGATCAGTCTGGTTGATACTTGACGATCTGTTTTCTGTTCTGTTTAAAATATATTTAAAAATGTTCCGCCTAACATATAGCCAACTTTCCAATAACAGAACTAAAGTTACATTAATTGAGTAGGTAATAATTCAGTAATGTAGTACTATTCTAATCACGACTGAATATTTGTATGTCAACTCTATTTTAGTATTATGGCCACATCCAATACAATTACTGTAATATATTTATCATATATTTATAACCTTATAGCAAATCCGAGGGCGGTCACAGTGCAGGTAACTGGTCTAACGGCAGTAGCAACACGGCCGGTGCCCACGCGTTCAAGGTGCGCAACCCCGTGGCTCAGCAGCGGCACAAGTTCACCAATGAACAGCATTCGCAGCAACAACAGCAGCAGAATAGTGAGTGTATTAGATGGAATATGATGAAATCTGGTCGTAACCTGGTCTAGTTTTGATAAAAAAATAAATAGATGGTGACTTTACATGGTTAACACATTAACAAACTAGAAAGTATACAATCGAATTATTAGCACTTTTTCTTCAAGCACATAAAATTATTTTTACATGACATTAAAATAGATTAGCCTTAAAAATACTAGATAGAATGAACATTGAGGCTATGGATGAATTTCTCTCGTCTTGCAATAAGAAGTTAGATAAAAGATCATCTGACTGTCTTTAAAGGTTTTATGGACGTGTAGTGTATATTATATTATTAACGTGTAGTGTGTATATTATTATATAGTATATTATAACATGATTTTCAAAGTATGAAGCTAAGTGACGACGTGTTCAATTCACAATTGATCAGTGTTTGTTTATTTCTTTCGTAGGTCACGAAGCTAATATTGCTTCCTTGCAAGAGCTGGCTCATGAACTACGAAGAGAAACTGAAAAAATAATGGGCGAACGAGCGAGAATTCAAGAGGCTCTCACTAATAAAGGTAAGATTACAAAATACTCGTTTATAATTTTGAAACGTTTAGAACATTTAAGATTGTCCATTTAATCATTGGCATTAAAAACTATTGTCTTTCATTATTTCTGTACTTCCCAATAGATTTAAAGTATTACATATAACGTTACCTTGAACGATACTGACAAATCTCTAACCTCACTCATATCCACTAGCCTTCTCAAGCATGCTCATCCTGTCAGAAATAATACGATACTGGATTCATAACTGACGGTAATCTTTATTTATTTATATAATGTATTTATTTATATAAAATCTCATGTATAAAATTTCCTATTTAACTCGTGCCCTCTGCGGCTCAGGCGGAGGATTGGCGTTGTGGGCTTTGGCCTGCAACATATGCTGAGCCTGGGCCCTTTCACAGTGACAGTGCAGTTTCTTGTCAATTGTAATAATTCTAAATGTTTTTGTACCTGTGCTGATTTTATGAATAATTTTTTTCTATTCTATTCTAATGTTCACAAAAAATACAACACAATCTTTTTTCCTTAAAGAGTTCATGCGTAAGCAGAAGAAAGTGAACGAGGACGTGCGACCGAGTACGAGCGGGATGCCCGGCCCAGCCGAGCGCAGGCAAATGGAGCTGCGAGCGCTGCTGGCCGAGAAGCAGAAGGAACTCGAGTCACTTATAAAGAAAGATGTAAGGGAACTACAATGATATTGAGATATTAATCAGTTGCTTATTTGTTAAGAAATTTAATACAAGCTAGTACACGTAAATAAAGTTTTTGTACTAAAGAGGTTGATAACTATTTGAGGTTTTGTAAGATTTAGATATCTTTCTGCACCACACCGCTTTTCTCCATCAAATTGTTGTTTTCCGTTTTGTTTCTGTCGTCGTTGGTCTTTGTGTTTTATTTTACAGTTTTTTTTATATTTACAATGTGTCGTCAAATAGATTGAACTATTCCATGCTTTTCTTTAAGAGAATTTACTTAAAAGAGTATTTAATTATGCAATTAGCGCTTACAAAAACATCGAAAAATACATACACTTTATATGCCTATCATTTACACAGATATTCTATTACACTAAGTTAATTGTCCCTTATTAACCAACAGAAAGTGCATGGTAACGCTGAAGGGCTAGCAACGAAAGGAGATTCGCGGGCGCCTTCAGTCGCTAATAAGTCCTACATCAGCGAGAATGAAGAACCTGACTCTAGGTCGGAACAAATCGCCATTGCGTCCTCAAGAGAGATGGATGGTTATCGGGTAATTATCATTGTTTCAAGTTCACTGTAATAGTAAGGGTTTAGTAAATAGGGGGTAAGGGTAGCTCACTGAATTGTGAGTAATAAGTGTGTATATGTCAGTAAGACATTACATGTACGGGCTAGAAATTATGTACAGTCAACGCTAAAAGTGCAGTCCCAGTAACTTTTCTAATGGTTTACGTTTATAAGAACAAAAGACAATATTTTTCATTTCGAAACACACGAAAGTATAATGGCTATGACAATGCATTGTGGCGCCATTTTTAAAATGTAAAATATTGTCTTTTGTTCTTATAAATTTAAACCTTATAAAAAGTTACTGGGACTGCACTTTTAGCGCTGACTGTACATCTCAAAAATAAACGGGCGTGGCTCAAGTTGTGGGACTGAGAATTTCAAACCTTAGAGAATTTTATGTATTTTTTTTGTATGCATATGGACACGCGAACTTGTGATTACTCTGTAAGTGATAAAGATTATGTATTTACGAAAAAATAACTGATATTCTTTGTGTTTAGGCTGGAGGTGATAGTGGCCTAGGTGGAAGATCTATAAACACAACATCTCACATGGGAAGTGCCTATGCCAGTGATAGCGATTGGTAAGATTTTGTTTATATTGTCTCACACTAACAGTAATCAAATGATACCATATGTTATTTGCAATTACTATGAACAAATATATGTAATAAATTTTCGATTTGATAGTTGTAAAATATTTAAAATGTTCGTCTACAAATACTAGACTTGTCTATTAGCTAACCGTCTGCATAGTTCGTTTGGACATTGCTAGTTCTAATTGAATCAAGTTTTTACAAACGATATGCGCCATTTTTGTGTTAACATAATTATAAATGAAAGGCTTTTGAAAACTGTTTTGAACTTTATAAGACTAAATATTAAAATAATTTATAGTTCGTTTATGAAGGCATTATTAACGTTTAATGGTTTTTTAAACACATTACAGTGGGTCTAGGAAATCCAACCAGAGGAATCGGTCGCGTCGTAGACCGCCACTTGATCGCCAACCGGAAGAGATCAATGTAAGTTTAGTATATTTTATTTGAAAACATTTCATATCAATACAATTAAAACCCCAATAGAATATATAGAGATCCCGCCACATAAGCTGGCAGTAGCCAAACTTGGAACTAAATTTGACGTTTCCGCAATCGCGGGGTAATTTGTATGAAAGGTAAATTTAGTATTACCAGCGTTGTGTTTTTTGCCCACTCTTTGTAATTTTTATGTTTGTTAAGGGTGATTATAATAAATTGATTTCCGGAGTTTCTTGTTAGTTCTTCTCCAAGCTAGGGTCTCCGCTGATCTAACCTCGGTAAAAAATATGTAAAGACAATGCTCAGTGCCATGTTTGAAATAGTTTTTTTAATTTATACTTAGATCATAAGATAACTTTCAAAGAGAGCTTGTGATATTTATAATTTTGAATATATTATGGCAGATGGAGGCGTCGCCGCAGTTGCATAATTCACTGTTGCCAGTAAACACGCCAAAACTAGCAATCACTGTGCCATACGGCTCGATACATTATAGGTTTCATTGTAACGGTCTTTGGTTGCAGAGCTATAAACTCAAATAAAACAAATTAATATATCAAAGTCAAAAGTCAAAATATTTTTAGACCGTTACAAATGAAACCTATAATGTATCGAGCCGTATGGCACAGTGAGTGCTAGTTTTGGCGTGTTTACTGGTAACACTTAATTACGCGACTGTGGCGACGCCCCCAACTGC
Source organism: Leucoptera coffeella (assembly GCA_030578115.1). Lineage (NCBI taxonomy): Eukaryota > Metazoa > Arthropoda > Insecta > Lepidoptera > Lyonetiidae > Leucoptera > Leucoptera coffeella. Next base: position 101,870 of record JAMBLF010000669.1, on the reverse strand, counting down.
CAATTTATATGGCGGGATCTCTATATATGAAATATTGCTGTTAGTTTACAAGCACTTTGACAACTAGTCCCTTAGCCGCGTCCTACGACATTCTGGGCAGAAAAGCAGCTAGTTTTATATTAACCAACAAGCAATAACAGCTACAATAAATATTAACTAAGAATTTATACTAATATGCTTGAAAGAAGTATTGAATTGTTTTGTGTAAATAAAAATATAATTTCAGTTGCCTCAAGCTAGCCACTCGAATCAAAATATGAGACATGAGCACCGAATGCCAGATTCTACCAACGTCAACCCTGTAATTCCGAGCTTACAAGGAGGTAAAACCTTATCCTAATATTCTAATTTTATAATGAACCTATTTTATTATACTAATGATTTTTTTATTAGAATATGTCAAAACTATTATATAACGGTCTTCTCTTAATTACTCAAATCGTGAGTCTTACTCGACCATTACACATTTGAGTGAATTATAGGTTCCATTATAAATATAATTTATGAAAAAACTATTAATACAGCCTTCCTTCCTTTTCCACTTTGGTTTATACTGTATTTTCTGTTTAAGGTGATTCGCCGATGAACGCGTCATATAGTTCCATGCCGCCTGCCGGATGTTACACCAACAAATCGAATCAGGTATAGCATCCCTTTAGACATTCGCGGTAAATATATGTATATATTTTTATACCTTTTTGTATAGTTTTTCTTATAAAAACGTTTGAAGCTATAAATGAAGTTGTTAATAACTGTTTGTAAAACAGTTCTCGTAAAAGAACAAGTAAAAATAAAAGTTTCTCAATTGAATTTAAGAATAACGATAGTTTACGTAGCTGCAGTCGATGTTTTTAGTATAACTTCATATTCGTGTCGATTTGGCAGGACATGAGAGCGAACCAGTTCACGCAGAACAGCCACTCGCAAACAATGGAGAGGCTGCTCAACACTCCGCACATGAGTTACCCGCCTACTCTGCCCTTCAACATGATGATGCCCTATGGTGAGTTTAGTCTTTTAGTCCGTAACTACTTTATGTGTTTTACCTACTAAAACTATCTGTACAAAAATTTTATGTATAACTAGGATGGTATCTACTGTGATATATTATTTTAATGCAATCTTTTGGAAGATTTTATTTTCGTCAGAAGATGATATAAACGAAATATTGACCCAAACTAAAACCACCGGAGTCAGGAGACTCCGAGGCGGGAAATATGTGTGAAAATCAGTGGATCTATATTATATATTTACACATCCTATAAAAAATCATCATTAATATCCTAGGCGTAATCATACTCACAATCAGCCACCAATGTTTCATATGACATCACAACCACTTATATTTATAGTAAATAGTGGCCTAAGAGTTATATATCCAAGTTTCTGGCCACCTCAAAAGGTATTATGGATCGTTTAACATCTCAATAATTTATTCTGTATTCAAGTCGTTAAGGATGTTTTGAAATTTATGAAATATAGTGTTTTTGTAAGTATTCTGATTGAGTTTATTATTTGCCAGGCATGATGGGCGGGTGCGGCAGCGGCTGCAGCGTGTGGGGCGCCTGGTGCTGGCAGCAGATCACCATGCAGCAGCGAGAGATACACCAGCTGCGGGAGCAGCTCAACCACGTAAGAGCAATACTTAGCAATATTAATACTAGGTGCAGGGTACCTAATTTGTTTGTAATCTAACTAGCCTGCCAATTGATAAAGATATGACCACAAATAAGCCTTAATAATCTTCAAGCCTAATACATACATAGATACTCACGTGTATAAATCTATAAATTATTTTAACTTTATTACATAACTCGTGTTTGTGATCTTATGATTATTTACACATTCAAAATTTAATACACTAAAATAACATAAGTATATGATATTAAAAAGTATGTGGAATAATAGTATGTATATTTATGTTTCAGTTGGAAGAACGTTGGCGTGTAGAAACTGCGTCTCACACGCTGAACAATCAAGTGCCTCCCGGCAACAGGGCTAACAACTACTGGGACAACTTTCGCAGGTTATTTACGATTCATTCCTATTATAGCACTACACACGTAGCAATATATTTGGCTATCGTTGACGATATGATTTCTTTGTTTGCAGATATTAATTTATAATATGCAGTATCTAGTATTTAAGTTTTATTTTATAAAAAGATGTTTTCTGCTTCGGGTGAAGATCAAACGGTGAGGCGTGTTTAACGTGTGTGTTTGTGTTTCCTAATCGAGTGGAATTTCGTCATCGTTTATATGGATTCTAACATACCTATTACAACTGTGAATCAACAACAATCACCCCATATACAAAACATACATAGTAGTAGATTTAGGATGATAATCCTACGTCGGAAAAATAAATTCAAACGGTACAATGTTACTGTTTGTCTACAGTGTTTTCATATATTTTCACATCCATCCATTATCTTAACAAAGCATGATTTTCTGTGAAATTTTTATCAATTTATCTAACGCCCACTGATATCGTTCATCAACTTATTTTCTTTAAAAACTATTTGTTAAAAAACTTATTTCTTTTTTTATAGTTACTCCCGGCAAAATCTCTTATCATCAAGTAGCAAAACAAACGCTGACGGTCACCTGGGAGTCGGTCCGGTCCATAATCCACAGCCACTAGTAGAAAGGTCCCATAACGCTTTGCATCCCAGTACTTCCGCAACGCCGCCAAGCAACACTCCTAAAAGGAATCTGAATAACGCATCCTCTTCCATACAAAATCAAGCTCAAGGAAATAATGAAGACTTATCGAGACACACGAGAAGCAACGTCACGTATGAAAGATCTCTGTCGCTGTCTTCTGCGCCTGACGTACTCAATCTTCATCAGAATCTCGAAGGCGAGCACTCTAACACGCAGAGTCGCAACGTAGACGAAAACGTCAACCTGAACAGGCAGGAAACGTCGAACCCCTTCAGGAATTTGAACATAGCCAACCCTATTCCGGAAATAATACAATCACATGCCAACAATATTAACACAACGTCGAATTCGATTAAAAATAAATCATGCTCCAAACTACCGGCGAAGAATTCGGCTAACAGAAGAAACAATGCCGCGGAATATTCACAAGCCAATCTTAACACTACTAGCGAAGTTGACCCGAACTTGGTAACCTCAAGTCGAGAAAGTACCGACAGGATACCCCCGAAAATGTTTGAGTTCTTAAGAGAAAATGTATATTCTGAAGTCACTGCATTAATCGGAGCTAATGAATCTCACCCAGATTTTCTGATTCAATTATTCAGAGAATTACAATTGATCACTTCTGAACCTCTGAGAGAAAGAGTGTTGCAAATGGTTCGGAATGTTCTGTCTCAGTGTCCTATTCCAGAAAATGAGATCCCTATTGAGAATGTCGTTGCTGAGGAAGACATCAACATGCCAAGCACGAGCACCGCTGGTGCCATCTGTGACGAAACTAACGTCTGCACTATGAGTCAAGAGGCTTGCGACACAAGCTCACAAATCGACAATGCCATCGTCCACTTTCTGCTAATAAAGAGCGAAGAAAGATGTACTTCGGAACTGCTAGATATGTTAGTCACTGTTATTCTCAACAGTTCAAATGGACGACAATCGCAAATTCCGAAGAAGAAACTATTAGACTTTCTCGCAAAATACGAAGGCGCGAGAGTAGCCGATGTGGCTAAAGAGATCATAGATCACCTTCCTTTAGTGACGATGAGTGAAGCGGGATCGAGTCGCCATTCAAACGCCTCGGAGCCACCGGCAATGCAAGACGTGGCTGGATCCCTCAATCTGTTCAGTTCAAGCGAAACGCAGATTCATAATATGTGTCCCTATGACTTATGGTCTGGATCTCATCGCGTTGAGCCGCAAGACTTCGCAGGCAACAGTTCAAGATCGTCGCATGATAAAGTTGATTTGATCAATTGCACAGAAATGCACAATGGCGATTTGGCTGAGGCGGACCAAACCTGCCCCTCGGACACTCTGGAGTCTTGTTTGGAAGAGAATGCTAATATAGAGAGTTTGCCAGATGTAGTTGACACGGAAGAAACTACGCCTACAGAGGTAAATGAGAACAAATATTACTGTAGTTGCTTCCCTTTATCTAATGATTGAGCTATCTATCTTCTAGTCTTGGTGTGGTGTTTAATATACTCTTGTTTGTAATAAAATCTTTGGGAATGTTTAATTTTATTACTATAATTATGAATTTACTTAGCAAAATTCGTTGAACGATTTACAGTTACATAAATTTTTTCAATGACTAATACTTATTACTGCCTACCCAATAAAGAGGTATGCGCACTGTAATACCTTTTTTTTTAATTTTATTATTGATTTCACAATTACTACGTACTTGCGATATACACTTCTAACACTGTCTATACGAATATAGGGCGGATTGTTTGACAATTGCAATACTCAGTGTTGTTAATCCATACTAGCATAGGGCGTCTTATTAGTATGTCGTAAAAGACGACTACAAACTAGAGGTCTATTGGGCAATGGCCAGCAATCTATCATTATGCTCCTGATACTAAGCTAAGTTACCATGGAGACATGTCTCTGAGTTTATGTCCATCCTGAAAAGGACGAATGGTTGTGAATGTCTATCAAATTAATCAAATTGTAAGTATGCAAAATGTAATTTAAGAGCGATTTGTAGATTGCTAGTAAATCAATTAAATTCAAATCGTCAAGAGTAGATTTGTATTTCCAGATTGCTATTTTACAAGTTAATGTATTGATAATATGCATGCATAATATATTTTCTTTTATATGTGTAGGAAAAAAGGAGAGAATAAAATTGCCATATTATAACAAACTTCTTATATTACAAATATTTAAATCCTAATATCACAGCCAGATTGAGAAACAATATCAAAATTATTAATAACATTTCAAGAGGTATAAATTGTTTTTTAATTTATTTAAGGCTGAGGCGGGATGGCTTGGACTTGACCGAGTACCCACAAGGCTGCACATGGAGGAAGCCCCTGGAAGTCAAACAAGTAGCATTAGTAAGGAGAACTAGTGGAACAAACACCCAAACGGATCCAGTGTTTGAGTGGACCTGAAACTAAACAGATATTAGCCTTCATAACTCCATCTGAAACAGAAAACATAACATACAGCATCTAATTAGTATTGTCTTGTACTTTGTAATATTACTCTCAGCTATATGCAATTCGTGTAAGAAAATTGCAGCTGTATCTAATTTTATTTATGAAATGTATTTATTAAAAGTAAAATTAAATAAAATATTAATATGCAATTGTTGTTTTAATTCCTGAAAAACAGCACAATTAAAATACATATGTAATTTTATGTTCCTTTTATTTAGAATTAGAAATACCAAGACAAATATAAAACTATTAACTTTACAGTCCCAAATACTTAATCATAAGAATGTCACTAAACACCTAACATTATCTTATTGAAGTATCACAAACACTGAACAAGATTGAAATAATGTCCGCCGTGAGTTTTCCAGTACATTTCTTCCAAGGTGTCTTCCGTTATCTGGTTAGTATCCACATTCTCAGTTGTCTCAGGTGCACTGTCTCTGACGCTTTGTACTTCTGCAGATAAAATTATCACTTACTTAATTACATACCGCAACCAAAATATCACAAAAAAACTTAAAAGAAGATCAGTTAGATCATGTGGACCATGAGACAACGAGATATGTCAGGGTTGTTGTGGGTCGGACGTTGGATACACGTGTTGATGTTCGTTGGTGCTGGCTCGATACCCTCTGAAATAAATTGTCCGAAGTGATCACTCTAATGCCCAAACCGAGGAAATGAAAATCTCACACATTTTGCAGTTTCTTTCCCTATGAAATACAAACTAACCTGCTACCTAATCAAATGAAGCTAGAAGAGAATATTGAAATGAAATACATTTCTGTCATGATGTCTGTATTGTATTGAAAATGGATATACTAAAACAAAACAAAATCTAAATACAATAAAATTACTGTCATTTTCCTAAAGGATAGGGAATTATTGTATTGTCCATTTTCAATACAACAAAAAAACCTATGATCAGTTTGAATTTTTTTGTATACATTAAAAGTATTATTTTACCAATTAATAAAAAACCGCACAATTCGAATGTATAATTAAAACAATTACAATTGGTGAAAGTTTAGTCTCATGAAAACAAATGCAGTGATAATGACTCAGAATTAGTATAAAAACTGTATTTTCTAAATAAAAAGCTTTATACTGCATTCATATTACCCTGAGCATACACTTTACAGGAGAGAAAAACTCAGAATGTTATACTTCACTATAAAAAATGATGCAAGGATATGTGGTGCAGAGCAGTTTGTTTGAGGAAGTGTTGCAACTGCAGTAAAGTGTATGCACATTAATTATACACACATCCAAGAGTACTTAGGAAAGTTTATTATGTTTACAATGTAAACAACTATCCTTAAATAGAAGATTCATTGCTTGACTTTACTACTTTATACTTATCATTATAATTTCTGTTAACTAGGTAATTTTATAGATTTCACAAAAAAAATAGAATTTATTTAATTGCATAAACATATTTCAAAATCCCATTTTTACATTAAAAATATATGAATCTAAAGCTAGCATCACAAATTTATTGTCATTTATTTCATCTAAGTACTTACAATAGATTCCAATAATTAAATAAGAATCTTCATTGTCATGTTATTATTGGAATCTATTGTTATAAACACATACATTTTGATGCTTGTATGGCTATTTTATCTAACCAAAAATAAGATTCCTTTACACCAGAGCGATTTAAAGTTGACATTGTAATTTAGTAAAAGATGTATATTTAAAACAATAGATACAGTATTTTAAAAAGTTTTTAACTTTTTTCATGGCAGTTAGATAAAATAGTTGTACATGTGTCTATATGTATGTTTATATTTTTAGAAACAAATAATTAAGTCTTTTTTTTATGAATGAATTTAATAAATAATTATTAACAATATGAACATTGGGTTACACAAATAAATCACATCCACAATTTGCTACAAAAAGAAATGAATTGCTTTCATGAAATTTTGTATACTATTCATTATTAGGAATCCTTTACTCTTTATCAAATCTATGAAAATCTTACACTTACAATAGTAGTTTGTAATTACATACAGCTAACATCATCTCATGCTCACATTTAAATCATTAATCTTTAAGATCCCTTATTTTATGATTATGATGTATCTGAGAACTAGTTACAATAAATATTTTTTTGCATATTTTGTGTGAAACAGATATTATATTTTTTCTACTACCTAAGCCGAAACTGCATAATGATGTAAGACTTTCACCATAACACAACCAAACCTTTAAACATGATCCCTTGTGCAATATAATAACTATATTCTAAATAAACAATAGAAAAAATTATACACTAGTCGTAGTCAAAAATGTCACCAAAACTTTCACATATTTGTGATTGAATTTACTACTCAAAATTGACAAAATACACATTAATTATCACACACACCCTATTGCCTATTATTTGAGTTAGAGCCAGTGCAAACAAAAAGTTCCTCATTATAACCCTCATTTCACCTAATAACCATCACCCGTCTAATCACACAAATAATCACTGCCTATTTCCAAAATTGCTTTATTATAGTGAATATATGTGAACCAGTAAGCGAGTGTAGCTACAGAAGATAAATAAATATTGGCTATTGGCAATTTTGATAATTCGCATTGACTGGTAGTGGTTCCATAATAAGTATAACAATGAGACCTTGTTGTCTGAGCAGGCTCATAACCTTTTATAGACAGTGCCTTATAATGTTTGAAAGCTGGAATATTGAGACATTCCCCATAGATCACACTAACATTACATTCATTTAGCAGCAAGAAATAAATTATACTCGTATCAAAAATCTTAAATTTTATAAAATAAATAATTTATAGGACTTATTAGTTATGAGCCTCTGGGAATGGCTCAATAGTTTGCCCTGAACTGATTAAATATGTAAAATCTAATTGATGAAGATGTAAGAAATCTTTAGTTACTAAGAGACTACAATTAATTTACTGTATAGTTATATATTTACCAGAATGCAGTAAAATAATAGCAGTTCATATTTCATAGTGTGGACATAGCATTAGAAAAATGTATCCTAGTAAGCAACAATATGGGTCACCGCCTGTCACTTAAGGAAGTGACTATGTGATGTTATGTGGCTTGAGTTTAATATATGCTACTTTACTGATTTCTCTGCTTATTTAGAGATGGATAGGTGATTTCTGTCTAATAATATTGTGTAATGAGTCAAACAATAAAATGTTTGAACAACAGACTATCCTAAGCAAGTATATAACAATGTATTTCAATTCAAGGCAAACATAATGTTAGTATATATCATGTAGCTATTCACTTAGGTTTTAAAAAAAATTACTGAGAATTTCACATAAGATCACACAAAATAGCATTATAAGGATTTTAAATTCTCTTAATATTTACAATAGAGAATTGACTAGTCACCACTATCCACCACAGGGTTAATATTATAAACGAGATGACTGAAAATAACACATAAATCAAACTATTCCCATCAGGGCAGTTTGAGGAGTAGTCTTGTCACCTAGTAAAAAATATTATTAGGTTATGTTAAAAAATCGATTTTTTAATAATACTAATAATATTTAATAGCATACCTTCACGACTTCTTTTAATTTGAGTGTAAATCGGGACCTCCGCTGGACGTTTTCTAACATTGTTTGGCAACGTGGATGCATCACAAGACATTTCGCAATCTGCCGTCTGGATCGTTTGTAATTTGTTTGGCTCGTGATAACCGTAGTAGCAATTTGTTGAGATGTGAATTCGTTGAGATGGTCCCGTTATTGCTTGATTTGCTTCGATGCATACAGGAACAGGTCGCATGGCAGCGAAATTGTTTCTAGCGGCATCATGCATGTAGTAATCGTAATTGCTAGCCGGCATTTTTTCTTACTGTTTGTACAATATGTTATTCGTTAGATTACTGTAAATAACGAAACAGCAATACGATTGCGTTACACTGATTTATATCTTTTTAGAGCTTGACCCAATTATTGTAATTCTTTGCTCTTCAATCAATGAAACTAGCAACACATGAATTGAATGAGCAACACAACAATACAACATTGATCGAAACACATAAAAATAATAGAGTACCCGCCACATAAGGTGGCAGTAGCCAAACTTGGAACTAAATTTGACGTTTCCGCCATTGCGTGTTATTTTGTATGAAAGGTAAATTTAGTATTACCAGCGTTGTGTTTTTTGCCCACTCTTTGTAATTTTTATGTTTGTTAAGGGTGATTATAATAAATTGATTTCTGGAGTTTCTTGTTAGTTCTTCTCCAAGGGTCTCCGCTGAACTTCTTCTTCTCAATCGTTACGCTCTTATCAGAGCGGTCGTGGTCTTCATGACGTGGCATCTTGAGCAACCGAAATGGTTGGTGAACTAACCTCGGTAAAAATATGTAAAGACAATGCTCAGTGCCATGTTTGAAATAGTTTTTTTACATACATACATACACATCACGCCTGATTCCCTGTAGAGGGGTAGGCAGAGATCACGGATCCCCATTTGTCCCGATCCTGACAGACCACTTTCGCTTCATTGACATTCATACATTCTCTAATACACTCTCGGCGGTTATAGGTACTCCTAACGTCACCTTTTTTCAATATAGCGTCTATCTGACTGTTACATATATGTCTTATTAGGCCGGCCCCTACGTAACCGCCCTTCCACTTCACTCATATATATTCCTTTTGTCAATATATAGTTTTTTTAATTTGTACTTAGATCATAAAATAACTTTCAAAGAGAGCTTATGATAGGGCCTATTTTGAATAAAAATATTTTGACTTTTGACTTTGGTATATTAATTTGTTTTATTTGAGTTTATAGCTCTGCAACCAAAGATCGTTACAAATGAAACCTCAATATAATGTATCGAGCCGTATGGCACAGTGAGTGCTAGTTTTGGCGTGTTTACTGGTAACACTGAATTACGCGACTGTGGCGACGCCTCCAACTGCCACCTTATGTGGCGGGATCTTCTATGCTACATACAGGCGATCAATCAACACAACACAATGCTACCAACAAACAAGCAATAGCTATGTTACCAAAATGCTTGAAAATTGTAACATATGTGGTAAAAATCTTATTTATAATAAACACAGTATTGAATAGAACAAATTTTGATAATTTATGTTGACATAAAAGTATAGCTCTTTAAAACTTCAATGACGAGAAGCAAACACGTTCTCATGTCATAAATGGTAAATCGTGTTATTACTGCACAATCGCTGACTGTTACCTGTTCCGAAGAATCACCTGACTATTATCGCATTCACGTCTTTTGATTCATTTAGTGTCCAAAGAAGTTTATAAGACACTTTAAGCATCAATATTGGGGTTATGATGTTATATGAAACAAAGTTGATCGGTTGCTAGCCCGTCGATCAAAAGATTCCATTTCAGCCTAATCCTATGTAGCCACCTAGGACATGCCTTAGAGAATATGAGCTAGTTAACAATCCTTTGGCAGTTGATGTTTATGACAAATCTATTTTCAATATCAGACAATCTACTCAGTGAAACATATGTATTCATTTCTATTGATATATGTTCAGGTGTGATTTAAATCATAAAGCCACTGATTGAGAATCGAAGTCCTGGACGACATAAGATACATTGAATTAACTCATTCGACGCCGCGATATTTTCAGCGTCTTACTAGCGGAGCCGCCATACAAACGGTCATGAACACGCAAGGTGTGTCCGCGGCTCTGCGACTAAGAAAAAATGAACACGCCACGCATGTCCACTGGTTCTACGCGAAATTTAATGTTAATAATACATTGTGGTAGTTTATTTCCTTAGTTCTGTTTGTGGAACGAAAGACATAAGGTTGTGGCAACAGTATAATGATTTTAAACCAGGAATTATGGCGGAAAATGGATATTTAGGTAAATAGGAAATTAAATATGATGTGATTCTCAAACTTACTTATATATTATTAAATTTATAATATTTTTTGTTGTTTGTATGGTATATAAATTATTTACTCATCTATCGACTAAAATCACTCAGAAACATATTATTTTGTAAGTACTAATATTATAATAAACAAGCTAACGTAGTGAGTTTGATGGAAAGATAAACAAACTTTTAGAACCTCTGGTCGCATACTCAAAGTGAATACGCGTAGCGTGTTCTTGGCATTACACAAGGTTTTCGTTTTTAGTATAAACATAACTTCTTTCAAAGTAGAAACCACGTGAATATATAGTTATTCGTTTGGTAAATACCACGTACACAAATTCTTAATAAAAATTTTCATGTACTTTTCGAGATATAATCGAAAACTTATGGACACGCGAGGCGTGTCCGTGGCGTGGCGAGTAGAATTTTCAAGAACACGCGAGGCGTGTCGTTGGCTCTGTATGAGTTAATACGAACTTTATACTGCACGTTTAGGTTTTTAATAATTTAACAAACACAAAATTCTTTAGCTACATCTTTTTATTACGTTACGTTACTTTTGTAGCTAAACACCCCTGATAGCATAGTTATATAAAACTAAGTAAAACACTTTTAAGATTAAAACTACTTTCGAAATAGTACCGAGTATGCAGGAATCGTGTAATAGGCTCATTATTCGCAAAGTATAGAAATCAAATATTGCTTGTATTTCGCCAATAAAAATTGTATTATTGTATTGTATTGATTAAATTTTTTTTATAAATTGAGGGTGTTTTGATTAGATTTTTAAACGCAAATAATTAATTTTCTGATCATTACAAATGAATATATATTTAGTTGTGTTTGATTTAGTGTTTCCTAAACTATTTATATAGTTAATATGACCCTGTAAGCTGAAATTTCTCTAAAATTTTCGAAGCAAGTATAAACTAGGTTGAAAAGAATTAGATATGCATCCCTCATTGTTGGTTGGTTTTTTGTGTAAACACATAGCCCATAAAAACATAAATCTAAGACATTTTAAAAGTTTAAGCAAAGCTCATCCACGTATTCAGATTTTGGACTCCAACTGGCATTCGAAACTTTATATTAACTCAAATTCAAAATGTATTTCTTGTCGACACTTTAGTTCGGATACAAATAAACATACAATCTCTATAACTTCAACTGCTAAAGATAATGAGAAAAAGGACCCACAAACACTGGTTGCTGTTGTCGAAACAGACTCAAAAATAAAAGATGTCGTAACTAAGGTTATTATTGAAAAACCTCAAAAAAGTAAAAATGAACAGCCACAGAATGAAGGTGAAAAACCCGAAAAACAGCCATCATCTGGTGAGTGCATATGCTGTATACAGGGTGGCGCATTCAAAACGGTCAGTATGGGAAAGTCTGAAACTATAAGAGATACGAAGATTTGTTCTTAGGAACCATGTCACCGATTTTGATAAAAAGAAAAACTGCATTCATACTTTCTTTGAAAAAACATCTGTATCCAGTACGGGAATCGAACCCGGTTGCTTTGAAAAAATAAATTGGCCCTTTTCACTTTTTCTTTTGAAATATCGATTGTGTAGGTCTTAAGCTGTAAATGTCTCTATGAAACATGGTGTCGAAAATGAATAAAATGCATTGTTTTGGCATTCTTTAGTTTATCATAGTAGTTTACATACACCGTAACAATATTCAACAGACATGTAAAATTGTCTCTATGGCTGTTTGTAGTTTTGTACTTCCCTCCTTGTTACATACACCATATCATGTGGCATTAGCATTGCATTAATCCTTTAAGGAGGTTTTGTTATCTACAGTAATCAAAAACTAACAATCTATTGAAAAGTCCACTTACAGTGACGTGTTAAACCATATTAGAAAATTTCTTGTGGGATTACGTTAATGATGAATTTTACAAAACAAGCTATGATAGCATTGAAGACCTAAAAGTAGCAATAAAGTCAAGTGTAACGCAAATTCACCACATGAAAATACAAAATTCAATAGTAAGATCGTTACCTAAACGTGTTGAATATTGTATTGAAAACAACGGTGGTCACTTAAAAAACCTACTATGACAAACTAAAGTATGCCAAAACAATGCATTTTATTCATTTTCGACACCATGTTTCATAGAGACATTTACAGCTTAAGACCTACACAATTGTTATTTAAAAAGAAAAAGTGAAAAGGTCCAGTTTATTTTTTCAAAGCAACCGGGTTCGATTCCCGTACTGGATACAGTTGTTTTTCCAAAGAAAGTATGAATGCAGTTTTTCTTTTTATCAAAATCGGTGACATGGTTCCTAAGAACAAATCTTCGTATCTCTTATAGTTTCAGACTTTCCCATACTGACCGTTTTGAATGCGCCACCCTGTATATTGCTTATGATCTTAAATTGCAACCATAACTATTATAATTATCTTGTAAACAATATTTTTTATTTTGGAAAAGCTTTTTCTTTACTAATAACTTGATTACTTTTTATAACATTCCAATGGGGATGATTACAAGCATAATACACATTTACACAGTTTCTCTACAGTGGGGTTGATTTAGATCCCAAGTTGTTTTGATTATAATAAATTGTTTTTATGTCTACAAACCACTTTTACTTTATTGACAAATATTCTCTGTATATGGATATATACTTATACAGTCCCTTTTTCAATACATCGTCTAAACTGTCCTATGTCTTATTTATTATAGTTATTATTAGTTTTCCTCAAATTGTATGTAAGTATTTAAATAAAATATCTTCATCTTTTTCAGCATCAAATCCTCCAAAAAAGCGATTTCTGATAGATTACTCAGCTTCATACACAGAGAGAAATTTCATAACTCCAGTGAGGGCTATGACGGAGTATCTTTTAAAACAATCAGATCTAGAGAGTTTGCCAAAAGTATTGAGAAGGTCTCCATACAGAAGTAATCCACCAATGACAGTCTATTATAGAAAAGATGTTGTAGCTAAAGCTATTGAGGTAAATATTTTGATTTATTTCTAATATAATAATAAATAAATAATAATACTAAAATGTATTTTGTGATATTAATTTAACTGGTCTGATATGTGAAAGAAACTGGTTTTATAATCAATATTTTCTGATATATTATATAACAAGTAGGTAAGTACAACATCTGGTAGCTGTAAGGTCAACACTACTATGAACTCACAATTGTGTTAAGTGTAGAGCATAGATTTTATAGAGTTTTATAAATCGAATATAAGAATTTTCTTACTATATATCTAATCAGTCCTGAAGGTTACATCTAGGCAGTGTTGATTTAAAGAGCTGTGACAAATGAATGAATTTTCAGGTATGGGGTAGTAAAGAAGCTCTAGAAAAAGAAATATTGAGGAGGGAATTAGATAGAAGAAGATATGAACAAGGTAATATTAGAACTAATTCATTTAACTATTCATAGAGGTATTATATACTATAATCTTCTTACAGACTATAAAACAATAAATGAAGCCATGCAGAGACGATAAATGAAGTATAATGCTATTTCTGATATACAATTTTACTTTATTTATTTGTACACAACTAACTTACTTAGCCTAGACGCAAACATTTTTAATAACAAACTAACATAAAGACTTGCTCTCACAAACTCGTCACTTGCAGATGTGTTCACTGTAAAGAGGCGATTGAGGAATTACAGAAGGGAGCAGACTCAAAAGGAGTTAAATATTGGACTGAAAACCAGTTCAGGAAAAGTTGTCCTTACTGCAGTTGGCATGTGAGTATAGAAAGCGTTGACCAATTTATGTTTGGTGACGACTGGTTACCCAAAGGTTAATAAAGAAATATAAATTCACTATCCTATACATTACATACATATTTATTTCTATGCACATTTTCGTAATAAAAATACATTTACGAAATGCGTCGAATACTACGGTGAGGGAAAAACATCGTGAGGAAACCTACCTGTTCCTAGAACAGGTAATAGTTAGTGTTTGTAAATGGCGACATGGCTGACCACCTGTCACATTGAGTACTAACTATCTGGTTAACACGTGGGTTCGAGGTGGCCATAGAATTACTACCTTCGCAATTGCGGAGATGGACACCTGAACCTTTGACTACCCCGCAAGGGTTAATGGTCGTGAACGCGTACGTACGTTATTCTATACCTCCTCTTATCTCTTTCAAGGTGCACAGTACTTTCTTGCATAAATATTGAGGTTGTGATATCATATGGAAGGTTGCTATCCTATAACCAATTAGATTAGATTTACCTCTAGTCACTTAGTCGCCTCTTACGACATGCTGAGATGAATTTAGCACCTCCCAGATCTAGTAATAATAGGTAATTTTGAAATATAAATACTTTAGTAATTTATTTTGACTTGTACAAAAATATTATGCTAATAATTAATCTTACTAGTTATTCTTACATAAAGTTACATTTTGTTTCAGAAACTTGTCAAATTTTGTGTTTAAGCTGATCGCATGGCTCTACACAGGCTCCCACAGTTTGTTTGCGGAGAGCATCCACTCTCTGGCAGACACATTGAACCAAGTTATACTTGCGTATGGAATCCACAAATCAGGACAGGTGAGTATTCTGTGTCTGGTGTGTTTGTTTGTACGT
Source organism: Leucoptera coffeella (assembly GCA_030578115.1). NCBI lineage: Eukaryota > Metazoa > Arthropoda > Insecta > Lepidoptera > Lyonetiidae > Leucoptera > Leucoptera coffeella. The sequence goes on along the minus strand of JAMBLF010000669.1, from coordinate 86,266 downwards.
GTCTAGTCTGATTGTGTGTGTCTGGTTTGATTATTTGAAATGGAGTCCCATGCTAGCTGGGACGTAAAGAGAATGCTAACTAGCTGCTGTAAGACTATGGGACCAAGAGTAAATGGAAGCTATTGGGTGATGAGCTAGTAATCTGCTGTTGGTCCATATAACATCACAACCTCAATATTTATGCTAAAAACTGGCCTAGGAGATATTTTATGTCCAAGGTTCTGTCCACCCTAAAAGGGATTAAGGGATGTGATATATATTTTGTATGTATGTTTGAAATGCATTAAGTTTTTCCATTGTTATGAAATAGAATAATATTTTATGAGTGCTGATAATATTGTTATGATATTGAACATCAGCAGCCAGCGTTTTGAATTATTGTACAACTTATACATACATTTTTAACATCCTATTCCTTTCTGTCTGGTTGGTCGGCATCGAATGGATGCGAACGGCCACTGACAGGGAGAAACGACGTCATTTGGGGGAGGCCTATTTCCAACAGGCTGATGATAATGATGATGATCCCTTTCTAGTTAGCATTCTATTTACGTACGTATGAGAAGGTGTCAATGTAGCAAAAGTGGGTCAGGTTCGAAAGGGATGGGGATACGTGATCTCTATGTATCTATGTACAATGTTAAATACTTTGTATCTTTTCAGATAGCTGATCCAGATCATCCTTATGGATACACAAACATGAGATACGTGTCATCCCTTATTTCGGGAGTGGGCATATTCTGTGTAGGAGCCGGTCTTTCGCTGTACCATGGCTTCATGGGACTATTGGACCCTCACCCGTTTGAAGATTTCTACTGGGTATGATTGTTTTTGTTTTACTTGTACCCTTTTCATTCATAACCTTTTTATCAGTCACATTTTATAGTAAGACTAGCGACCCGCTCCGGCTTCGCACGGGTATAAAATATATAGCCTACTCCACTATTTAACTAATGTTATTATACATATAAACCTTCCTCTTGAATCACTCTATCTATTAAAAAAACCGCATCAAAATCCGTTGCGTAGTTTCAAAGATTTAAGCATACAAAGGGACATAGGGACAGAGAAAGCGACTTTGTTTTACACTATGTAGTGTTGTCAGTGTGTATAATTAATTAAGTTGGATTATGATTGAATAACAATTTACTGACGCATTGTATGTTATTCTGTAATAATAGTTAAAATTGTCGACCTCCGTGGCGCGACCTGTTAATTACCGAACGCTAATCGTAAGGTTCCTGGTTCGATTCCCGGTGGAGGCAAAGTTATGAACTATGCTCTCATATAATACATATGTATTCAATAAATAAACGTTAGCTAGTATTCATAACACAAGTCTTGAACGTACTTAACAAAGGACTAGTTCAATTGGTTTTATAATGTTCTACAATATCCTAGTATGAGAAGTAAAAAGAATGCTAACTAGCTACCGTTCTTCCTGGGATGTCTTAGGAGGTGACTTATAGACATGTGTAAATGAAATCTATTAGGTCTAGTTTTATATGAGATCACAACCCCAATATTCATCGTAAAAAGTAACCTGAGATCTGAGATATAATGTTTCTAAGGTTATTTCCACTTCAAAAGGGCTTAAAAGACGTGGTTTTATATGTACGCGTACGCGTTCACGATCATTAACCCTTACGGGGTAGTCAGAGGTTCAGGTGTCCATCTCTACAATTGCGAAGGTAGTAATTCTATGGACCACCTCGAACCCACGTGTTAACCAGATAGTTAGTACTCAATGTGACAGGTGGTCAGCCATGTCGCCATATACAGGTACTAACTATTATTATACTATTTACTATTTTCTATGTATGTAAGTAAAAGTAGATTTAATTGCAGGCATACTTCGTGCTAGGCGGAGCTCTAGTGTCGGAAGGGGCGACGCTGCTGGTCGCTCTCAATGTGGCTCGCAAAGGGGCCAAACAAGAGAACATGACCTTGTATGAGTATGGTAAGTAATATTGTCATTATGTGATAAGTTGTATTATACTTTGTAAGTCATTACTGTATATGTTTGGATATATTCTAGTGTTAGATAAAGCTTTCTTTAAGTTTTAAAATCTGGTTAATAGGGTTACAGCGCATCACTGACGATCAATAACTTGTGAAATATATTGGAAGTTAAATACGTTATGTTTATTAAAACTTCCCAGTTTTTTTTAATATTATCTTCTATCTTTCGACCATTAATAACAAAAATAACATCAAAACTCCATAATAGGCTATTTGACAGATTTTGAAAAATTGTTTCAAATTATTCGTTGGTATATGATTAATACACCACATGTATAATTCTGCAAATTTTGCAGTATTTTCCGTAAAATATTGAGTTAAAATTTAAATTACAATATTCGCGCGAAAAACGCTGTTTCTGTAATGGCGGACGCCATATGATCTGCGTGACATCACAGGCAAGTAAACACAAAGATCAAGTACGACAAACAAAAATAATAGCTAGTTTGCGGATTCACATAGAGTGTGTGATAAGGCGTATCAGAGAATTCCATATGTTTAAGCAACATTACTGAATGTTTTTTATATATACTTAATTTTATTTATTAATTTAAATATAGTTTGTGAACTTGACCATGTTATTATTCTTGCATGTGCACTATTTGAAGGGGATTAATAAACATAACCTATATATTTTGTGAAACAGCGACGGAAATTAATATAAAAAATAGCTTTATAAATAAATACTTAGATGCTTACATACCATCTTTTATATTTTTGAGCTCTGCAGCATAATAATCAGAGTTATTTTTAAAGAAAAGTGCAACCATAAATGCGTCATCTTAGGTAGATTTCTATTGTCGACTTGTACAAAATTCTTGTCCATTTTGACAGCAAATACTATTGTTTATATTACTGGTTAATAGTGTCCTGCGGAATTCTTGTAAAAATAGTACAAGAAACGATGGAAATACGATAAAATCACACTAAGTGCATAACAATAAACAATGTTTACTTGCCTGTGACGTCACGCGAGGCGTAGCCAATCACAGAGCGTTCTTGTCAAGGAAGAAATTCAAAAAATTATATGAATTTATTATGTTTATTTTGCAAAATCAATAAATATTTTCGGATAAAATAGAGCTAAATATGGTTTTTTATATTATTACCTAATAGGATGACCACATTTAGTAACATATTTTTAATAGTGTCAAATAGCCTATTATATCTATCATGGATCATGACATAACCATACAAATTATTCCATCCATCATAGTATATACATAACAATATACAATAGATAGATTAATTCCTTATTAGTGTCAGATTTCTAGCGCATCGCCCAATATATTCCACTTACCCCTATCTCTTAGTGACTCCTACGACATGACGGGAATAACAGCAGCTAGTTAACATTTTTTTACCTCTAGACTAGTACAGTAACTGGGACTCGATTCAACCTTAATTCCTATTGCAGTAATCCGCGGTTCCGATCCGTCAGTAAACGTGGTTCTTCTCGAAGACACGGCGGCAGTGGCCGGTATACTCGTGGCCTCATCTTGTATGGCCCTGTCACAGTACACTGGACACCCGTTCTTCGATTCCCTCGGCAGTCTTGTGGTGGGGACTTTATTGGGAGGCGTGGCTTCCTTTGTTATATGGAGCAACGTTGGAGCGTTGGTCGGGAGGTGAGTTAGTATGGAGGTAGTAAGATAAAGGTTGTATGTATTTATTGTTTTGTGTAACAATAGTTTTGCAGTTTATGTATATTATGAGGTTGAAAGAAAGAGACGGGTGATCCAATTGATTGTTTTATAAATGGGTAATATTTATTCTTCTTTTGCTTTTGTGGTGCACAAAACCTTGTAAAGATGTTGTTGACAAATATATTATAATAGAATTTAATGACAGATTGCTAGGCATGTTTGCCCTATGAATACATTTTAGCATTGTTCTCTTAATGGGCGCTTATTATATGCTGACAAAAAAGGGAACGAGCTTGCATTCCATATGCTATATATTTTTAATACTAATGTATTGGAAATAGTTGTACATGCAATAATCCTAAATATTAACGAAGTCAATCATTCAATGTTACTTTCTATATTTGGTCTAAAATATATGTTAACATACACTAATGTTTGTAGGTCTATACCACAAGAGAAGCTGGATGAAATAAACAGCGTGTTGGAAAGAGATTTCATGATTCGGGCCATACATGACGTCAAGGGCATTGATATGGGTAGCAATTTGATTAGATATAAGGTGCGTATTAAAATTATATTATTTCGAAACTTTAACATACCTCTCTATCTCTTGAGATTGTTGTTTTATAAATTTAAAAACATTTGCAACTTCAATAATTATGATTAGTAACTACTGCTGTGGTCCTGATATTACATCTAATGCATGTAACGTTGTATATTAGTATTAACTGCGAAAAATAAAGTTACATAGTTTTATTCTCAAAAGGGAATTACTTCCTACCGTTGTATTGCGGAGATTGACAGTTATATCTCAGACTACCTTGCAAGGGTTGATGGTCGTGAAAATGTTTGTCGTTTTGTTTTAATTAATGCAATACCTGACTACCCCGTAAAGGTCGTTGGTTGTGAAAGCGTTTGTCTCAGTCTCTTTTCTTCATTCAATTAATTTATCATTCCTTTCTCTTCTAGGCTGAAGTAGATTTCGACGGTAGAGCGTTGACTCGGTCGTATATAGAGAAACACGACCTAAACGCTTTTTTAGAGGTAAGATTCAATTGTTTATTATTAATTTGTATATATTTTGTTTGTTAAACAGACAGCAATATGTTTTAAGATCTTAAATATTATTTTAATATCTTTATTACATTCACATTCTAGACGTCTTTGATATAAATAATAGAGTAATATAATTGTTAAAATGAAATTGGTATAGTTAATAAGTTTGTAAATCATAATAAATATAATATTTAATTTAAAATTTTATTGGAGTTCAATAAATAATAATATCTTTATTCATCAAATGTAATGTTTCTATCTAAATAGTAAGTTTACAGTAAGTCTGAATATATTCATTTTCCTTTTAGGACATTAAGAAAATAGAAACAATAGACCACGTGGAAGCGTTCCTGCTGAAGCACGGCGAGAACATTGTAGATATGCTAGGCGGCGAGATTGACAGGATAGAACTCAAACTGAGGGTGAGTTATAATAATTGAATATTTGCTTTAAGTGGGGTTTAATTTAAGGAACACAAAAATGGTAAATTTTGCTTGTCCAAGAAGTTTTAGTAACTTATTCACCTGTTAGGACACACCGGGTTATAGTAGCTCGTATATTTTATTCTATTCGTTTAAGTGCAAGGTGGTACTGTGTTTTGTGTGTGTGTTTTGGGGTTGGAATATTTGATCTGTTAATTTGACTTAACTTCAATTAATAAAATGTATTTTGTTCCCAGAAAAACTTTCCTACATTGCGGCATGTGGACTTGGAAATACTTTAAACTGTAGTTTAACCTATACATAGCGGATACTGTATATATAAAGGCTGGAATCAAGAAAAAGCTTAGGCTAATTTTATTAGCAGCTTAGTTGAAAACTTAAAATTTAGTTGCCAATTTACTGCAATTTACTTGCCTTTTGAATAGTAAATTGCATTAAATGTCTTGATAATGCACTTTAATATTGACTTTTATATGCGACAGCATGAAAGAAAAAAATTGTGCTGGCCAACCTGTAGGTGACTAATATTGTTGCGTATCTATCCGAACGACGCCAAAATGTTGACGATTCTCTTGGTATTACTTTATGCTAGATTATGAAGGCTACATTATTGGTATTAAATCTGTAAATTACTTACTGCTCATGAGAAATTAAAGTAGATACAATTTGTTGTATCGCTATACAACTATCATAACTTTCAACTTAACATCTGTATTAAGAAATTTTGTCTTAAAAAGTTCTTAGAAATATTCAAGATATTTTTCTTATTACAAAATAATTTTCCGAAGTTATATTGGTTGCAAGAGTAGTGATCAGGTTTTATCCTGTACTAAACAGGCATACTGAATACCAGTGAAACTGGTCTAGTCCTATATAAAAACTATCATATAATAATATAACTTAAATTTATTTATTATATTATGATAATAATATAATTTTATGATAATGCAAAAATCTAACGAGGCATTTTTAACTTTGCGTTCTTTATGAATATAACATCCTTATAATAATTGTTCTTAAACCGTATCAAATAGAACACTAGACCATACAAAGCAAATGTATACTTACATCAAACTTATGGTCATCTTGCGAGTTTATTAACCAGATGTTTAATAGAAAGCGGTGAACTTTATTCATTGATATGATGTAAAAATATTCACTATTAAACTATGTATTTTCTTATCGCACTCTCCATTGTATATCTAAATGTAAATGGAATTAATTACTTGATAATTAGGCGTTTCTCAGAGGGAAAGAAATACATACAAGACACTCTTCTAGTCCATTAAATACGTGCCCGAGTAACCCTAACTAGCAAGTAAAATGATCATAAGAAACATTTATCAATATAATGTGCACAAATCTAACAGAATGTAGTATTTTTTGATAAAGTTTTATTTCCACCAAAGCTTTGCGTGTGATTTATGTAAGAAGATTTATTCGTTTAGCGATATTTATTGGAACTTCATGTTAAGAATGTGGCAGATATTGTGTTGCTTAGAGGTTAAAGGTAAAGTTTAAAACTACTTTAGGTTCCAAGTTAGCTTAGTTGACTAGTACTCGAATCTTAGATGAACTTAACAAGGGGCTAAATTATATTGGCTTTTGATTTTATTATTTAGCATCATATTTATTTGTTGGGTGCTGTCAATCTAGTGATACGCGGGCTTAGAGTGACCCATATCTAACATATCTTCGAAATTTCGGACATGGGCACTCAAGCCTGACTACTTCGCCACAATAAAAAGGGAGTGTCAATATACACAAGTCGTGAAGCGTATGATTTTGTATTTAAACATGCTACAAAACATCCTATTGCTCATTTCTCGCATAGCTTTGGTGGAAATGTGATTTAAATGCCAGTTGGATTTCTTGTTCTATGCCCTTTTGCATGTAAATATGCAAAAAGGCATGTTACGCCCGTGAGTTTACAAATTGCTTATTGTTCCACCACTTTAAATTGTACCATACTTTGATACAAGGCTTCAAGTGTTTCTACACTTGAAATGTAGATTCTTGTTAAGCTCTTTTGGTTATTTCCTTGTCATAATAAAACCAGTTCCAAGTTTTTCCACTAAATTGTGGGCCTGGTTTGAATTTTTTCAGCCTTCTGTGATTAATAATAAATATTTATAAGAGTATACAGCAGAAAGTATTTTTAAAGAGAATGTAACTTATGTTTTTAGAAATCAAATGTAAATAAAGAATACAAAATTTATTACTGTATTTTTATTCATAAAAAAATATCCATTTAAATTAGTACATTCTGATTGCATACATACATTTTAAAATTTAATCAAATGCTCATATAATACATCACAGTACATTGGGGCACCACGAGATTAATTTTGCTGAAGTAATTGTACAAAAGGAAAACATTCACTAAAGAAATTCAAACAATTATTGTAACGCTACAAACTTATATAATGCATAGGTACATACTTAAATAACATTTATAACAGAAATTATCAACACCCGTATTTCAGTTTTAACTAAATTGCAAATTAAATTCACTCAACTCTGGCTTCGAATGTTCTTACTTTCTATTAAAAGTCAAATTAATACAACCTTTATTACATATATCTTTACAACTTTTCATCCTCATTTAAATAATAATAGATGATAACGGAGCTTTAGTAAGTTGACATATACATTCGTATTTTGGTTATTGTTGTGATATCAACAGCACCTCTCAACAATCTGTATATTGTAACCAGCACTTCTCATACATTACCTAAAATAATTCATTAGAAACGTGCTCATTAGTAACATCAAGATAGTTGTTCAATCACAGTACTGCAATAAAATTGTTGGAATTATACCCTTGATGTCAATGACGCGAAAGTGGTTTACAAGATCGGATAAATGGGTATCTGTGATCTCTGCCTGCCCTATTAGGGAAAGGGCCATCATATGTATATATTTAATTCCTAGTAACCCCAAAACTTCAGTACCAACGAAGCAATTAAAATAATATGCTAACGAGAAAATATGTTTATCATAACTTGATTTAAAAAAATGGAATACAACATCCTGAAATGCTAAAAGTAAACGAATAACAATTTACCAATGTGTATGTTCAAAACATACAGTAATCCTAGTTATATTTAAAATTAAATGGCTGGTTTTGTTTGGGGCAAACACATATTGTAGTGAGCAGTTTTCTTCCAAAAGTCTGACGTCTTCCAACCGCACCACCCCTTGTTCGTAATCGTTTGGATGTCTTCACTTCCAGTGTAGTGAGGGTCTAATATTAGGTATCGAGTCTCATTAGTCACTGTGTTGTATTCGACACCTATTATTGTGTGAGCTAGAACTCCTCCACCTAAGAAAGGAAAAAATGTATGAAACATAATATTAGAGATATTTACGTATGTAACTTTACATAAAAAAGATATATTGTTTTTGAAAAATCACTTATACTAGAAAATACTAAATATTATTTCATTGAATGCACACTACTACATTAAACCTTACGGTGTTGAGGCGTGAGTGACTAACGTAGTGTCTTCACTCCAAAATTCTAATGAACATAAAATTGATAGAAAAAATTTACAATAACTTTACAGACAAAATAATTGTTATCTTTGACAATAACTCACCAATCATAATAGGACTGCCATGTTTCTGGAAGTGGTGTATTAAGTCTGGCGCATAATCCTGCATTTCGGCACCACTATTGGCAAATATGATCCTTGATTGCACACCTAACAGCGTTTCTAAGCAAAACATCACCTCAGTTGAGCCTATCCACTGTTTAGAACCCAGAAATGATGATTGCTTGTCTCCAATTTTCACCAAGCATTCTTGAATTTCTCTATGTGTGGGAATATTCACATTGGTGTAGCCTTGTAGCCTGAAATGTTAAAAAACCATTGAGAGTAAAGCCTCAAACTTATTTGACACACTAATCAATTAACAAATCTTAAACTTACTTATCTCTGTCATAATAATAACTCTTTGAAACACAAATATTTTTAGAAAGAAGAGGGTTAGTCTGAAGAAATCAGTATATACAGTCTATTGGAACTTCAGTCTCTAGATAATATTTCGCATACATATTCGATAACATTCGTCCTAATATTACAGATTACTCATATTCAATAAAAAAATCCCATCCTAAATGAATATATCGTCTTGATGAACTTAAACTAACCCTAGTGAATTCATCCAGAGAACAATTATATTTTTAAATGAAACCATTTCATACTTATATATATAGTGTTTATATTATAGTGTTTATAAACTCACCTAAACCACGAGAAAATAGTCTGCATAGAGCGATAAGCACATCCCCAGCCATCATCATTGAAATTGTCTTGCATGTAATGGTGATATGTATATCGGCCCCTCACTAATGCTACTATCGCATCAGGCTTCGAGGGTTGGACTGGTAAGCTTTCATGCGGGTTCACTAAGTAAGGTGATTTGAATAGATATTCATTGCCCCTGCGGAAGAACGGCCTGTCTGTTGGAAGTCCGAGTTGTTGGTGCAATAATGCTCGCTCGTGTTCTGAAATAAATTTAGTTAAAATCAGATATGAATATGTTTTAGAATCTTTTTTTTAGTTGAAATGTATCAGTTTAGGTTTGCGAGCTAGTAATCTTTCGTGGTTGACAGGTTGAGTATCCACTATCAGTTAAACATTGCTATAGTCTTTGATCTTTAAAACCCAACTTTTAACCATTCTGAGAGAAATAGAGAAACTTTAGCAATATTCTTAAAAGATATGTTAATATTAGGATCTTTAAAAAGACTTGCATATAATACTGTAATATATTTACCCATGCTCTCATCAGGAATCCCTTTGGGCATGATCCTCGTGATGAAGTGGCCCAGCTCATCTGGGTGGAAATGGAATGTCTCAGGCAACCGGAGACCAGCTCCGTCACCAATGCCTTCTTGACCTGCCATTAAGAAATGGATAGTTTCAATTATTTATTAACAACAGAGAAATAATAAAATTTGATACTAAAATACAAATTACGAATTTATGTTTTTAGAAAGATAGACTGAGATCAGGGATCCCTATATATCTCAACTCGGATGATATATTTATTAAAAATTAAAAATTAATTTTGATACAAATCCTAACAAACACTACCAGTAAACTAAAATGTTCTGCAATGGAATTGTGAGAAACAGAAAACAAGTTTTGAATGAACAAGGGGTGTTTTTTTAAAATGTGCACAATATAAAATAACTTACCAAGTTGCTCAATTAGTACATTTTCCAGCAGCCTAAGGGACCGACAAGTGGCTTCCACCAACATCGTGTAGAGAGACAGTAATTTTGTTGTCCTATGGATCATAGCTAAGGTGTCTATCCTTAGTGGCATACTTATATAAAATGCAGCTGAAAAATTAAGATATTGTCATCAAACAATTTTATAATTTGATATTCACACAACACAATATAGTTCATTACTTATTACAGGAATTCCTATGAACATTTAATGTACATGTAAAACAGCTTTTACTTTGAGAACAGACATTATAGGGAAATCTGGCAAATGTTTGAAATTCACAATACTCATCACCACACGGACAATATAGAACAAATATATAATTGATCATCAACCTCAATTAATAAATATTTTAAATTTAATCCTGACAAACAATAAAACCTCATTTTGAGGTCATACAAAAGAATACACAAAATAAAAAATGGAAATATTAGATAGAATATACTTACGTTTCCTTTGTGTTGTCATCATTTTAACAGCAGTCTTAATAAGTTTATCTGATAAAATATCTTTCGTGGATTTCATTACTAAATTTACTGGAACAATTTCCTGTGAACAAAAATTTTTATTGAAGCTTTAGTATTAACAGTTCCCTTGTAGTATTATCACAAATATTATGATATATTGTTAATTTTAATAATACAGCCCAGGTACTTAAATATAGAAGTACTAAAAGACCATAGAAATGTTCAGCCAATTGTAAACTTTTAACCAATTGTAAACGTACAGTAAAGAATCACCATTGGTACATAAGTATGATTAGAATAATACAAATATTAAGTAAATGCTCTACATTGGATTAGATAACTTTTAGTAGCTACTTACAATAGAAGTTCTACTACTTTTCTTCTTTTTGGCTCCCTCTTCTTGGGAACTGGTTTCAATTAGCTCCCCTATGGTTGCTTCAGGGTCTGTCCCTGTTAATCCGACGTCTGAATCCACTCCAAACAAATATACTGAGGTTCCTTCCATGTGGAATGATACTTGACCTGATGCAATCTGTTGGACGCAAAGTACAATTTAAGAAAAATATAGTTAAACCACAGATAATATAATACTATACAGTATATAGGTTAAACTATTATATTATCTGTGGCTAAACTAAACATACATAGAAACCAACCAAAAAATTTGTCAATACATTTAATGGTAACAATTAGGAGCTAAGGAAATAAGACTCACACTAAGAAAACACACGGTTAAGCAGATATCACGGATTCCCTCAGTCCTCATACTAACAAACCACTTACACTTCATTGACGTCCGTATACCTCCTCATATGCAGAGTTTATACTTACTTTAAACTCCACCCTTTTTCAATATGCTGTCTATCTGACCGTCATACGTCTTATTTCACCAACCTCTACCTAACCACCCTTCAACCTCACCCAAGGATGTAAACATTGGATTTAAATATGGCGTAAATGACAATAGTTATTATTTGAATACACAGTGTGAATAATACATACCTTTTTCCTCCTATTTTGCATGATATTTCTGACTCCATTAATTGTGGCTTCACATGATAGTGGTAAAACTGTGTTAAGGCGCACATAGAGAAATTGTTGTAATATATCAGTCTTTTCTAACACTTCAAACTTGGCTGACTCAAATTTATCATGTACTAAAAAGTGTGCTTTCAATTCCTTTTTACTATTTACCAAAATAACAAGGGGATTGTCTGTAATATCTACATTCTGAAAACAAAAAAAAATTATTAAAAAGGTTAATGACAAACATAAACATTAATGTATTCGATCTTTTGCAAGTACATAATACTTTTATTATCTGTAATTATGATATCAAATTGATCTGAAATTAATTGAAATATGTGGTGACATAATTCAAAAACCTTCTAAACCAATAAAACTAACTTAGGTTAACACTTGTTTACTGAGATATCTAAATATCAACATTTATTAATGAATATAAGTAGAAGGTTTTACTTGGAGAATATCCTTGGCATGATTCTCAATAATGAGATCTTCATCGAATTTGATAAGGCCACATAGTTCGATCTCAGTAGGTAAATTTAGCAGCAACTGGTTGAAAGACTTTTTATCATCCTGGACTTGCTCCAAGCTGAGACCAACTACCAATAGAGTGCCATCGTACATGAGACCGTAAAGACATCCTGTATTTCCGTCGCTACTCAGATCATGGAGTCTCTGAAAAGAAGCAATCATCAGGGATCAACAATGGTGACGTTCAGATTATGAAGTAAGTAGCTGCTTGCATTTTAATTATTTAGACAGTCAAGCAATTAGTCGTACACTTTAAATGAGAACCGTTCTGTGTTTCAAAAGAATAGCTTACCTCGATAACATATTTTGATAATTTCAGACGTGGTGACATTTTTTGTGCTACAGTCTACTGTGTAGAGTACCCGCCACATACGGTGGCAGTAGCCAAACTTGGAACTAAATTTGACGTTTCCGCCATTGCGTGTTATTTTGTATGAAAAGTAAATTTAGTATTACCAGCGTTGTGTTTTTTGCCCACTCTTTGTAATTTTTATGTTTGTTAAGGGTGATTATAATAAATTGATTTCCGGAGTTTCTTGTTAGTTCTTCTCCAAGCTAGGGTCTCCGCTGATCTAACCTCGGTAAAAAATATGTAAAGACAATGCTCAGTGCCATGTTTGAAATAATAGTTTTAAGAGATTCGCGATTTATACTCATGATATAAGATATAAGGGTGTGTATAAGATTGATTGCAGCTGTGGGAAATCCTATGTCGAACAGACTAAACGGTCTATTGCGGACAGAGTGAAGGAACACATAATATATGTAATATATAATAAGAAGGATAAGTCCCGTTAATTATTAATCATGTTTGAAATAGTATAATAAACATATTTTGACTTTGATATATTAATTTGTTTTATTTGAGTTTATAGCTCTGCAACCAAAGATCGTTACAAATGAAACCTATAATGTTTCGAGCCGTATGGCACAGTGAGTGCTAGTTTTGGCGTGTTTACTGGTAACACTGAATTACGCGACTGTGGCGACGCCTCCAACTGCCACCGTATGTGGCGCGATCTCTACTTGTACAATTTCAAAACAATGAAATGTAACCAAACATCAGTTAGACAAGTAAGCCAAGTCAGTCATCACTTAGATACGGTGCGATTCAATTCAATTGCAAATATATTATTATGAGCACATTACACTTAAATATGGTACGTAATGGAAGCTTAAAATAATAATTGTTTGTGCAGTAAGGCTTTAAAGGTATAAGGTTCCTCTGTACTTGAAAAATATATAAGAAAATTATAACACAATTCTCATTACCTATGTTCTATTTATTGCTGAACCCATACTTTTTGTCATGAATTAGTTACTCCCTTAAAAATGATTCACTCCGTTTAGCTCATTTTGGGGATTCAGAATGCTTGGGCGTATGTATTTTGCGATTACAGTAGCTGTGTGTAATTAATTTTTGATTTACAGTAGTTTAAAACTACATTTTTTCGTATACTATCGTATCGTAGATTATAACAGCGTATACACTTTATACCGGGCTTCTTTAGTCATATATCACTAGGGCCCCAAGTCCAAAACAAAATGTATTCACAATCTTTAGTTTGAGGTTTAGGTTTACATATCTGCAATCGCGGAGGTAGTAATTTTATGGCCACCACGAGCACCCGTGTAGACCAGATAGTACTCAATGTACAACAACACCACCATAACAACTTTACCATTTTGCTACAACGAATTAGTACACTTGAGCCCTGGATAGCTAATATTCATATCATAGATGGTAAGTCAATCGCTGTTGACAGTTATAATAGGTTAAAAATTGGAAGATAACATGCAATGTTCTTAAGAGAGCACAAATAAAACCAAGTTTTTACTATCAACAATTATAATTATCTCCTTCGACACATTTATCAATAGCTTTCTTGATAAGTTTAGCTCTACATTTAGCTATATTATAGGCTTCTTCGAGGGACTCATCAGGTAGGTTGCAGCCACCAAACTTGTATGTACCACAAAGCTGGCCTTGGTTGTAACTAAGAATCAAGTTTGAGCCCAAACCACCACACATATCTTCTTCTTCAGCACTTGGATCTGTCAGCAGAACAGTCCTGAAATAAGGATCAATTTTTCAGAGATGTAGCACAATTGTAGTTTTTTATTTCAACCTAAAAGGTTGCCAGAGCAAAAATGAAGTATAGGATTAATTTTGTACCACCATAATGAGTGTATGGATGTCAATGAAGCAAAAGTTTTTTGCCAGGAGAAATGGACATTTTTTATCACTGCTTAGCCCTCTATAGAGAAACGGGCATGATTGTATGTATGTACAATATGACATGCAAATCAGTAATATATTACTTTAGGTATAATTATGCAAAATTATAAAAATTACCTATTATCTTGAGTGTACACCACAAAACTTGTAGTAACTGGTGTTCCATGAATCGTCAATGGTATTCTTATACTGGTATCAACTTCTATTTCCTCAGTCTCTGAATTATATGTCACAGTTGGTAGAGTCACTAAAACAAAAAGTAAATAGAGTTGATAATAGATTTTTCATTTATTGTTCAAGAGATATTTTAGATTGGGAAGTAGGAATGTGTATCTGTATGTTTGTTCATTATCCTAAATATTTAATGTATCCAGTAATATGAATCAATTTAAAAGTAATATTGAATATTCCACAGTGTAACGTCTTCATAAATGAATCCATCATAAGTAAACTCTCTCACACATATTTGAGAGTTATCAGTCAGTTACTATAAGCTTACTTATTTTATAGCAATTAAATTTAGTTACATCTTTTTCCTTGACACTTTACAAAGATAAGATACTTGTATCAACTAAAATAAACAACTTACATGTCTTCAATGCAGCTATAAGAGCAATAATACACAAGTCCACTAAACTGCCATCATTATCTAAACAAATAAGATCACAATATACAACCCAAGCCAGTTTATCTGGTACAATACACAGATCTTCCAATTTAAGGCATTTTGAGTTACTAATGATGTCTGATACTAAGTTACTAGTGACTTGAGCATAGTCTGATGGTGGTCCTGGTTTGAATTTTGATGAGCATAACGGTGGAAGTTCTACATTGGTTACTAGGAAGCCTAGGTTAGGCTCTTCTGCTCGTGGTCGGGCTAGTTCCTGAAACATATAAATTACTCTTAATGGAAGGGACTTTAGAAAAGATATAGGTGAATTTAAAAATAACTCCATAAAATTCAAAATGTTAAGCAATACTTCAATGGTCAAAAACAACTCTAAAATTAGTGATATGGGCATACAAAACTCTGTATATCCTACAAGGGATAATGGTTGAGTACATAAGTTAGTTGATAAAAAGGGTATTTGAAAATAAACATACCAATTTAATGCCACAAGCAATACTAGAATTTCCACATTTGACAACCGAGTTTGCATCTGCTGTTTTGATAGATCGAACATTCAATCTCAAGTCACGATTTTCATCAAATTTTCGTCCATCTGGTCGCTGATTAACAGATATGTAATCGTTGAAAAATTTTGCTGGATGAATTAGCCTGAAACAATAGTAATTTTGTTAAAATGTAGCCTCCTATATTTTGGCTTGAAAAACACTTCTAGATTTGAATACTGCCTATAATATAATTTGATGATGAGACATGTAGAAGGCGTAATGTGAATGTGTGTTTGCCATATATAATAATAAGTTCGGTATCTCCTAATGGAGAGAGATTCACCCCACGAACCAAATACAAAGTATTTGCTCCATGGATTCACCCTATCTCTATGGTTGGGGGCCTGACCCAAAGCAGACTGGATAAATACCTACGTTGTGGACTGGTCACTGAAACTTACACTTCCAAAAGGAGTTATTCCTTACTTACAGATGTTTTGTTAATAATAAAGTACTTGTAATCCTGCATGTTGGGGATACTTACTTATATATTTCAGCCATATCGATGCACCTTTTGTTCACACAAAATTACATTTAAGTTGATTGTAATGCCGTGTTTTCGCCTCTATTTAATTATTGTTTGTAAATAACCCAAAGTTTATAAAATTTATAACCTACTTATACACCAACTAAAACAGTAAAGGACTGAATAAAATCAATATAAATATTCTTATGGAAGTGAGATGAATTTGTTAATGACTGGTAATAAGTATCCGTAGTTTTACATAAAGTTTTTAATTGGAAAAAGCTCACAATTGTCGTACAGCATCTTAAGCGCATAATTATGATCAGTGAGTGGTGATCTAAAATATTCAAACATACTGTATGTAATAATTATACATTAAAGTAATAATTCTTTTATTTTACAACAATTAATATTATATTGTTAATCTGCTTGAAAAGTGAAATCTCAACCATTTCTCCGTTAGTATTATTAGCACACATTAGTTTCTACACCTAAGAATATAAGAATAAACATTTTTATATATTAATAATAATAACGAATAAACTTATTTAGGCATTGAACTTCTATCCGTCAAAAGAACATAACTGACATTCCAATAAATTTTGGTTGACGCATGCTCGCTTGTTGACAGTTCTTTTCAGGGTTCGTCTATTGAGAATAGTACCCAAGGTGTGTAAAATATATA
The DNA here is from genome assembly GCA_030578115.1 of Leucoptera coffeella. Lineage (NCBI taxonomy): Eukaryota > Metazoa > Arthropoda > Insecta > Lepidoptera > Lyonetiidae > Leucoptera > Leucoptera coffeella. The sequence continues at coordinate 69,263 of JAMBLF010000669.1, read as the reverse complement.
AATTATCCGTAAAAATCCGTGTAATCATTCTGTTAAAGTGTTTTATATTAGTGCCAGAGGATTAATTATTAATGCGAGTGTTATTTTAGACATACATTTTTAGTTTTCACATATAATTTCAGGTTACAATGGCTAAGCCGAAAGGTGAGAGAAAAGGCAAATCTGCCATAAATGAAGTAGTAACGCGTGAATACACCGTAAATTTACATAAACGCCTGCATGGAGTGGGCTTCAAGAAACGGGCTCCTAGAGCTATCAAGGAGATCAGGAAATTTGCAGAGAAACAAATGGGTACTCCTGATGTGAGAGTAGACACTCGTTTGAACAAATTCCTCTGGTCCAAAGGTGTAAGGTATGTATCTCATAGGCTAATATTACGAGTGCTTTACCAACTATAAATAAGCTTAGTGTTTACTGTATAGATATTTTAGTTTAGTATTATTGTTGTGATTATTCTAACCTAAACAAGTCAAGTTTAAGGGTTATTGTTCCCATGTTACTAGAATGTTTTTATCCTGAGGTTATCCTAAGTCTGAAATTAATATAAGATGTTTTTATCCAAATCACACATTGTATACAGTAAACATGTCGTTCAAAGTAATCCAGAATAATCATGAAATCACCTTTAAGTGATACTCTATGGACAATTCTACCTCCATATCTATGAACAATGCTTTCAATCAAGTTTGGGACATGTCCCTTCCTAGAACGTATTAAAAATGCTTGTGCCATTCTTCTGACATGTCGTAGGAAGTGACTGAGGCACTAGGGGCATTGGTATGTATAAGGTGAGAGGCTAGTGGCCTGTTACAATTGATCTATATGACATCACAACCCCAATATTCATGGTAAAAAGAGATGAGGAATAGTTTTCATAATTCTGAAGTTCTGACCACCCCAAAGGGGATTAAAGGATGTTAATGTATATGATAAGGAAATCTAATGATATATTCATTCATATCATAGTTGTCAGTCGATACAAATAACTATTTAATCTGCTTACTTGCTTATCATCTTTTGATTTGGGATGCCAGCGCAAATGCCTCAGTCATTGGGGCATTTTATTTGGAATGTTTAGAGTTCAAATCCTGAACTTGTACTAATGTAAATTATGTTACCAAATATAAAACATTTGTAAAATGCACCAAGTACAGTAAAAGTATACATACCTCCTCTGAAACAGGAAATAGTGCTTGTAAATTAGGACATGGTTTAAAACTTGTCACAAGAGCTACTGGTGATTAAGTTGGCCAGAGCATTACTACCTCCACAATTACATAGGTCGACATGTATGTATCTCTTGACTTCCTAGGGATAATGGTCAGAAAAGTTTTTGTTTTGTATTAAATTGGGTCAATTGACTTAAATGATCTTTCTATTCATTCCAGGAATGTTCCCTTCCGTGTCAGAGTGATGTTATCTCGCAGACGCAATGACGATGAAGATTCAGTACACAAACTGTACACCCTTGTGACGTACGTCCCAGTAGCATCTATCAAGGGCCTTCAGACGGAAAATGTGGATGCTAGCCAAGAATAAAATCTAAGTATAAGATAATGCTTGCATTTTATTTCAAATTCCCCTAGAAAATTATACATATAACTGTTATTCAAACTTACATTTTAGGTCAGTAAATTATACCTAAATAGTACTGTAGCACAATAAGTATTTCAGTGCCAACTGAAAATGTTTGGTAATCTATCATTTTCAAAGTTTTTGCAACTATTTTCATAGCACTGGGTTTGAATCCTGGCTCTAGCATGTACCAATGAATGAAATTAAAATACGTGTTTTTCATTTAAGTACATAATACAGTTGCAGTAAACTGTAAGGGAAAAACTTAGTGAGGAAATCTGCCTATCCCTTTGGAACAGGTAAAAGCCATTGCCCATATACGGCGATACGGTTCACTACCTATCACGTTGGGTGCTGTCCGTCTAGTGAAATGTGGGCTTCGAGTAACTCATACCTAATATGACTTATAAATTTCGGAGATGGGCACTCAAGTCTATGACTACCCCCACTACAATAACAAAGAGGGTGTGTATACACAAGTTGTAAAGTGCATGTTATGTTTTATAACAGTGTTGAACATCAGGAATTTATTCCCTTTTATAGTTTTCCAAAGAACATGTCTTGCTTAACATGTAATGGTTAAATAACCAAGGCAGCAATTGATAGCAAAACATAATATTGGGATAGCTCAAAATGGTACTGGAAATATGGCTGACACTAAACACAAATGAGTGTCACTTTCTAGTGTAGCCAGTTGATTGTAGATTGATCTCTGTAATTGAAGACTAGAAGTGTATGCCGTCCATTTTACATGTAAGTAGTGTTGAAGGCTCCCTTCAGTGTACTATGAAACCACTTCATTAAATACCAACCAACCAACACAACTATTGTCTATCTTGAAAAAAAGGTTTCTACAAGAGTTTCCCCTGATCATGGAGGGCTTGTGATATGCTAATGGAGTAAATCATGCGATGTATTGCCACTTATAACACCACAATAAAAAGATAAATAAAGACGCTTTGTACTGTAAACTCTTGCAGGTTAGTCAGAGGTTCAGGTGTACATGTCTTCAATTGCGAAGTTAGTAATTCTATGGCCACCTCAAAGCCACTTGTTGAATTACTTAATGTGATGATTAAAAAGCCTTAGTGCTTATCGCTATTAATAAAACCAAACTATTTCCTGTTCGGAAGAATAAGTTTATTTCCTGACGATGTTTTCTTTTCAGCATAGTTAGAGTTTTGATTCGCAAATGTATATTTATTGCGTATTTTTACATAGAAAATAGACTACTTCATTTCCGTTGGTACATGCTTTGAATTCTGGACTCACTGATACAGAGTCAAGTCAAATTCTAATAAAGCTGACAGCCATTAGTGGAATTCATGCCACTACGTAACACTCGTTTCCTATAGTAGGACAACTTTGGGCGAATGAGGGTTAGTTACGAAGGCCTCAGTCATATTCATAAAGATGTGTAGGCAGAGATCACATATCATAATTTTTTTCCTATATTATATATCACTCGAAATCCATAAACCTTAGCATACATCAAGTTCCAAGGATTATACATAAATAAACACTAAAGTAATATCTGTCCTGTGCTGGGACTTACATTTCGAGGACGAGGCGACTAGGGATAAGTGAAATCTGTCAGGCGATGAACTAGCAACCTTTTACTGTTCCATATGACATCATCATACCTATATCATTTCTCAGAGATTTGGTCCATCCTAGAAGATATTAAAGGATGTGAATGTAGATCGGGTATTAAATATAATACTCGTAACTCTAATTTTACCATAATTATGGAATAACATAAAAAGAAGTGAGTAAATCGGTCGGGCCGGGGAGTTTCCAGGGGGCTAGGTGGTTTCACGAGAGGGCGTTAACAACCCTTTGGCCTCGAGAGCCCTTCGGCAAGCATCAGCTGCGTCCATGCACTTTTCGAGCACGCTCAGTATTGCTCCATACTTCAATTGCTTAGGTTAAGTACGCTATAATTAATGATTGTTATGGAAATATTGTAATCATGTTTTGGTATATTAGAAGTAAGCGCCGGTTTGAAGTTGATTGTTTTGTTTATGTATTGCATTTCAAATTATAAAAAAACGATATATAATTATATCTAATGAGGCCACTTTTGCCATTCGTTAACTTTGGAAAGGTATACAAAATTGTACAAACATAATCGTATGGCAAGAAAAAAAAAATAGCGGTAGGTATGTATTTAAAAGACATTTTAATAAGTCTGTATTGTCGTAAAATAAGCTCAGTTGTATTAGACCGCTTTATAATTTAATTGAATAATTTCGTAGCTATTGTCATACACAGAGACAAAGACTAAAAATTACTAGATATACATACATATGACGCCCGATTTCCTATCGCGAGGTGGGCAGAAATCACGGATTCCCATCTGTCTCGATCCTGCAAACCGCTTACAAACGCTTACGCATCAAACCGCTTTAACTTTAATGACACTCAAATACCTCCTCATGCACACTCCCAGCATATTTGCGTAATATATAATTCACTTCTCTAATTTCCAATGGCAACGGGCCTATCAATTGGAACGCGGCACGAATGTGATAAATCTCTTGTCTTCAGCTTTTCATTGATTCTCTTTTGATCTGCATACTGAACATAAAGTGGAGTAGGTATGTACAATATATGAATATTTAGAACTGAATCTGTATCTGTTTCTTACTTATATTTTATCAATTTAATAAAATTTAACAATAAGTAGATTAATTCTACGTCTAATAGGAGCTTTATATCTAAGATGACGTACAGTCATAAAACTTGCCGACAATCGAAATGAGCCATCTAAACAACACGTGTGGAGAATATCCGAGACGAGCACCCGTCGAAGCCGTGAGATAAGGATGCTTCAGTCATGAGCGCCGTTTGCCATGCAGATTCCGTCACTTGTTCTCAAGTTCACTCGTGGGACAGGTGGATGGTACACTCTGTCACATGTCTGGCTGTCAGTTTTTAGTGGCCTGACAATATTGACTGATGAACTTATATTTGGATGTTAATAGAACTGTATGAGGTGGCTTTTCGAAATAGAGCTGTTAATTTGAAAACTCCTATATTGTAATCATATAGGTAATAAATTTTGTTGTAGAAGTGCCATAAAGTTCGTAAGCAAATTCTTAATATTATTATTAATATAATATAAGAGGATCGAAGATAATAAAGATCAGTGATCTCCGTCTTCCTCTTTATAGGATAAAGGATATGACGTGTGATTTTTGATATTGAAATACTATAAGCTAATCATCTTCTACGAAGTTTAATAATATCTTCTACGAAGGTTAATAACATAATGTACTTGATTGTACGGAGAAACATTAGCATCGAAGTCGCGCGTGCGAGCTGACTTGATAAAGAGACTTCCTCATTAGTGTGTCAGTAACCATGTCAAGAAAAGTGACACTTTCTCTCAGTTTTTTTTACACCAACTTTGGAGTAGGTAGGTGTTAAGATGTTAGTTTGCTTACGAGTATCATTAGTATATTTGAACTAACCTTTGCAAAGATTTTCGTCCGCTAGAATATTATCTATGTTTGATGGTTAAGTACAAGTGGTACGGTTTAACTCATGAAACAATGTATTGTTTTTAATATATCAACTACCGTATACTTAGCTTAAGATTCGATCCCCATGATGAAAACAAACAAATTTAATAATAATGGATATCTACTGTCAAATAATGAGACGTATTCGGCACTAACACAGGATAAGATAAATGAAATTCTTTGTTGTTTGTTCCTGGCGAGGGTAGAGGGTGGGTGCTAATTTAATTTCCGTATACGATCCTGGCAGGGTTAGCTAATAGGAGGTGAGATTCTGTGAAAATTCCTAAATACTTAACTGAGTTTCGGATGTTTGAGTTGTAAGTAGTATGTGAGAAAACACTGGTGAAACTTGCCTGTGACGTGAATAGCTATTAGCTAGTGTCTACAGCGATGATGGGCTTACTATGTTACAAATTACGTTCGACGCTACCTATATGGACGTTAATATTCATATTTTGGTCAGGGTCGATTATGTTTTTATATTATTATTTTCTTGTTACTATCTATTGTTTTCTATTCGGAACTTCTATACAAAAATGCAGCTTAGAGATTCAGGGATTACTTGCTATCTACTATTACCTAACAACCTTCTAATGACTACTTTTCCAACACTTATGCCCTTATAGCGTACCTAAGTTATTCAGTACTGTATTACTGTTAATTTATAATTCTTCAATTATTTTACTAGGACGAAGCTTTAGTTTTGACTCTAAATATTAGTGTTGAGTGATTTGTAATAAAGTTATATACGTACAAAGGCGAAAACATGAAAGAAAAAGTCTACATTCGTGCTAACCCTGTTACTGAGTGGCTGCACAAGTTGACTGACACTTCGCTAATAGTAAATTAACTTAGAAGACCCCTAATGAATACGTATACAGAAGCTTTCCATGGCTATGCATGGAGTTTTAATGGCATGGCAATCAGCGTTGAATTATCCTTCTTTTTTTCTCGTCACATCCTATTCTATGAAAAAAAATACTCATTATACCGGCAGATTTTTTAAATATTCAGCGACAACAAAATTACAAGTTTAAATCACATCAACCATTATCCAAAAATTTTGTGAACTCGCTCATATTCTCAAAACTAGGTCAAGTCAAGTTATAATTTGTCGGAAAATTTCAAAAGTGAAAAAACGACGCCATTCAAATTGAGAATGGAATTACCATTTGAAAATTCAATGTTTTTTACTTCTGCTCTCCTGTAACTTCTTCTTTTTGTAAATCTGAATTCAAAGGTAAAAGGTAATATTGAATGAAAGCTTGCTTCTAATTGGTTAGGAAAATAAGATGTACACATTTATATTTTGGTGCGGCTGTAGCCCAGTGGGCAAGACCTCGGACTTCGACTGAGAAAGGTCCTAGGTTCGAATCCCGACTCTGGCATGTACCAATGAATGAAAATTAAATGTGTTTTTCATTTACGTACATAATTTACAGTCGCTAACGGTGAGGGAAAACATCGTGAGGAAACCTGCCTATCCCTCAGGATAGGTAATAGTCAGTGCCTATATACGGCGATACGGTTCACTACCTATTACGTTGGGTGCTGCCTATCTAGTGATACGCGCGGATACTTCGAATGACCCATACCTAACATGCCTTCGAAATTTCGGAGATGGGCATTCAAGCCTCTGACTACCCCGCCATAATAAAAAAGGGAGTGTGTATACACAAGTCGTGAAGCGTATGTTTATGTTTATTTATATTTTTTAGTTAATTCTTCACCGTATTATTTTGTTCACATAACCATAAATGGACTATACCAGAAATCGAACCCAAAAATCTTAGTCCTTTCCTGAGTAATACTAAAGAACAAAAACCGTGAAAATAATGCTCCGACCAACGTTCCAGCTATAAAACTTGTAACCCTTTGCCGACACAACAAGTATAGGGTTACAAATTGAGAACTTCGATTCCTTGTAAACATCAGTTGTTACCCTTCTAATAATACTTGGGTCAAATTTAGTTTCCAAGTCTACTGGGTTGGGTGCTGTTGTATTATCTGATTAGTTTGCAAGCAATTTAACTTTAGCATTAGATGTTGCGCCGGCTGTTCTCTTTATCGTTCATAATTCATGGTTATGTTGATAGTGGTCCTCAAACTTAAGTGAACGCTTCAATGTATTAGTATAATTATTCTTTATGTTTGTTATTATTTCAGTATTAGCAGTTCAATAGTAAATTAGCTACACTATTACCTCGAAAAATATGAATTGAATTTTTAGAAGAACCTTAAAATAATAAAGCTTGGTAAAAGTAGTCGTAAATATCTTTGCATACGTTTGCATTTTGATGCTGATTGTTACGCTGCAAATTACAGGCCTCTGAGGATTTATTTTACAGCGGAGCGAATGTCGAAATTTGTTACTAGACGAGCGGGTTAATTCGAGTTTGGGTAAACGAATACATTTTCATCAATCCTCTCTGTAACGGCTCTTTATACAACTGTTTTGAAAGTAAAATTCAGTATAGTACATATTTATTATATTAAGAACTTGGTTTTAATTTTTGCATTTAGAGTCGTATTATAATTAATAATAAGATCTCTTTCATTAAAATTATGAAGGATTGATTGAATATAATAAATCACTACGAACAAAATTTAATACCTGTTTTAATTCTTGTTTCCCTAAAATGAAATAAATATTTCTACGGAAAAATACCAGCAATTTACCTAACAGTCGCAAATGATGTCAATGTCACGCCAAACAATAGAATCTATTAGGCAAACTAAAAAGAAACTTTCTTGAGCATCTCCATTTGCAATTCAGTTTTGCAACTTGGTAAATTTAAATAAGTTGAATGGAGTCGCGATCACAGCTCTGAGCATAAACGTGCTTGAAAAGTGCACGGACGAGGCAGGAGTTTCACTGGAGTGTTCGCAAATTCTGAGGGCTGTTAAATCAGCTCGGAGCCTTTTTTACCACCTCGCACCCCCGACCCACTGAGCATAATTCCATTATTTAGTTCATTGTTATTCCCACTAGCCTGACACGCGAGTTAATCCCGTTAGTGACGTAACTGGACGAGAAAAGTCGACAGTTCTAACGGATTTGCTAAATGGAATTTATTTTTTTCAATTAACAATGCGGTTTTAGGTTTGTCTATTTAAGATATAAAAATTGAAAGATGAATTCTTTAGCGAATTTTAAATAATATTGCAATTTTTTAGGTTAATAGCTTCTGAAGAAGATAATATAACTACATGCTCACTAATCAAAACTAAAAAAAATCTACGTCCGGTATAAATAAAGATTATCTCATTTATTATTGAAGATACGAAAACTTTCCGCACGAAAACATACGAGTAATATCCATTATTGAGTACCTCCACGGCTGACGCTACACAAGGAGTTTTAGTAATTTGACTTCTTTTCTGGAAATGAGGAAAATATCCTGCATTCGAATAAGCGTCCTACTGAGACATAGTGGCGAGAAAATTGTAGTCATCAGTTTCATGTGTCGTTCATTTCCATGTGAAAGCTTCTAGAGAAATTGGACCCCACTCAGCGTAAGCTGTATAAAAATCTTCCGATTTCGTACAATGTTTTCCACATTTGACGTATATTTTGTTCCTATCTACAAGTATCCTCGTTGCATGTTGTATCATCTCAAGATAGTGAAAATATTTAAAGTTATTGAATGTTTTGATATTACACCCAAATTTTTCTTCTATTTGTAATAAGTAGTTCTATATAGAGTTATATGTACTACTAATATAGTAATATTACTATCGAAGGCACGATTTATTCCAACCCGTAAGACAAACCTGTATTATCTTCACGCACGAACAAATGTATAGATATTTCATAGAATTTTCAGCGCCAAGTCGATAACTTTGTCAATATTTTAAGCTAGTATTATCTTCGGTGTGCGGCAGAGGGCGCAGTGGTCGTAAACCTTCCGCCACGCTCCATTGGAATGTTGCGTCTCAGGAGAGCAACGTTTTATTGAAAAACTTTCCACGAAGCTTTGGGTGAAAGAAGCAAACAGACAAGAAATAGTGCACCCATGGTAATTGAAGTTCCAATTCCAATATGAGTATTGATTCACCCAAGACACTAGTTTATTTTGTCATAATTTGTATCAATATTCTTGCTACGTTCTTTCTGTACTACGAGTTTGGCTACATTACTGTGGTACACAGTAGATCTGAAATACATAATATATGTTTAACTTAATCGTTAACAATAATAAATCTCTCTTTCAAATTGGTATTGCCAATAAATATGTTATTTTCTTAAATTTATAATATTTGAGTCCTTTGCTAGTCTGGGACATAAAAAGAAAGCTAACTAGCTACAGCTCTTCCTTCTGCATGTTGTAGAAAGCGACTAAGAGATTAGGGGTAAATAGAATATATTGAGCGATGGGCTAGCAACCTGTCACCAATGTTCTAGCCTAAAATCGAAACCCCAATATTCATGCTATAAAGGGACCTAGGAGATATTATGTCTCTGCGGTTCTGTCCATCCCCGAAAGGGATAAAAGAACGCGAATTAATTTATGTATGTATTTTTGAGTAGTAAATGTATGTGATATGATTGTCAAGTCACTGATTCTAAAATATATGTCCAATGCTTTTCATAAGTGCCTAAAATTTGGTTTTATCTTTATGCCGTATACATATAAATAGAAATATGTATGTAATTTATGTTCCAACTTGCATACGACCTGAGTAGATCGCCTCATCAGGTAAGTTTCAAGTATGCTGTTTCCCAGAGCCATATTTCAAGTAACTGTCACCACGCGAGCAATAAATTAAACCTTCGTTAAAATGAGACCACTCCGTGAATAATTTGTACGGCGCTATTTTAAAATTAATTTGGCACTTTCAAGATAACGTTAAATATACCTCATGACAGTTATCTCCCGGGGATAGACAGGAGCTTGCATGACAAGCTTAAAATACAGTTAATATCAAAGGAGATCGTGCGGATCCGGGACTTGTAAATCAATCTAGCTGCCTCATTGCCGGCATGACGTCCTCTCGAGATTCTCTTAGAATTGTCCATCATCAACAGTACGAAATCTTTTATCTATATGAGGCGATAGATCCCTTAAATATGAACGACGTGAGTGTGACTTCAGCTGACGTTCCATCAATATGTACATACGGCGTATGATACTTGAAAGCTAACATAATCCGATATTCTTATCCAATATGCCGATCACGATCCTCTTGCGTACAGGTACCAAATTGGCTACGCATAACATCGATGGGAAGGTGTCAGGTCAGGGTCGATATTCGTGATCCGTGATCTCTGCCTTTTCCTCTATTCTAGGTACTATTACTAAGAAAACTTATATCTTATGTATTTATTTTATAATATAATCAAATTCCTGATTCCTAAATACGATTGAAATACACAGGCATGATTTTCTTCTTAATCGTTACACTCATGGCAGATTTGTTGTGGGTGTCATGGGCTGAGTAGACTGCAGGACATTTTTATATTAATATAGCGTTATAAATATGTAAAATCCATGTACGAAATTGTGACAGTATATCTGAGATCATTTTCCAATGAGAGCCGGTCGCTGATGGAATCCACATCCAGCATTGGATTCTCATTTCCGGCTTAATGTGGACGAGCCATCACCCTTATCAAGATCACAGCGATCCCGGCGGCTGATACCTCCGTGATTCAATAACACTGACCCAATTCTCTGCAGATGTTCACAGAAAACCCTTTAAATGGAGTTGGTTTGTTGTAAATGAGTACCCAATGTTAAACAGATATGTATACTGTTTTTTACGCTAAATTGTGAACGAGAATCACTGCTTAATCTATGTTACGTAAGTATTCTTAAGCCTTATTATAAACTTCACATTATTGGTAGTTAAAAATACTACACGCTGACGGTACAATGAAGGAAATTCTACGCAGTGCTCGGAATAGGGTATTGCAGAATGTGGAAATGGCTACACGTTTTACCAACAGTCGAGTTTACACCTTAGTTCAAAGAAGCAATAGAATAACAGTACCGAAGGTTCATAGATGGACAGTTGAACCTCTGACTACTCCTAAGCCAATACTTTGCTGGGATAAGTGTGTAAAAATAAGAGGTTGTGGTAAATCGTTCGGACGAGTGGCAATTTCTAGATTCGTATCGTAATGTTTGTTAGGATTTAACTTTATTGGTGAGATCTTTGGGCTACATCTGGAGTCCTATTTCTTTGTTAACGTGGGGTGGGCATTGTTCGTGATCGGCTTTCTTTTAGAATGAATTTCAGTCTGTATGTAATCAAGAGATAAGAGGTTTCAAATATGACCCATTGATATTTATTTGTTTATAACATACACCATTATACCATAATTACAGCCTATCGACACGGTGCAATGTGATAGATTGATTCATAATCAAAAAAATATTTAGAAAATCAAGGACCCCGTTATTAATGTATATCTTATTAACTGATACGTAATATCTATATGTAATTTAAAGTAACCCATGATAGTTGCTTCAAATTGGTCACATGTCTAAATGTGTTGTGAATCTATTACAGCGGGGCATTGGCCGATGATATCCAGAATGAAATGTTAAAACGGAAGAGATCGATCGCGCCCCGTGCAATTGACTAATGATGAGGTTTAGTCCGCAATCTCATTGCACAAGATTAATGAAATAGCCTCCCTTTCCCGAAAATGCGGCGGGTGGCGCTAATTTGAATTTTAGAACCTTTTTCAATTCAGTGTGAAGTAAATACTGTTTAACTGAATCAAATTAGCTGGGCTTTAAATTGAAATTAATATTTATGAATGACATCAAATTAATATGTGTTTATAAAATCAAAAGTAACATAGAATAAAATTGACTGTTACGTGATAGTCGGCGCAGTTAGTGTCTATCTCCAAAACTACGTTCTAAAAGAAACTAATTAGTAAAATTTTATTAAGCATAAATACAGTTTCTTAAGTTCCCTCATAGTATCCTACTTTATTTTAAAATTTATACTGAAATAATGTTGATAATGAGCAATAACATATTTCTTCGAAATCATGGTTTATTTGGTTCTTGAAGGAATAATTTCAACGAAAGTTTTAACTGGGAAATGGAATTGGCAGAACATGAATTTTATCAAAAAGTCTTGTTAATTTTGTAGAAGTTGCAAAAAAGGAAAAAGTTTTTTGTGAAGTTATTGTTTGAATATTGTCCGTTTGCTTGAACAAGTATTACCATATTTATCGACATACCTTTAAGATATGTACAATATATGAATGTATATCAACATGAAGGCTTTTCATTCTGTAATTAGTGACACTTTCCTCTGCTTGGGTATCAAAGTCTTACACTTGGTTGTCTATAATGACATTTACATACTACGGCTTCTATAAACTTTCAAACAAACTAACTTAAATTAAATATCTATTATATTCATGTCTTACTGTTAATTCACAACAAGATGTCACATAACAAATGGTGTATTACATAAATATGCTTGTTCAAACAATTACAATGATGACAACATCTTTCATAAGAATCATAGGTTTCCTATGCTACGAGTATAGCATAACATATAAGTATACTTTTCCGCCGCAACAGGGCCAAGGTGGTTGCAGTAATACGCTCCATTAGGCAGTAAAGCGGCGCTATCAGTGGGCATAACTCAAGGGGCTGTCCCTGCTTGGAACAATAAATTAAGGCTTTGTGTAAACGAGGCATGCTCTCTTGTCTCTATGTGCATTGCGATCCAATGTTTAAAAATGGCTTTAATGCCTTTCTGATATAGTTATACTTGATATAATATAAAGCGTATAGAATAGAAGAGCATACATAGATGTTAATGGATGCAATTAATTGAGATATGAGAGTTTTGACAGGATCGGCAAAAGTGGGGATTGGTTATCTCCACCTATCCTTTTGGGGAAGTAGAGGCGTGCTTGTATTTACCATATGTGATTTATTACTGCAATCACTTGCACCTTTAATTCCATCTTTTATATATCCCTAGATATCATCTGTTAATACTTGTAATAAATCAGAAAATATAATTTAGCACATAGTTAAAATACATATGAAAACTAATATAACGATTACGTTGACAGTAGCTCACAAAGCAGTCTAGTTGTTCTCGAAAACCTCGACAGTCCTTTTGAAGAGCGCAGAGATAAGTGGGTGATATCACCCAAAGCTCGTCATTAGGCCTCGACGATTCTTTAGTCGAGACCGGTCAAGCGCGAGAGATAACAGCCGCCCAAAAGTATCACTGTTTAGATAAGGCTACATTGGCTTTCGTATGTTGAGAGAATTAAATTCGTAGTATTAGGTTTTCTTACACAAGTCTAGTTCAAATGGTGTACGAGTATTATAGAGATTTAGATTGTTTATTTTCTTGCCACTCTCAGTAATCTGTCTGGTATATGTTATTAAAGAATTTATTAATTATAAATTATATTTTGCTATCATATTCAATACGATTTTTTTTTCAATAAATTAACATACAAAATTACACTTTCGTTCTTTGATCTTTTTCGGGATGGCCGTTTTTTATAGACTAGATATCATACCATATTTATATTCTGGCCTTACACGTATTATGATGTTTGCTTCTAATTCACTTAAATATTGTTTTTGGCGGGTCTAACATATAAGATACTATCCTACAAATCCTGTTTTATGAAAGTCATGAAACTATACGCGTGTGTTTATTATTCAAACAACTAATTGTCAATTAGGGTAAAGCTTAAAGTTTATGTTTAAAGGACGGAATCACGAACATTTAGAACAATTTACTGTTTTGATATGAATGTGAACATTAGGGTACCAAAATCAAGGTTGTTATTCATGAAGACCGTAATGTCCAAAGCTAAATTTAGCCAAAGGATGGTTCGATTAGATAGGATCTGTTTCATTGCGTATAAACAATAACAATCGATATTTCATTGTTTTGATGTTTTCTGAGTAGAGTGTTGGTAAGTAGAGCGCTGACTAATTGAAATTGCAGTAGCGCACGAACGTGTACCTTCATTTAGAGTGAAATGTTGGATGCTTTCTGTCGTCCGGTTGTCGTGCGTGCATATCGTTACTGAATAAATTGCTTTTTTAACGTAAACTTTGACCGGTAATGGTTCTCGAGACCATTCCTGTACTAACGTAACGTGTTGTGTTTATGTTTAGGTTGATATTATATGTCACTATCGTAGCTTTACTTATCTACATTTTAACCAAAGGATCTGTAATGAAATGTTATGTGATATAGTTCTGACTTATAATATAGAACCAGAAAGTTGTTAGAAAATAATGCATAATTAAACGTACGTATTAGTGCTTACATTTATGGTAGAGAATTAATCAGCATTATTCCAGTAAATTCCACTTAATATCCATGTTTCACTAAATAGATCTTTCTTCAAGTGACTGGTGGGGTGACATTACAGTTATCCCCGTGGCCATCACCGATATTCACCATGAACGGGAACGGGATAAGTAGGTTTTCTCCCTGTGTGAAAACAAAACAATAAAGATATAAAGTATTTCATTTCCAGACAAAATTAACTTAGTTCGTGCTAATTGAACAATACAAAATTCAAGTACGGTTATTTCTTCCACAACTTTTACGTGCCTATAAAAGTTATACCTAGCTGCGTTACTTAGCTAAAATATTAATTAAACTTGGAATTCCTTAGATAATTTTGTCTGACCTACAAAATGTTCTGGTGTTCTCTTTTATTTATTTTTGAGGTAAATTTAATCATTTTAGCGGTGTTTGCGAAGTAATGACTTGTTATGTTAATTGTTTTGCTGTTAATAAAAGTTGAAAAAAAGTACAGGATAAAAAAGCAATTCTGGGATTGTTTAAGCAACCAGATGGCACAACAGAAATACTTATTAACCCTTTGCAATAGCAATTAACGACGAAGATAGTATTTTACCACAATTAGCTTACGTGTCCAATTCGTGTGTATGCTTTTTACTTACATTTATAAACTTTTATGTATTCTAATTTTTGTCCCCAATTTTGTATACAAAAAATAAATGTGTGAGGTACAAATAAAGGAGCACTGCTTTATATCGTAAATACTGCTCTTTTCGGCTAGTTCACAGCTAATGAAGTTGTGAATACGTTAGCCTTATTTGTGTGATGTAAGGCGTGATTTTCCGTTATTGATCTGACACGAGGCAAAGTTGTCGGTTCAATTTCTTTGTTGACGAGGGAACACTTCGTGATCGGCATTCTTGAGGGAACTTCGAGGAATTTCACCCTTATGCTCAGATAGCCAAGTCTATTGATTAGCAGTTTGTCAGGGTGTTTGGCTTTGGTAAAATTTACTTTACATACATATATGTTTCATCTTTCCTGGAGTGGACATGAGGACAAAGAGGGTTAATTAACGTAATATAAAGTAATTCTCTTAATAAAGTAAAACTCAAGGCACGTTAAACGTCTATTTATAGGGTCATCGATCTTTTTTGTTTATTTGTGCAAACATACCTGTAATATGAACTATCTGGGGCACTAAATAATTAATGAAACATTTGATCCTTCACATAAAGTATAATTAGTCATAATTTGCGAAGCTATGACCATTAACTTGACAATAAGTGTTCATTTTAACTTATTTTGATCGTCACATATCAACTGTCGGTCGTCGCCAATGGTGTTTGCAAACTCATTACCATTTCCGATACGGGTGTACGTAGGTGTTGGGTTCTGTGACCCAACTTGTGGTCAAGCTCCATTAGGACACATGAATCTATTATGGAATTGTGGTAAAAGTTGCGGTGCTTTTACGTGTTGGACAAATACAACTCAACATGGGTTGCCATTCATTTGTACGTGTTTGTATTTTTTTTTATACTACGGTATTTAGAGTGTATCCTATGATAGAAACTTCCCGGGAAATCTGAATGTATAGAACGGCTGTTCTGTAAGAAATGTTTAATCTTCCTGTAAAAAAGGTTTTAACAGTTCAAATATTACGTAATAATATAATTGAAACACCTTTTCGGTAATAAAAAACTAATGAAGTTATAATGAATGCAAGAGACCAAAAAATTCGTAGACGTTTGATGTTCATTGAAAAAATGTACACCCCGAAGGGACTGTCCTTGATTATGTTTGTAACAAAAATACACTAGTTCACAAAAAAAAAACAAAATACATATGTACAGTGAACAGTTTTATTCCCATTTCATTAGCAAAGCAGAAGTCTGCAGTGAGCCAGCTGATTAGAAATTCTATCGCAATTACTCCCGTTGTTAAACTCCAGCCTTATCGATCTGATACAGTGGCAGCACTATTATTGGCAGGATAAAGAGCTTACGATACCCGCTTCGTCTCGAACCCATTTGACAGCTACAATGATTGCCTCTGTAGCGCATTGTACTCGTGCCTCGATTCTGATGTAGAGGCTTTCGGTTTTAGTTAAGCATATTACAATAAATAGGTTGTAGTAGTTGTGTTCATGATTATATACATTTATATAAATTTTCACTTGCTTTAATCCCTTTTAGAGTGGACCGAATGATGGAGACACATTTATACCTGTTAGGTCACCTTATGACAAGAATATTGTTGTTGTGATGTCTTATGGAACATTATATAATTACAATATTATTAAGTCATAAAATACAAGGAGAAAGAAAAATATTACAATAATTGAATATTTAATTTTTTATTAACATGTTAAATATCTACAGAAACATATCAGGTCTGAGAGGCAAAATACTGTACAGAGAACTATACTCTCAACTCTTTGTAAAACTTGTGAAGGATACTTACCGTTATGTGCAATTGTTTCTATTTCTAAATGATATATTTATAATGAGCTTACCATACCAGATCATATGGGAAACTTCCAAAATCATTACAAACAAGCTTACGTCTAGTTTACGACATTCCCATACGGTTTAGGGATAAAGTAGAATCGGGCACCGGCAGCCGTATACACAAGTACTTATAAACACAGCAGGCATTCAGTAATAACAGTGAATTCGGATTAACCCAGCTCAAATAGCAACAAATTTCAGTATTCCCTCTTATGTTAAATAAATCCCTCCAGGCTGCGATGAAGCTGAACTATTTGTAATCAGATTTACAGATCGGTTTGTCCGTACAGAAATATTGAAATTGTATGTAATTGTAATTGGTATACTAACCCGTAGTATGTATAATAAAGTGAATATTTTCTTAAATCAACAAATGAATCTATGTATTTTCTCGTCTAGTTTAATAGCAATAATCTACGAATCTTCTACGAAAACAAATATGTAATCAAGTTTATACATAACTATAAACATTCACGGCCATCAAACTCATCAGTTCAAGTAAGGCTTTAGCTTATTTCGTAAATTCGGTATTGTTTTGAGTTAAAAAAGAGATTTTATTTCATTTTAACTAATTTAGATGATTCTAGGGGCTTCCTTAAAAATATTAAATTATTAGTTTTCCATTGTTATGGTTCATTATACATTACAGAGGTCCTAAACCAGGAA
Organism: Leucoptera coffeella; assembly: GCA_030578115.1. Taxonomy (NCBI): domain Eukaryota; kingdom Metazoa; phylum Arthropoda; class Insecta; order Lepidoptera; family Lyonetiidae; genus Leucoptera; species Leucoptera coffeella. The sequence goes on along the minus strand of JAMBLF010000669.1, from coordinate 51,715 downwards.
CGATCTTAGTCTAAGCAGAAGTACAGGATGTACAAACATAATCTACTTGTGAATCGCGTGTATGCCGCCAACATTTGCTACGAGGCAGTTTCTAGTTTCGAGCACCATTATAACAGTGTATATTTGGCCACCCCCCGGTGCATAGTTAACTAGTAAAGTTCGGATGTGCTTTGAATTGGAAAAACCTAAGCCACGTATATATAATACAATTGTCAAAAGTTTTATGTTTATTGTGTCTTCATTATTGATTGTTGCGTATGATTAGAGTAGGCCGAAAACCACCTGAAATGCACACCGCGTTAAGTTTGTACAGTTTGTTTTAAGGTTTTTGAGGTATTAGAAATTTATTGGGCTATGGCCTATCAATTTATTATCAATATTCTGTATTATCGCTAAGACAACCTCGATAGTAATGCTGATCGTGACGGGGGAAAAAAATTATGATTAGGAGGTTCTGTACGCATCAAAAGGGATAAAATAATGTGAATATATTATTATGGTAAGACAGCATTACTGAGAAATATTCATCTACATTAATAACTATTATTTTAAAAATTTGCTTTAGTTTGAAGACATTTTTGAAGACAATTTTCTTCATACATTTGAAGACAAAGAGAAGTAAAAGATTCCCTCCCACCGCGTGACGTGCGTAATATGTTTTACTTATTCCTTTTTGTTTCACACGCCATGAGGCCCAGGTCATATCGTATAACAGCCGGCACATAACTCAGTGTTTCTTTGCCCCTATAAATTATGCCCAACATCTATTCGCACACCGACACCTACAATCCCCTTATTTTTCACTTCACGCGTTTGCCTAAGCTCAGACAAATAAAGGGAGAGCTTGAACGCTTTATTGATGATCCAATTAATTTGGATTCATGAGTTTACCTATATTGCAGCGGGATTAGGGTGCCTAAGTGATATTGGGCTAATTTTTAGATTAAGGTTATTTCTCTATTGGCTCGACATGTTTTAAGTATAATATTCTCATGTATTTAGTGCATTTTTGTAAATAATCTGGGTATCTTGTTAATTCTTTTACCGCTTTTGTTCGATAAATGTGAACACATTAATAACCGATCACCTTTCAAAATTTTTATAACATATATTATGTATTCTCATTTTAGACACTCGAATGTGATGATTGAAGCGATAGTTAATACTTTACAAATACAAAATTCATTCACCGTCATAAAGAAAATAAAAACCCTCAGATAAATAAATAATAAGAAACCTACATACCATTTCATCACTAAATTATATCGTAAATCATAACAACTCGTTCAAATATTTCAAAATGGCGGCATCTACGATTTACGTATTTCCAATCTGCAGGCGGAGAAGTAATTTATTAGGCCACGTGAAGACTTGAGTTATGTTCGCAGATAGTGACGACCTTTTCACTAGCTAATGGAGCGATTTACTCCCAGCACACCGAATCTGTTACCGCAACGATGTAATCACCACCTCTGCTACTTGACTACCTTTGTACAAAATGGCCGTTTTTAGAAAAGAGTAAGTTTGAATATAAATAAAACGATGGGATAAAGATTGTAATCATGAGGTTTATTATAATATACTAACACTACTTGAAGTAGTAAGTGGTTAAGTTTCAGATCATACATATACATTCACGCCATTCAACCCCTTTTGCGGTGGATAAAACCTTAGATATAACATTTTCACTTTTTGGAGTAAATGTTTCATATCTTCTGAATTCTTAAATGTCTCTGATATTCAATACCTTAGATTTCACTATTCTTCCCATAAGGCTATCATCGTGAATTAATTCACACTCTACTATATTATCTCGTATACTTTAGTCTAACTAATCACAAGAACGGTTCGCTAAACTTTCCTTTGTACACGTATTATATTAATTGAAGTTAACTGCAGTGATTAAGTTACAAAAGTGACATCTAATTAGGAATTCAATCAAGGTGACAACCTCTGCCTTGGACTTGTCGTATCGATTAGAAACGAACTGTCACTATTATTAGCACTATGTAATCGTAAATAAAGAGCTAAGCAAAGTTAACGCTTAAATTTATAATGCACTTTTAATGCACTTTTTGATTAACTTATCGAAAAATATAAATATATGATATGGTTACTTATATACATAACAGCTTATAGACATTTCTGCCTAAAAGTATTTTTTATATTGAATCTTCGAGTTCAAATGACAATCGTATTGTAATTTTCGTAGGTATGTTTTAGCCGTATTCGTATGAATGTAAGAGTATATCACTGAAACATTAGTGAGGAGTGTAATAATATTTACTATCTTAGTATATGTATGTTATATCTCTATGTTGATACCCTATGTTAGAATTCTGTAGTAAACCAGTAAATAATAAATCTAACAGGATGTTCAATTAGTAGGGCAAAGCCATAAATATGATATAACCGTGACAGAATATCGCTCGTGTTGTGAACTAGAACGCTACGTGGCTGTAAATATGCTTCCAAGCTCCATTGAAATGTTGCGTCTCAAGAGAACTATGTTTTATTGAAAAACTTTGCACGAAGCTCAGCCAGGGAGCTTCCAAACTATTGAACGGTTTAAGTTCGGTATTTTGACTCCTATCAGAAAAATTTCATATTGATCTAAATCGAAAAATGTGGTCGCCGGCTTATCCTTTATGCACAGTACTTACCTACATTAATACATACAATATTGGTTAACTACACAACTATTAACTAAATAAGTCTGTTTTTTACACATTTTGATAACTAATACATTGATGCGTGTAAAAATATTCAATATATGGCTATAAAGTTCAATTTATATTTGTAACTTGTAATAGGCAACTATTATAAAATGGCGCGGTTTTGTGATAAAGAATCTTACATTTTTCAAACTTTCAGTGGACCAAGGACAAGTAGCGTAGGTTTTAGTGTTGCCAGGGGTGCAAGCAATCGTCCCATTAGGCATTTAAAGCTCATCGCTATCGGAGTGCATAACTCAGCCGCCGCCCCCTGACCCATTAAATTACGTCTGAGTTTAAACGGGGTGGGCCTCTGAAATATGTACGACGTTGCCTCAGACAACTGTCACATTCGAATTAGCCAAATTAAACGCTTGTTATTTAATCATCTTTTCGCTAATGGCCAATCAAATGTGTCAGTCATGTTTAGTGCCGTTGTCTAATTGATTGGTTTGGATTAGATTTTGTATCTATACGTATAGATACAAAATCTATAGCTATATATCTTGAATAAGTTTTAGATTGAGAAATAAGAGCTTAATGTTTATATATAATAAGGAATACTTACTGTGTGTTCATGAATAAAAAGAATGCATTTGATTTCTTTCTTACTTATTGGTTATAACTACCTATGCAATATGTTTATATTGTATTATTCAATATGAGACTATTGATTCATAAATATTATATTCAAATTAAAAACAAAGTCACTTAAGTATACCTTTTATTGAATCGCTTGACTTAAATATATTTATTTGAATATGTATACCAAAACTGGAAAACAAAAACGCGTATACGATTCAGTAATAACACTGAAATTCGGATTAATTGAAGCCGGGCAGCAACCAATTTAAATATCGGCTCTTTTGTAAAATAAATCCCTTGAACCTTGTTATTTGCTTCATAGGTGGTTCAATTTATATGTAAATGTTTTCCGTAGTGATCATCAAAAGATATTGGACGTATTGTTGGCTGACGAGCCTGTAACGGCTTTTGTAACTGGCATATATACATATTGCACATCAACACTTCACCTGTATAAATAACACAAATAATATTTTGAGCATGTACCAAAGGAACTGAAGTTTAATGATTTTCTATGAACATTTTCGTAATAAAAACACATTTACGAAATGCATCGCATTATACAACGTGAGGAAACCTACCTGTTCGTCGAACAGGTAATAGTTAGTGCTTGTAGATGGCAACATGGCTGACCACCTGTTACATTGAGTACTGATTATCTGGTCAACACGTAGGTTTGAGGTGTTCATAGAATTACTACCTTCGCAATTGCGGAGATGGAAACCTGAACCTCTGACTACCCTGCAAGGGTTAATGGTCGTGAATGCGTTTGTTTTGGTAATAATAACTAAGAAAAACAAATGTATTGGGTATCTAATTCCTATTTAGAATTGGAAAGTGTTTAAGTGAACATCAGATAATACGAAAATGCACTCTTAAAATACTGAATTGTTCACCAAAATAATATAGTCCCAACCTAAACCTAACCTTTGCTGTGCGTTTAGCTATATTTTGGTGTACATTTCAGTATTTTTGATGTGCATTGAATTATTTTCCTTTAGAACAAACCTTCTATAGTTATATACAGCATACTTGCTTATTTTATGTAGGCAAACAAATGCACATCATATTAAATTTAAAATACAAAATATTTATTTATTAAAATACTCAATAGTACGCTAAAAATATAGCACATAAAAATGTTATATTTGTGATACGACTGTATTTTGGGGTACAATTTATTTTGAGTGTAAAATGTAATGTTTGATATTCTTTTAAACTAGCCTTTTATTTTTAGATAAATTTTCATGAATTTCTTGCAAAATTCCATCTAATTTAATCCACAAGGAAATCGTAGCAGTGGTGAAATTAGCATAGTCTTGAGATTTTGTACGTTGCATGTCCAAGTTACATAAAATGAATGCACTTCATTATGATCAACGGAGCTGATACGTGGACATTCTTGGCAGCAAAAGCTCTTAGACTTAAGTTCCTCTGTATTTAAAAATAGAGAAAAAAAGAAAAAGAATTCAATGTTAGATTTAACATTATACATTCAAGTACTTGAATCCCTTTTGGGGTGGACAAAGTTGTAGATATAATATCTACTAATATATAACTTTTTAGCATGAATATCGGGGTTGCGATGACATAATGGAACATTGGTGACAGGTTGCTAGGTGACCGACTCTATTGATCTCTAGTTCTTTTGATTGTCGCCTCCTAAGACATGCCAGGTAGAATGACAGCTAGTTAGCTTTCTTTTCACGTCTCAGACTAGCCCAGGACTACCATTACAGATTGTACATAAACTTTGAAAAATTGTTGTTGCGTATAGTTAGCAATTGAAACCAATGTTAAATAGTTAGCAATTAAATATAATATACCAATGTTATGTCGTAAACTGTTCGTATACTTACGTTCTATTCTATTGATTGGAAAAGGGGGTTATCAAATAATGAATCTGCGTCAACAAACATATTATTGCTGTATATTAGGAGTGGATTTGGGCTTGAAGGCTTATATTATCGTCATAACTCAGCTGGCACATTGTTATTTCAGTCCAGTGATCATGGCATCGCGGAATAAGTGAAATAATGTTACACAAGCGATTGGGCAAATATTTTATCAGTTTATTGCTTTTGTGTCTCAAAGGAGTGTGTAGGAATTCTTTGCTTCAATTCTTTTGCTCAAGTCAGAAATAAACTTTCCTTAAGGCTGTATGGTTCTTCGGGAAAATAGTTTATTCCTGACTTTAACGGGAAAAGTATGATGGTTTTGCGTGCTATAATTTAACTATTGATCTCTATAATTTGATTTGTGTTATGTGTCTAGTAGCTTATAAGTTTCAGAATAACTATGCTATTAAATTCTCAAGAGGTTATAAAAAAAGTTAATCGCGATTAACAATATTCTCTTTTTATTTATTGATTGAAAACTAATGAAAATATGTCCATACTTATGATATGCCATCTGATAATAATTAAGGTGTATATACTTCATCATCAGCCTGTATCAATCCACTGTTGGACATAGGCCTCCCCCAAATGACGCCACTTCTCCCTGTCAGTGGCCGTTCGCATCCATTCGATGCCGGCCAACCTGCGCAGGTCGTCTTCCCACCTTGCCGGGGGGCGCCCCACGCTACGTTTACTGAGACGCGGTCTCCACTCTAGGACTTTTTTGCTCCAGCGACCATCAGTCCTTCTGCATACGTGACCAGCCCAACTCCACTTCAGCGTGCTAATTCTTTTCATAATGTCGGTTACTTTAGTTCTCTGGCGTATCACCTCATTTCTGATGCGATCTACCAGAGAAACCCCGAGCATCTTCCGTTCCATAGCACGCTGAGCGACCTTGAATTTGTGGGCTAGTCCCGCAGTGAGTGTCCACGTCTCAGAACCGTACGTCATAACGGGGAGCACACACTGGTTGAAAACCTTAGTTTTCAGGCATTGTGGTATAGACGACGTGAGGACATGCCTTAGCCTTCCAAATGCTGCCCATCCGAGCTGTATTCTTCTGTCCGCCTCCCTCTCAAAATTGTTCCTGCCAAGCTGTATGATTTGGCCCAAGTAAGTATATTGCGAAACAACTTCTACGGGAGTGCCCCCAAGGGCAACCGGTCTCGGGACTACCAAGTCATTGAACATGATCTTGGTTTTTTCTAAATTCATCCCGAGTCCGATGCGTCGAGATGCAGCATCTAGATCGGACAGCATTTCCTCCAGATCCTGCAGCGACTCTGCCATCAGGACGATATCGTCAGCAAAGCGGAGGTGCGAGATGTATTCCCCATTTATATTTATTCCCCGTTCAACCCAATCCAACGTTTTGAAAGCATCTTCCAGTGTACTCGAGAACAGTTTCGGGGACATAACATCCCCCTGTCTGACACCTCTCTGCAACTGGATAGGTTTCGTGCCGTGGCTTTGGAGTTGAACGGTCATCATGGCGGAATCATAAATATGTCTCAGCACACTCACGTATCGCCAGTCGACTTGAGATCGCTGCAAGGATTCCATGACCGCCCAGGTCTCGACCGAGTCAAAAGCTTTCTCATAGTCCACAAACGCGAGGCAAAGTGGCTGGTTATACTCTTCAGTTTTCTGTATAACTTGCCTCAGCGTGTGAATGTGGTCTATGGTACTAAAACCCCGCCGAAACCCGGCCTGTTCTGGTGGCTGAAAGCTATCAAGCCTGGCTGAGATTCTATTGGAGATGACCCTCGAGAACAGCTTATAGATGTGGCTCAGAAGTGTTATCGGCCTGTAGTTCTTCAAGAGGGTTCTATCTCCCTTCTTAAAGAACAAAACAGCTACACCTCTGCCCCAACATTTCGGAGTTCTTCCGGAGAAGATGACGCTGTTGAAGATTCTCTGGAGCTCCCTCAGAACCGGTCTTCCACCAGATTTCAGGAGCTCAGAGGTGATTCCATCCTCTCCCGGAGCTTTTCCATTTTTAAGCTGTTTTAAAGCCATCTCAATCTCATCCATATCTATTTCGGGCATGTCCTCTGTGAAGTGGCGTGTTAATGTGGCCCTCGAATCGGAGGGGTCGGGATCAGGACTTCGGCAGCGCGAGCGGTATAATTGGCCGTAAAAATCTTCAATCTCAGACAAGATCTCTGGCTTAGAGGTGACCATGTCTCCACGAGCTGTCCTCAACTTCGTCATGTGGCTACGTCCCAGTTTTCGGGCGAATACGCGCATCCCACGGTTTTGCTCGATCAACTCTTTTATGAGGAGAGCATTAGCCTTACGTAGGTCACGTCGTATTGCCTTCTTTATCTGTTTGTTTAGCGTAGCTGTTTGCGAAGGAGATGTCTGTGGAGTTTCTCGTCTTAACCTCATAAGGTCCAAAGTCTCGTCCGAGAGATCCGACTTACGGCTCCCAGCTCGAGCCCTGCAGAACCGGCTCCCTTCCTCTCCAATTATTTTGGTCACATTTTCAAGGTCCTCGTCAACATTGGTCGCGGTGTCAAGAATGGCAAACCGATTCCGGAGTTCCAATTGAAACTTGGATGAACCAGCGGCCATTTGCAGTCGGGTAGGTCGGAGCGTGGACTTCATCATGCGCATTCTTTCTTGCTTATAGTTGATATTCAGGGTGCCTCTTACCATGCGGTGATCACTTCCGGTGTTAAACCTGTTGATCACGGAGACATCCCTGAATATGTGCTTTTTATCCGCCATGATGAAGTCGATCTCATTAAAGTATTTTCCGTCGGGACTTTTCCAGGTCCACTTTCGTTGGGGCTTTTTCTTATAGAAGGTGTTCATAAGATACAGCCCCTGCGATTCAAGAAAGTGGACCAACATGTGTCCTCTGGAATTCCGACTGCCAATGCCGTGTGGCCCCATCCTCGATTCACCACTCTCCCTTTGACCAACTTTAGCGTTGAAGTCCCCCATCACAACGTTGTAGTGAGCGGACGTGGTATGATACAAGGCCCGTCCGATATCATCGTATAGGGCCTCTACCTCTTGGTCTGAGTGTGCCGATGTGGGGGCGTACACCTGGATCATTTTTAGCGAGTATCGATCCGATAGCTTAAGGACGATATACGCCACCCTTGTCGACACACTGGACACTTCCACAACGTTGCTACAGAGGACTTTGTTGACGAGGAAGCCTACGCCCCCCTGGGACTTGCAGTCTCCTTCCCGGAAGTAGAAGAGGTGGCCTGAGCTTAGGGTTAAGCAGTCCTCACCCTGTCTTCGGACCTCGCTTAACCCCAGGATATGCCACCTAATTTTGGAAAGTTCTACTTCCAGCTCGGCAAAATGCGAATCCAGCCGGAGACTGCGTCCGTTATACGTCGCCAAGGTCAGTTGTTTTGGTGACTCGCTTGACGCCTGGGGATTCTTCGCACCCCTGGCACTGTCGCTGCCCCGACCGTCACCGTGGCCAGGACGACAGTGCCGCCAGGAACTCGGGGCCATCTTTTTACGTGTCGTCATTCATTTTGTGGGGGGTATTGCCTTAATCTCCGTATATACTTATCAATTACTATGCCAGAGAACGTTAAACGAGTGTGACCTAGTTGTTATCTCGTAACTGCGATCATAAATAGTCATGTAAATTAACTATTGTGTATAATTATACTCGTATCACAAAGAGTAATTTTGATGCTAACGACATTTGTGCACGAGAACCTTCAGTGACAATGCGATTCTTATTTTCCATTCTGTGAATAGATTAGTAGTTTTAGGAGCAATACGATAATAACAAAGTTTGACGATATATGTAACGTGTGTGTCTTTGAGAACGCAATGTACTTACGTATCTTTATATTCACTGCGATTTAGACACATTAAAAAAACATTATAAAATAAGTTTCAAAGTATTTGATACTACTTTCGTTTATGCAACGATAGGAAATTCTCAGTGAGATTAAAACCGTCTACGAAGTAAATTAGAATACACGATCAAATTTCGCTTTAGTTGCGAAATCTCAAATCTTCTCCAACGTTAAGTTGAAGTGACATAAACAGCAATTAGTGTTCGTTACGGTTCGCCTCCTTGTCGCAGTCAGAACGAAATTGTTAATATAAGAACAACCGAAATGTACTAGAATCATGCCTCAGCAAATTTTGAGAGTTCATCTGTAGGAATTCATTTAGCTAGACTAGTTATTTGGTAAAAGTTTAAAGCTCTTTAAACTAAACTCAATTTATTACAGGTATATAAAATAGTTAGTACGTAGAGGCGTGAGTACATGTATGTATACATATAAAGTAAGTAGTTAAGAATTATGCCAAAAAAATCTTAAATTCCAATTCATATATTCAACCAATTGTGATCTTTTCGTAATATTAGGGCTATAAAAACTAGTTTCTTGATACAAATAACGCAAACAAACGTTCTAACAGAACATTATTCATTCCATTCTCAGAGTAGTGAATACAGGCTTCGCTTCGAAGACGGAAACAGGGCTAGAATCCATGTGCCTTGATTCCTGCAAAGGGAATTGGATATGTTTGTTCGGTGCAGACCTCCACCACAAAACCTAATCCGTGGTTCAGTTCCATTAGCACGGATAAATCCATTATGAAATGGTCGAGTAAGTACTCGTACTGGGTGCGTTAGTGGAGAATCAATTTCAACGATTTTCACACGATATATAAGCTTCAATTGTGTTCTGTTCAGTGCGTTTATGATACTGTATGAACGAGTGAAATTAATGTAGTGATTAATATTTAAACGTTAAATAGAAACGTGGATTTATTTCGTAAATTAAAGGCAAACATTCAGAAAAACTGTTAATATCTGTCTATTGTTTTGGATAAGTCAAATTAAATACCAATTTCTAAACGTTGATAAACTTTCCACCATTGCACATTAGCTATTTAGTGAAACGTTTGCATGAGTGATATAAATCTTTCGCAATGATGAGGCCACTATAATTTTCAACTATACTTACACGTTTAGTAAATTAAAGTTTTTTTTAATATGGTTTTTTATGTAACAGACAATTTGAACCACACAAATGCAACATAATTTCGATATTTCAGTCTCGTATTGACAATAGCATTCCAAAGTAAAACAAATGTATGTGTACCATTCAAAAACAAATGATTAAGCGGCCAGATTAACTGAGCTATAAAATCAACACATTTCAGTATTGACTCTTTGGTAAATTAAGCCCTACAGGCACGTTGTTTGAACTGCGGCGGTGTATAGCCCTCAGACACATAAAGCGCGTGTCACACAATATCATTCATTTTTGGTGCCAATCAGACTAATGTGGCTCTTGGACTAATGTGGGTTTCAGATAGTTTGTGCTATGTTTTGGTAAATAAATAAAGGGTAAATACTTAAATATATGTACATAAGTGTAGAATTTGCCCTGATATCTTAATGATCATTTTATATAAATGTAATGAAAAGTAAATCATCATATTATGAATTGGGGGACACGACTTTGCATACTTTTTTTTGACGATAGTGTTTCCTTTTAATATTTTACAGAAACAAGTTCTATACACCGCACGAACGCGTTGGTATTAAATCAGTAATTTTCTCTATAAACTCATTGAATATTTTTACATAGTATTTCATGCAAGTGCTAAGTGAAGTGCGAAAACTACTGAAGACGCTCTTTTTATATACAGTTAACAAATTGAGCAACAACCTTTGCTCTTAAAATTAGGAGCGGAAAACATTTATCGCGCTTGATTTCCCGTTGAGTGATTGGGAGAAAAGCACACAAATAAAACTATAGTACGCAGGCGATTGAACAAATATTTCATCGGCCGATGTCCCAAAGGACTTTGAGGGAATTATTGTTCGTTTGATAACCTCATTCTTCCTCTCACAGTTTAATAGAAAAATGGATTTGCGCTCGACCCTGTTCATTCCTCCGAGAATATTGTTTTCCGCAGTAATGCTTTTGTTTGATTACCCAACAAACGGCGGATGAACGACGCGTTTTAGGGATTTTAAAAATAAAACTGTACCGTATCGTACCAATGTGATCTGTTTTATTACAATATTGTCTCTATCATATCGGTCATTAATATGAATTTATATATTGTATTTTGTAACTATTCCTTAGTAACTATTACTACAGGTAGGTATTAAAAATTATATTAAAGAAACTTCATGAATTTAGAAAGGTGGAACTGTTCAGTGAATATGATCATCACGGCAAAAAAGAAAGTGATGTACTAATTTCAACTAATAAACAAATAATATATATAATTTTTACAATATTCCATCTATCCGCATATTTTATCATTGCTTTAAGCTTATTTTTAGAATATTCTGAAGCTACACTATTAGAAAATCAGATCTAATGAAGTCATCCGCAAACTCCTAACTTTCTTACTCAACGCAGCAGCAACGGAACAACAATAGTCGTACTGTTTTCCAAATGAGAGTTGTTTAAAAGTCAAACAGCCTTATCATCAGTACTGCATGTAGTCTTCAAATAACTATCTTCTAACAGAGAACTTTAGACGCCTTCCTTTACATAAATTTACTAACCGTGCTTTAAGCATCACAGAAATATTGACTATTACATTAAAAATAAAGAATGTCTTTGTTTTAATAAACTTATAGGGTTAAATTAAATCTAGACTTCATTCCTAATAACCTATTAAAACTAAGGAATAAATTGTCAAATGATCAATTATATGAATTTTAAACATTTTCCCTTACATCAGTATAAACAAGTAATTATATCAATTTGCAATATTTTCCATTAGATACGTTAAATGTACGTTATACTTTTCCAAATTTTCTACATCCAACCGCACGCATTATTTTTGATTGTTTAGGATTAAGGATAAAGAGTAATGAGTGGGTGTAAGGACCGAGATGTTACGGCCGAAGGGGTTAGCTAAATGTATTCAAATTATGGTTTTTACTGTAAAGGGTCCGCTATATTGTAGGGTCCGACCTTTACGGGAGTAGGCTGCGAATGATGTCTAAATTACTTGAACTTTGACGACACACATTCAAATTTATTGGGATATTAGTTATAACACAGCACGTAACGAGCTGAATAAAGTGGAATGTTTTGACCTGATATGTGGAAAATGTGAAGACGGTTTAATTTATTGAAAGCATCATAATATACTATGTTTTAAAACTATCAATATGTAGAGAAAAAGCAAATTACTATCATTGAAACAAACAAAAAAGACAAACACATTCACGGCCATTAATTCCTGCAGTAAAGGTTCGAGTGTCCATCTCCACTATTGCGGAGGTATTAATACTATGACCACCTTATACTCACGTCTTGACCAGAAAGTAAGCCGAGTCACCATTTACAAGCACTAAATTACAAGCAGTTTTTATTAAAAATTGACATCAAAGGCTTCCAGTGATCATAGCACTATTATTTTAACAAAATAATACTCACATATACCTAATACTTACTATGGCAATTCACTATAATTAATCTGTCAAAGAAAATTATAGTGGCTACATTATGCCCACTTTACGTAGATTGTAGGATGTTGTAAGCAATATAATATACATATGTTAAAAATATAATATGAACCCAGAGAACTTTAGTAGCCTGCTACCATATTTATATATGTACAGAAAGAAGCCTGGGGGTAAATTTATAGCGATTTTATTGCCCTTAGACCGTATTTAATGTTTGGTGGATCTTTTTGCAAATTCAAGTTGGTTTTGTGTATAGCAGCGAAATGTGGTCGTAAAGCCGACAAAAGCAGACTAATCGTGCGTTCCAACCCTCAGAGCTGCGGGAAGGGAAATAAAATAACGCCTCGGATCATGTTACGCACCTTCCGTGCCCTTGGCGTCGTTCTTAAGCGACGCAAAAAGAGGGTGTTGCAAGATTCATTAATCCGTGTAAGTATGTCTGTCCGACACTGCGTAATTCTTAAAAAGAAATTGTGGTTTGAAAATACATAAGTTGTAGTAATGCTACCTTGTTCTTCTAAGTTGTTACAATAATATAAAATTTAACAGTAAATAGGTTAATTAGTTATATTTATTTTTTAATTTGTTTTGAAACAATATATCTATATGGTTCAGTTGCTTACATATAAATATTGCAACGTTACACATTCTTATGAAAGCTATGGGTAATGCACATTTTTTGAAGTGCCATAATAGAACCTTTTATTTTCGTACCATGATAAAAGATGTATCCTCTTACCTCAGTTATTAAGTAGTTGCACAAGCATTAACGTCCTTAAACCAATGTTGCCTCATTAAACAACGTCACGAAAATTAATACAATATTCATTGCGGAAACGGTTTTCCTCACGAGTCTGCAGTGTGCTAACGGCAACAAACTGTCTGCTTCATAATGGAATCATTAAATACTGCAAAACTTTGCTGTTCGTAGTTGTGCAATGATTTGTGTAAAGTGCTCTTTTCAGCTACACCCTATTTCATGGACCAGTGTTAACTACTTCGCGAGAAATTTAAGAGATGTTACCGCATGAATCATTCAATATAAAATATAAAGAAAACTGCACTAGTGAATAACATCGGTTTTTGTCGTTATTGAACAAGATAAAGTTTTCTATCCCTTTGATGTTAAATTTATATAATCGAATGAAATACAACTTGAAGCTGTATCTTATTATTCTGTTTTGTTATTGTAATATATCAAACCTATTAAATCTAACTTTCACAAATATGAATGAAAAAAGGACATTGTAATACCTATAACGTTAGTGCGTCGTATATTATGACCCTAGAAGATATAACGGTAAAAAGACTACGAGTTTGTCATAAAATACCATTAACGACCCCATCGCGTAAATCGATTAAGCCAAATGGTTCCTCAGTGCCACACTATGTTGGTATAGGCTATATTTTATACTCTTTACTTTGATACTTAATGCGTTTAAACTAACTTCTTACGTCAATGAAAATCTTAACCTATTTCCCAAATTATTGTCAATACCTGCTACAACGAAGTTACTGTCCGAAATTATTTTACAAATAAGGATACTTTATTCATCCAAATTTTTTGATAAACGAGACAATAAATGAAATAAACAAATCGAGCTTCTAGTATTAATGTGAAATAGAATACGATGTACACATAATTTAATTAATTTTTGAGCAATCTAATCCTGATTGAGAAACTAGCACAATAGCTGCTTGCTAAGAAAAACAACCGTAATGAACCTACGGAGCAGTCGTCTCATTTACTTGGCGATCAGAGAGGGGCATTTCATTAATCTTGTCCAATGTGATTGCGGACTGAACCTCGTCATTTGTCAATTGCTCGACGGCGTTCTATCGATCTTCATCGCGCTGGACGTCGGGTCATCACTGGATTCCTCGTGGCAAAAACAATGTTTGGGAACTAGGTAATTGAATGAAAAAAAAGTTAGTTAAGATAGTATATGTATATCTATAATAATAATAAGTTCATTTTTTTTATTTATTAATATAAAGTCATACATATTAGTTTACAGCACATAAACTTGCTGCTACTGCTACACTATTGTCACTATACAAAAATCGTCCTGTATCTCAGGCATCGGGTACCTCGTGGCAAAAACAATGTTTGGGGAACTAGGTAATTGAATGAAAAAAAAGTTAGTTAAGATATCTATCTGTAAAAGACAACGGATACAATACCTATAAAGTAGTGGAATATTGTCAACTGGTTATCAAGGAAGTATTAGTATATTACTAGATTATACTAACGACGGAGACGGCCGAAACAGTGGGTTTTGGGTAACCTAAGACTAGGCATCGTTCAGCGTTAGTCTGTAACTTTCAGCGCATCATGAACGTTTAACCACTAACTACTAGAAAGGGATTATAGGCTTGATAAACATGTTTCCATTAAAATAAGAAAGAGAGACACAAATGTGAAGTTTATTCTGGCATAAACTATTCTCTTTCAAAGTGAGCAGTGATCAATTGACAGTTAGACGTGAGGTAAAATCAAAAATCGATATTGTGATTGGCAAATCCATTGGTTCTTGCAAACATCTCTGGGGAAACTATGGCCGTCTAAACTAAAATGCTGCGAACGAGATGAAACTAAAATACAAAACATATACGACCATTACACCTTTTGGGGTAGACTAAGCTTAACGAGTTTATATTTGGGTGAATGGTATCTAACCTCACCAAAGTTAGGGATTAAATTCAGAACTATCCGTTTCCAAATCTTGTAACACGGTCTGACGTACATCCGGAATACTGTGAAATATTGTAACGATGCAATTCATGTCCACTAAAGTCAAAATTCCTAGAACTTATATCACGTTTTGCTAGAATTTAATTTCAATCAGTAATAACTTCACAGTTAGCAGAAATGATTTGCAGGTTTCCTAGTACCTTTCGAATCACATAAAAGATTAATATATGTAACTATCAATAGATTCTGGCTTAACATTTTTTTATAAAAATATACCAAATTTGACGTAGCTTGTAGTTGTTTGGGGCTTGGCTCTGTATCAGTGGGTACAGGGTTCAAATCCCGCTTGAGCATGTACCAATGGAAATGAAGTTTAATGAATTTCTATGTACATTTTCGTAATAAAAACGCATTTACGAAATGTATCGAATTATACGGTGAGGTAAAAGATCGTGAGGAAACCTACCTGTTCGTCAAACAGGTAATAGTTAGTGCTTGTAAATGGCGACATGTCTTACCACCTGTCACATTGAGTACTGACTATCTGGTCAACACGTGGGTTCGGGGTGTCCATAGAATTACTACCTTCGCAAATGCGGAGATGGAGACCAGAACCTCTGACTACCCTGCAAGGGTTAATGGTCGTGAATGCGTTTGTCGTTTGTTTTTTCTACAATGTACCTTAAAATTTACAGTATAATAAAGAAAAGTACGTATCTCCAACCAACTGATTAATATATTACCTAGAAATGTACATTGTTTTTGCAAATTATGCTATCTGCTGATGTAATAACGAAACCTCCATATTTACATTTTGATGTATTAAAAATACTGTAAGTCCGACGTTATTTAATTATGCTGACAGCGTTCTGTAGCGTGCTGTATTAAGATTTATTATAGAGCCAGTATCGCCTTTTCCGTTGGTTGATTTTATATTGAACTGAAGAGTATTGTAATGTTAAATTATTTGGTTCAGTAGAATAGACATGGAAAAAAAGATTTCCATGTTAACCTTTTATAGAGACCCGTTACCCATTTGTAGAGTGGCGATCGACGGAAAATTCCGTAACACAATAAATGAACTAAGAATCACAATAATCAAGAGCAACACTAATATAAGCAAATCTGAAACGGGACTTTTACGTTTAGTTATTAAGAGTCTCTTAATTAGAGTTACTTTTAGTGTTGTGGAACAGCTATATAGGTAATACATGTATGTGATGAAAAGAAGTAGAAAATATATAACTTTCATGAGATGTATGAGAAGATGTATGAATGTCAATGTGAAAGTGGTCTGTCAGGCAGGATCGGGACAAATGGGGATACGTGATCTCTGCCTACCCCTCTATAGGGAACCAGGCATGACGTGTATGTATTTTATGAGGTAACTACATACTATAGTATAAGTATATTGACATCCATCGTTTATATAAAATTAATAAAAGTTACATTAAAATTTAAACCATTAATAACTTTAAGAAACAAATTTTAAGCATTTACGAACATAAATCCTTCAAGCATCACATACGCTCCCATGTTGGAGCGTCATCGATGAAATAGGCTTAAGGCGGTTAAAGTAAATCGATCCATTAGGCAGGCAAAAGCCCGTAGCTATCTCCGAACATAACTCAGATGCCCGTCTCCTTATGTCCCGATAAATTACCTCTTGAACAAACGCGAAGTCTCTTTAAAATATGTATGATGCTGCGCTGAGTTTGGGGCTCTGTCACGTTTCACCTAACCAAAGAAGTGACATCTAATATTCATTTCTCACGTGTAACATCGGATGTTGATTGGACTATAAGTACGATTTCCACTCTAATGGACAAGCTGGGATGTAAAAGAGGATGATGACTATCTTTGCTTCTGACAAGTTGTAGAAGGTAACCAAGGGTCAATGGGTTAAATGAGTTTATTAGACGATGGGCTAGCAACCTGTTATTTATATTACATATTGTTGCGATTTTCATATGTAGTAATTCGAATAGTGACAAATCTGATAATGTGTTTTTGAGGTTCTGGCCACACGAAAGGGATTTTAGTACGAGAGTAAATGACAGTTCAATATGTATTTTTTCATTATTCTCAAAAGCTTTCCACAATGAAATGAAAGCCAATATTTATCAGGCACTGGTTGTCGTTTTGTGATTGATTTATGCGTATTTACGCTTTATATGTATGCCTTGCGACGACAACATTCAAAGAACTGAGTTTGATAAGTCTATTAACTGGGAATACGCTTCAAAAGAATACGTTAAAGGTGATCCACCAAGCAGAATAACTCGAAATTAACATATAAATCAGGTTTCAGGTAAGCTAACAAACAAAATATAAACACGCTGGATCAGGATTAATTGCAACCGATATAAAAGATTGTTTTCAGTATCTTTTTACCATTTCATATTAATTTTGTCAAGACTCATAAAAGTGTTTTTCATACATTGGGTTTTTGAATAAATGTGGAATAAATTATTTTAAGTTAACACAAAAATAATACAAAATAATTTGTCTATCATTAACCAATACAATCAATTAATGAAACTGTTACTAGCTCCTCAAGCACTTTTAAGATAATAATTGGACAAGTTCATATAAATTTTGTAAGGAAATCAAGTTGTTAAAGCGCACAGAAACTATTTTGGAAAATGTGGTAGTGACGGGAAATATAAGACAATGCAATGACTAACGAGAGAAGACTTGCGTTTCCGGTGCACGAATGTTTCAATGAAATCCCTTTGTCTTTTCAACTTCGCTTTTTGGAAATAGCAAAACTTCTGCAGAAATGTAAAGGAAGATACGGTTATTCAGATTCTTATATCAATCTGTACAATAAATATTTTCCATTCCTTTTCGTGGAATACGTACAAAACTTATCAGCCTGAAAAATTGTAGAGTTCCAATAAACAACAATTGCATCGCCATTTGAGCTGCATTTTCTGCTGCTTAGTGCATCTATGGAAGCTGGATCATTTATAATATGCTAATAAGCCTGGCTAAGCACTCTCGGCACAGGACTTTGCACCGGTTATCCGGCAAAGGCGCGGAGGGGAGCGGCAGTCCTCGCCCGGACGTCGAGGCAGACGGACGTGTTTTACGTGCGACTTTCGCGAGTTCGTATTACGATGTAAATCTAAACAATTAGTGACATTCAAATAACATGTTGGATGCACGTTTATATGAAGATGGTTTATGATTCAATCGGTATGTTTTAGCTCGGCCGCTGCATGGTTGTTGTCTTCGTAGCACTCTTCTGTTTATTTTCGTTTAAATCCTTATTTTTGAATGATAAGGCTGGCTCATGCTCGTAGTTTTTATTTTTTAGTCACCGCTAGCAATCACTGCTCGATCACATTTGCATTCATTGATGGTGTGTGAATACTATTTTCTTATGCACTCAATCAAAGATTTGCTACGAAATACAAACTTAAAATACACAAAAAAATTTGTTTTGGTCTCTATATGTATAAATATTTTCAGTTTGCTATATATTCACTTAATCATTCATATATCTAAACACTGAGCGTATATAAATTGAATATTTATTCACTTTACTAGAGCAATAAGTGAATTTGATTCCTGAGTTTCAAACGCAATTTGTGATTGCTCATTCGTTTGATTAATTAAACTTGTAAGAGAAGACCTGCAGGGTGCCAAGTTGCTACGCCAG
Source organism: Leucoptera coffeella (assembly GCA_030578115.1). Taxonomy (NCBI): domain Eukaryota; kingdom Metazoa; phylum Arthropoda; class Insecta; order Lepidoptera; family Lyonetiidae; genus Leucoptera; species Leucoptera coffeella. The sequence goes on along the minus strand of JAMBLF010000669.1, from coordinate 32,712 downwards.
TTGCCTATATTTATTTTGTGAAATCTCAAGGGATGTTGGAAATATGTATATAATATTACTATTACAAGAATACTATATAATAATACCTACATCACATACATAAAAATAACTGTTTTCTTGAACATGCCACATCACTTTCGTTTCAGTTACTTCCATCCAACTGCCTTATACACGTACAGATGGGACTTATAGGTTCTACGTACATATGTGTAACGGTCATGTTAGTATTGACGAAAACTATATACAACCTAGTGAGCGTATTTTCAGAAATTTCATAATATACTAGTAGGTACTGGTTACACTGTTTTACCAAAATATCTAGTATGGCGATATTCAGAATAGCTGGATATAAGTTCTAATCCCAACCTGAGTAGCATACACTATTGGATATTCTATATGTTACAAAAAAAATTGAAAATATTATAATAATAACATGAAACAATTTAGTTCTACGATGAAGGAGAATGTTGGAAATCTTACCTGTTGTATTATACCAAACAGGAAAAAGTGAGTGTTTTAACAGCAACATGAAAACAACCTTCACGTTAAGATCTTTCTATCAGGTAAAAAGTTGGTTCGATGTTTATATAAAAGAATTAAATCACAATTAAATCACCTATCTGTCCGTGAATCATTGTCTACTTTAGGAAGAAAACATTCGTGAATTGTATGTATATAATATAGGAAGTGAGTATGATTTGCATTGATGAAGCTCATACATTCCAGTGCAATGCCTAAAACGCTTCTAGCATACTAACCAAGAATACTACGAGAATTAGATTACGATGTAGATGCCATTTACTGGCTAGATTAACTGAGTTTGTCACCTACCATAGGCCCAAGTTATATCCACAATAAAAAACATACTACATACTAGTCCATTTCACTTCACCCATAGGTATTATTCCTTTTGTCAATCTACTATCATCATCCGTATAACATGTCCAAATCATCAAGGCATGCCCTTAGTCATCATCTTCTTTCAAACAGCAACCTTCCATTATGACACTATTTTTAATTATATCATTCCTAACATGCTTATCAGTGACCGCATTTCGACGGTATTGATTTTGCTTTCATAGTTATTTATCTAAGACCATAATTATTATTTTGGTGAATATCTTGTATGTTATAATTATGACATATTTATGGACTGGATAAAAGTAAATTGAATGAAGAACGGAAGAGAGAATTTATTTATAACAAATTACAGACAATATTATAAAAAACAGACAGACCAGTTGTAGTTTTCATCTCAGTTAAAATAGGAAACTGGAATCACTATTTTAGTATTTACGGGGAAATAAGCTATTTCAGTTTGCCTATTTTGCTCTATTGGCTAATATGTAACATCCTAACTATTCATATGCAAAATATACGTCAGGAATTCCAGAATATTCCGTAAAGAAAGACGCAATTTCTTTGCCAGGGTTAATAAGGAAAACAATAACACGGTAAGCATCTTTGTGTTATTGCGCATTAATCCCATACGGCCCTAATATTTTTGCATACGTAATGTGAAAAATGTTAAGAAAGCGCGCAGCTCCAAAGAATATTTACTTTATGCTATATGCTGTCGGAAAATGAAATTTTTTATATGATTATGCGACTGTGATTTTGTTATATGAATGACAGAGTACTTAAAAAACGTTTAAGTTATGATGTACTTAAACTTATCTCATAAAGAAAATGCACAAAGATCAATTGCTTAAAGAAAAATATCCTAATGAAAATATAATAAAACTTTAAAGTACGGGGTTTTTCCCAAAACTTCATACTGGATCACATAAATATTTATGCATTATAAATAAATATGAGTACAAAGAAGCAGTTGCATTAAATATCATTTTATCTCCAAATAAATTATGTCTTCTCAGTACTGATCAATCTTTTTTCGTACTATCACTTAATCTTTCAGGCTACATATTTTGTCATTGAATTTTATGTACATAGAATTATCCGCAATTTCTTTGAGTGATTTATTACTGCTCTTCGACGAGCAAATGACATATCATTTGATGCAAATGATTGATTGGAGCGGTAAAGATATTTGAGATTCATACTTTAAGTGTTTAAATGAATCTTATTATATAGAACGAATTCTGCTGTAGGGTTTAGAGAAGTTGAAGAGGTAAGTTATAAAAAGCTATTATTGGTAACAAAATAAGAACAACTTTTTTATGTACGAGTAATACCTCATTAAGTAATAAAATAATAGAGTATGCAGGTTTCAGTCTCGTTAGAAATCGAATAGCACGATTATTATATTCTGAACATATTAATGAGTGACGTGTTGCTTTTTTTATTTTGTAAACAAGAGTGACCTTTATTCAAAGAAGTGTTAAAAGCATTGTTCACTTGTAAAGTTTTCACGGAGTCTTAAGACAATGCCAAGCACATAGTATACACAAAGCTGTAGGGGCTTCCTGAAACAAAGCAAATGGATTCTCCTGTAAAAACAAAGAAAATCTAAAAGCGCTAACATACCTAAACCTCACCTTGCTTGTTTGTGAATTTCTGATAAACTTTGGTTATATACTAAAGGTTGAAACTTGTAGCCTTTCAATGATTTTTTTGTATTTCTTTTAAACGACAACTGAATTAAGAAGTGTATCGAGGGATGATCCTTTATCTGACCCCAAGAAGGTTGTTGATAGTCGCTGGATGACTGAGTGGTCATATTTTGTGGTATGCTCTTGACGACTATGTCCAGATGTGAAACGATGAATGATAAATTGGAATTCCTATCTACAATATGCTTGGGTCATATATAAGGGAATAAAGGGCTAAATCCCTGTTTTAAATATCCCTTCTTCAAAGAATATATAATACTTGTACATAGGGTTAAAATGTATCTGTTCCTTATAAATATAAAGAAAAAAATAATAAAGGCTCATATTTTTTTAATAAATGGCCAAAGTTGCATTCACATAAAATATAACATTATAAAGGACTAACACATCTACAACCGACAATTTCACAGCACTAGTTTTTTTTGGATATGATCATTAATATAATTTCGTTAAAACAACGTCACTGAAAAGTCATAACATTAAATTCAGTCAAATTCACGTAAGGATAAACTAAATTGAGAGGAATTAACTGATAACCGATCACTTAAAGTATACAATTTGTTACTTAATGTATTAGCTGCTTCCATTTTCTTCAAATAGATGTTACGAGATGGCATTTTCAATGAGTCTTCAACGATATTCCTATCATTTTCCAGATCGTTCATAATGGACTCTGTATCCACTTTTGTGTTATGTATATTTGTCTGTGATTCGTCACGCCATAGTTTTTGTAAATTTAAAGCCATCAACTCTAGCTGTACCTGGGACAGCTCCTTTATCACATCTATTTGTATCTCTGTAACGTTGTCTACGTTTTTCAATAGGACACTTAAGTTTTCTAGGACATCTGCTCTGCGCTTTTGCAAGTTGTATTGATTGTCTAAATTCTTTTCAAAAAATGACAGATTCTCATAAAGCTCTGCTAACCTTAGGGCGCAAGTTATGTGCTGGGCTGGGTGGTGTTCTATGTTATAGAAATTCTTTACTCTGAGCAGCCATTTGTGTGTAAAGGCAAATAGTTGTCGGGCTTCCGAAACGTTAGTGATGGGCCCTAACGGTACTTTTTCTTCTAGTTCTGCTACTTTTAAAGTATGGAATCGCAATGTATTATTACGATAATCACTGTCGGGTTTGATTTGATCAAATCCTGGAGCAGCCTTTTCGCCACTTAAAACTTGTTCTAAGGGCTTCCATAAATCTTCTTTTTGTGAGGATAAGTAATTCTGTTCCAATACCATTTTCTTGGACTGCTTGAATAAAGTAAGTCCGTAACGAACCCAATACTGACCTAGCTCCATGAATTGAATTTCAAATTGAGAAGCATGCGCAACGAATTTGTCCGTTATGAGCTTGTTGTTGTTGTGGCAAGTATTGAGCACAAAATTCGCAGCGCAAAGATGGTGCCTGGCGTTGGCCATCTGGTTAAGGACAGTGAAATAGTTGCCAAGCCTAGCCGTGCGCATTGCCCATTCGTGGGGAACGCCTTCCTTAAGTTCTATCTGCCTCCGCAGAGCTGTATGGTTGTAAACGGTATATTTGTATGGCATATTAATCTTGTTGTATATGTAAGCTTGCATTTGTATGTTGTTCGTAATTATTCGATTAATTTTATCGGAGTTCAATGCTCGTAAGTTATTCAAAGGTTCAGGTTTGAATAATTCCTCGGGATCAAAGTACTGATTGCTATGAGCGCTGTTTATTTTCTCGTAAAGGTTTTCCATCATTTCTAAGATGTTAAGTGCCGTCGTTATTTCATCCAGCTGTAGTAAGTAGTTGCAAAGATTATTTTGTATTCTCAAAAATATGAATAAGGTTTCTGGCCGCAGCGAATAGGGCTTCAGTTTGTTAAATACTGATTCCACAGTATTTTTCTTCTCCCGCAGTGACATGGGTATCATTTTCACCGTCAGCAATGCAAGGTACCCTTCCATGCCCAGAGACCTGACGTACAAATCATGATTAGCTGTTCCCATTACCTCCACTTCACTGCGAAGGTTTTGTATCTCTATTTTTGCCTGATACAGCTTCTTTGACAACTCGTTACTGTTCAGTATATTCTGTAAGTGTCCGTAACTATTACTTATTTGAGGTAGAATTTCCATTCTTGTTTCTATTAATTACAAACACTAAATAATTTTAAAATTTGTAAAGATTACATCAAATTAAATTATTACATAAATTTCGATGATACTTGACAATTGATAGTCAAAGAGTCATTTTATTTTTTTCATATCAACTAAGCAAACAATGAATGAGTTCAATAAGCAAAAAGTATTCGCGATTAATATAATCTATGGTGATATTTTTATATATTATCACCGCACTAGCCTATAGTGTACAGAAGGATTCTATCATTTATAGTAGCAAAATAGCATCTGAAAGACTTGTAGATTAAATGAATACACAAATATAATAATCCGATAATAAAAATACATTTACGAAATGCATCAAATACTACGATGAGGGAAAACATCGTGAGGAAACCTACCTATTTCAGAACGGTTAGTCCTTGTAAATGGCGACATGTCTTACCACCTGTCACATTGAGTACTGACTATCAGGTCAACACGTGGGTTCGAGGTGGCCATAGAATTACTACCTTCACAAATGCGGATATGAAAACCTGAACCTCTGACTACCCCGCAAGGGTTAATGGATGTGAAAGCTCTTTTTGTTTATAGTTTTAAGAGATTCGCGATTTATACTCATGATTAATAATTAACGGGACTTATCGCGTAAGTTTATATATAATAAAATTACCTTTATTAACCCGACGTTTCGGCTACGTTGCAGTAGCCATGGTCACGGGCAGACACAGGTCTTTTTGTTTAATCAGATAATTTAATCAAATGAATTTATAAGGAGTTTGACGGATAGGCTGCGTAGAACATATACAAATCAAACATTCAATCGCGACATTCTTCTCAAAGCGGGTGTACGCAGCGCATAAAATAGAAGAGAATGTATGAGAAGGTTAATGGGTGTGAGTGAAGCAAGGGAGCTTTGCTGGGATCGTTTCAGGTGGCGATCGATAGTTTCTGCCTTTTCCCTTACAGACATAGAGGCGTGAATATATGTATGTATGGATAATGAAATCAGAACTTAATACTTGAATACATATACAATACAATTGAATACAGAAACTGTGACTTAATTCAAAATCACATAGCACATCATTGTAGGTAATGACACTTTATATTACAATTTTAGCAAATAACAGAGCTTAAATCGTCATAAATAATAATTTTTCAAAAGTAACAAGCACTATTTCATAACTTTCGAGGTAAAAATGTTATGTGCTTCAATAATAAGTGTCTAAACGACTAATGCATTATGCATATAGCTAAATTACAACGTTTAAAATAAAACAAACACTTCCTACACAAGCAATAAATACACAAAAGTGTTCTCTTCTATTTGGCATGGATTGGAAAAGAATGAAAAATAAAATAAGTAATAATAATAATTATGAAAACCTTTATTAAGCTACCTACATTGACACCATAATATGAAATATAAGTAGAATTCATACGAGTACATAAGTTAAGTGGCAAAACAATTTATTATCGATGATATAGACGTGTCTACACAATCATTGGTCAATTTTTTTGCTATGAAAATACATACCTTTAAATGAAGCAGAAATAATGTTTCACTCCGAGCTTTTTAAACAAAAACGTCACATTAATAGCTGGTACCATTTTATGAGGCTTCACAACGCGTATTATATTATGGAGGCGCTTAGAGCTCCAAAGGACATAAATCTTGCAACAAACACAAACTGTTTACCATAAAATCACATTCGGGCTCCTAAATCATAACACAATAAAATTTATAGCCGAAGGAAAGTCCGGTCTCAAGTGCTGATAAGTACATATGTTTTATACGAATCGTATTGCGATTGAACTCGAAAATACATACAATACATACGTAATATAGTAGTTAAGCCTTGTGAAGAAGTCAGAACTTTCAATACCTTTTATCAAAATTGCAGAGTGAGTGAATTATGGCATACTTTAAACTCATTTTACTGACAGTTTTCAACTAACAAGATGATGTTCCATATTAATTTACTGATTCCTGCAATGCAGCTTAAAAATAATGTAGAAGTGTATGACAAATTTATTTAAAATAATGAACTATTAACAATTCACATACATACACATCACGCCTGATTCGCTGTAGAGGGGTAGGCAGAAATCACGGATCCCCATTTGTCCCGATCCTGACAAACCACTTTTGCTTCAATGACACCCATACACCTCCACATACACACTCAGGCGTTATAACTAAGGTACTTCTAACATCACCTTTTTCAATATGCAAGTAACAATTTATTAGCTGCACTGGCTTTTAATAATAATATCAACATGAAACATCTAAATTGAAGATTTAATTTAATCACCTCAATTGGCAAAATGTTAGTACAGGGTATATCATTCATTGGTTTGAATTCAAATGAAACATTTTATATTTCAATTTATGTATGGACGTTAACATATAAAAGCATTGAACAAGTTTTCAGGTATGAATTTCAGCTGAATGTTTATTTTGTATATTAGCGTGTTCGTTGCCTAATCAACTTTGCAGTAGTTGGTAGAGAATCCAATATTTTAATTTCGACCAAATGTCTTAAAAGATAAAGTGTCAAATCGTTTGACTTAAGAAGCATAATATTTGTGAACGTACGTAATTTCATTCGCAAGGAGCTGCGAATTAAACTTCTTTGAAGAACTTTTTCATCTCATTATACTCGACATGAGTTTTATCTACCTCACTTTTGTTATAGCTTCTTGTTTGAGTGGTGCACTATATGTGTTATAACCTAAGTTATTACAATCGTGTGTATGACATAACTCAATGTATCGTTAACCAATTTCATTTTTTAACGTAGCGGGCCTGTTACGATATGAATACGTATGAAAATAACTATAATTTGAGAAAGAATGTACAGTAGCAGTCATGGTATATAGCATTTTTGGACGATATGACTAAACATTTACACATAATTACAAATACTCTGTAAATGTAAGTGACCAATAATTTTTAAGGAATATATAATATTTAATCTCTACTCTCCGATAAGTCAGATGTCATGTACCACTCATGGTAAAGAATAAACAATAATAAATTCCCGTCGACTGAACCCGTAGCCATTGCAGAGGCGTTTTGCGCCATGTGACGGCACACTCTCATTTAAAAGTAAATTAAGCGACGTTCTGGTACATTTTTCGTTATGCACAATTTTGTAGCGGCTACAATGAAAATGAGTCAGTGAAAAAAGCAGGTGTATTTTAAAAGGCTCGCCTGCCAGGCACAATGTGGGTGGCTGAATGCCAAATGAATTTTGTGATGGAGACTCAGTGAATTGGCAGATAGCAGTGTGTGCCTGGGACTCAACAATGTAAATTTCATTTTCTTTGGACGGGACATTGACTCCGAGTTTCTCATTTCACTCCCGCTTTACAGAGACTGTTTTTCTTAATATGAGCTCTTATGCAGTGTCTTCATTGGATATGCTCTTACCGTGAACTTATTAAGATAACAAAGACTTTTAATACAATTTACTTAAGAGTGTTTTAGGTGTAACTTGCAAGTCTGGGATAAAAATATAATGCTAACTTATACTTCCCCGGTATTTCGTAGATGTATAAAAGACAAGTATAAAATAATAAGAAGATTTTTAACAATGTACTTATAAACTGTTCCGATTATTTCTTAATGCGGGAGACAGATAACCACAAAAATGTTACAATTTAAGCTTCTTAAACAGAACACAATATTACCTACCATTGAACTGTTTAACATTTACAAGACTTTATTCAGAAGATCACAATCTTCTTCTACGATAACATTTCACAGAGTTACTGCTATAATGTCCTCTTTATATCTTCCAACACAAATTTCAACACAAAAATACGTTTCTGAATGAACAATAGAGCGGGGACCAGTGGACAAAAACAGCGACAATGCTGCGACGTTATTTACCACGAGTGCCGGTGACGGGTAGCGCTTCAGCAAAAATGAATTACCTAATAACAAACCAAGCACTGTGAAAAATGCGACTTTGCACATGACTTACTATGGCGTACACTGAAGACGTAGTGCTGACGGCTATTGTAGGTAAGATTAGGTTGTAATTGTAAATACTATTACGACCGGTATTATTTAGAGATTTATCATTAGCAAAGGATAATACTTGAAAGCTAAATGGCCTCTAAGATTCATTTTAAAGCTATATCAATTGACTTATGTGTTAAAGTTTTCTATAATTGTTTAATATATAAAATACAGTACATAGATAGCCAGAAGTGCGCTTGTGTATCAACTCAATTAAGTTATTCTATGGCCATATAACTAGTATAGTTGATGTTTCATTAAATACTAATACTAGAACTATAACGCGTCTTTTATAATCAAAATGTGTGATCTGTGAGCTGCAAATATGTGTATTTGTTTCTTCTGTTGCATTGTTTAAGAAGTTATATTTGTTTATATACTTTATTTGTAAGCTGCCTGTGTCCAATTTTTTTATAATACCTAATATATTTTTCTTTTGTTTCAGGTTGCCAATTATTTAAAAAGACTATTAATTAAGTGTTATCAGTAAATTAGGAGTAAGTAAGTGTAGTTATCAATAAATATAGATTTTAATAGTGTTGTGTTTTGGTGATACATGATCTAAAATTTGTTGATGTTGCAGGTAAGACTCTTAAACCTCTGAGCTTTAATTCACTAATTACCTATCATTTTTTTATGATAAATTTTTATAATAATTTCTAAAACTTTTCTTCTGTAACTTACTTCAGGGATTATAAGCAAGAGCGTATTTCAATCTTTTCAACATGATTGAAAAATAAAGAATTAAATCTATCTACAACCTAGTACTTAAGTATTAACAATCGGCTTTCAAAATAAGGTTAGTTCTAGACCTTTTTATTCTTCTTTTGTTTATTTATCTCGAACCTCACTTAAGCTGTAGTTAACCTTGCACTACATAACATAATCACACACCCTTTTAAGCAGCGGATTTAGCGGAGAGAAGTTTACTTTTGGCGGCTCCGACAGGGTGATACTGTGTAGCCCATTACAAACAAATTATGGGCAACATTCGCTGTCCACGTTTGGCGTAACTTCCTCGCTACGCTGTGAAATACTGTTCCCGGTTTGTAGTTCAACGGGATTTTGGCCGATTGCTACGTACAAATTGTATACTCGTATACGGGACAAAATTTGAGTAGATGTATGCTGGGTTATATATATATATATATATCTAATTATCTTATTATGTAAACTATATTTGTATTGAAAGTACACCCAGTCAGAGGATATTTAACTTTTCCAAATATTTTTTTAATGAACACGCTAGTACTGTTAAGACAGTGTGTGTACAAAAGTGCCTTAAAATGAGTCAAACATATAAAGAGTATTAATAGAAAGAAGGACTATTAAATACTTTAGAATTTTTCATACATTGAAAACTTACTTTACAATATAATTCCTAGTTGTCGGTCTCAGGTGATATCGCAAACGACTACTTCAAATGATTCTTTGATATTCGTTGGAGCGCATTAAACATTTTAAAGCGCGAACTGTCTTCAATGAAAGAAAGGTTTTTATAATGGAGATGGAGCTGTCGATTATTAAAAGATATTCTATCATTCACTGAACAATGTAAGGCTTTTAGAGTAATTGAATTTTATGCGTTATGTGTAGTTGAACTAAACTTCAGTCAGTATGAATGGTTTTGTCTATAGTATGAACATGAATAATTTTGCAGGTAACATGTTTATATACTTCCTTATATAATTTTGATTAGATTTAATATAATAGAAGGAATTTGTTGGAGCCAAATAAATACTTACGATTATCATGTTATGGAAAACGTATATTATACATGAAATTCCAAGTAAACTTTTATCACTCAAAATGTAATATGAAGTTTTCAGTATAATATTTTACTGTTATATCGAGTATGTTATGAAAATCAAATATATCGAATTTCATGTCATTCGTTTTATTCTATATACATATATATACGTATGAAAATATTGCTATTACGTACTAATAAAGTTAAAACTCAATCCATTGTAAATATATTCGATTATGTTTGACCTCTTGCTTATTTAAGGTTGAGACGAGCATGTATCAAAACTGTTTAATAATTCAATACATTCACCTGCTACGCTCTATTTGATGGCCATCGAAATAATAAAAGATGACATAAATGTCGCAAGCACTCGAACTGAATTAATGTATTGAAACAATGGATTTGAACACAATATTGTACGGCCCACATATTATCTGTCAGCTACGAATAAAGAAGGTTCTCACCGTATTGACAAGATCAATGAACTTCTTTCTCATAATCTAAAAAAGATTGGTAGTTTGATAGGTGTTTTGAATTATTTATTAAGGTCATTTTAACAACAAGGTCAGTTACAGGAATCGCTATCAAATGAACTTAATAAAGCACAATTCTAATTACGAGTGTAAAAGAATAACTAAGACATTGCGATTAATAGTTGTTTTGTCTTTGATTTTAATAATTCCCAAATAAAGGTTTTGAATAATATGGAAATTCGTAGTTATTTAGATCAGTAGAATGTATGAATTTGAATAAAACGCCATATTTGCTGGAAAAGATAATATCAGCGCAACGGTTGGCATCAGAGCTCGTAAATATGCACCAGATGTTGGAAAGAGAGAAAAATAAGCTTCGTTCGAACTGTCCCATAAAACATTTTTGTTGGAATTACAATGTGATAACACTCTTAGATGTGTACTTGGCTCTGATTTAAGGAAATCATAACGCAATAAATGTTTTGTCTGTTATCATATATTTGTAGTAGGTACTTGTATTAATTTTGAAGACAGGAGTAAAGAATATTATTTGAACATTAATCGGATTATAATTAAAGAAAAGATAGATTTAACACGAAATAAAAATATTGAGATTGTAACTTAAATTTTCAGTTACGATGTGTATACTGTGATTCTGACGGGACATCTCTCACATAATTTACTAGCGATTAAAACAGAATGGAAGTCTCCCAAAGTAGAGCCTTAAGATAAAGTATCCTATTAAGTTGCAAGTTTGCGAGATCTCATAACTTATGCTGATAATAATTAATTTATTTACATTGTGTACTCTAATTGTGTTCATATTTAAATAAAGAAATGTTACAAAAGTAACTCATAAATTTACATTCGTAGTCAGGGATCTACAAAAAACACTTTGCTTATGATGTCCACAAAACTCAATACAGTAAATAAAACTGTTTGTGGAATTTCGATAGTTATACACGAACCCTTTTTCTTCTAAAATAAATAAGAGATACAATCGGTCAAGCAGCAATGATGAGAGATATTAGATATTCTAATGCCACCAAAGAGCATCATGTTTTCCGTTTTCATTGTCATGCTGATTTAAATACGACATTCGTGCTGACTTTAAAAATCGATTGAGAAATTTTATGAAATGTTGAAATAAAAAAAATTAAGAGCTATGTTAGATATTTTCATTCCAATGTAAATTAATAAAAGATTTCTTGACTATCAATTTTTTAAAAACCAAAAGAGGATTTTTACTTGTATTAAATAATACCAGATTTTCTTGCAGTAATCCACTATCTTTCTAATTGCGTCCATTAACACAAAAAATAAAATGGAAGACACCGAATGAAACAAAGGCCAAATTATCGTGAGGCATCTAATGACAATTTAATGATCTTATGTTACAGTAGGAATGAACGTACCTTTGTATTTGGTTATTTGATTGCTTTAGTTTCAGTGTCATGAACAATTTTCTTCAATCTGAAAAATGTAAGGTTTATTACTATTCGTGATACTGTATCTGTGACCTCATAACATTAATCTGTACATTACAAATTAATCTTAATGTAGTATAGCAGCGTAAATTTGAAGTTTCCGTGATTCTATGTATGATTTCATCTCAAGTTATAATGAAAATTAGAGAACGTGTATCTTTCATTACTTACAAAAACATTAAAGCTCACCGTATATCATGTTGGGTCTAACATTTATTCAGCCAACGCAGCATTTGTTAATTAGCACTGTATGTCATGAATATGGCTATGTGTAAAAATAATTATTTAAGGTTTAACGTAATCAGCTTTAAATATGTTTAGGTACATACACCAGGCAAGGATCAAACCGAAGGCTTTGTCAACTACCTAATTCACACCCACATGTTTTTCTTTTCTTACGGTTATTATTCTTCCTTAAAAGTTGTGACGTTGCAAATTTATGACGTTAATACACCTTCTTATTTTGAATCTAAAAATACTTATATTACCTAAAAATCTATTTAAAGCTTTGTACAACCCTCTGTATAAGAGTAAAAATAATCAAATGAGTTGTCAAGTTCAAACGACGTAAATAATAAAAAGTATTTGGATCTCTAAAGACGTATTCTGAACACTCACTCATTTTATCAAAGTTTTGTTTTTGACAGTTCAAGGAACTTTATAATTTGTCAATTCATTTTAATTTCCATTGTATATTAAAATGAAAAGACGACGCCAAGTTTGGAAGTTCGTGTTATCGGAGTCAATAGCGGAGTGAATGCTCGTCAACTAAGGGGTTCAAAAATCAATATAACGCGAGGCATTTCTATCCAGAACGAATCAATTTTAATTATGATATTTTACGAGTAGTGTTTGGAATATATTAATATTTTGGTTCTTTCTTAAATGGATAGAATACCTATAAAGTCATTTTATAGCACGCTGATTGGACTAAGAGCCTAATCACGGCAATGTTTGGTGGTCAATAATTACTATTGAAATACTCTAATAATTTATATAAGACTACAGATTAAAGTTTACAATTTGATGTAACAACATAAAAATAACAAAATATTTCATATGGAATATTCTATGACACAGTTTTCAGCAGCATTATTCCAAAGAAACATCGGGGAAAATCACAACAGAACCCATACGAGTGCAAAACAAAAACCTTTTAAAATATTTCCATTAGGCAGCGCTCTTTCTTTAAAATCCCGGAGAGGTTAAGTCACGAAATGTCCCATGAATATGCGATGTCACAGAGCGAACAACTTCTATTTAGAAACATCGTTATGAAAACTCACGTACCTTCATGATTTTTGTCGGGGCTTCGTTAAATATTTATTGGAAAATCTCATGTCCTCTATCAGTCAAAGGCATTTCTGTCTCCTACGCTTTTGTACTCCCACGCTATTCATATGAGTTTTCATCATTATTTCATGGAAATCCGTATCTATCAAACATTGGAACTTCAATTGGATGTTTCATTATTGATATTACAAAATTACAGCCATTTGATATTTTTGAATATATTTTGATTTATACACTGCACGGACTTTTAATAAAAATAAGGTTTAATACTGATAGGTTGCTAGCCCTTCTTAGTCCTATAAATCCCATTCAACCTATAGATTTCCTATAGTCACTTCCTACTAAACGCTGTCAAGACGACCGCCTTTAATATTTTATATCACAGAATAGTCTGGTACAAGCCATGATAAAAATGTTTAAATCCCTTTGTATCGAAAAATTAAACCATAACCCAGTAAACCTCGTTTAAAGCATCAACCCATTTCACTACAGCGACTGTCGTAAAATGTCGCTGCAAATTCCACCAGCTACAATGCTACTAATAGGTCGGTACTTATTTTTGCGCGAAAATTACACATGTCCCACGGAGCGTTCATTGTATTCACCTATTGTCATATCCTCGCAACTATTTGACGCGGACCGGGTTCCAATGTGACATTTTCATTTAGTGCATTCAGGCGAATATTGGTATCGACAAATAGTCCATTGTTCAGGATTACCTCCGAACGAAATTGGATTGCAGTGAATATAGTAGACAGGACAACATTATATAGAGCAGGCTGCAATAATGAGTTTGTTAATTAAAATGAGTGTCCAGGCTTATATTGGTAGTACTGTTTTTATGTTATGGTATTTTTTCACTACGTGCTTTTTGAACCAATGGGAAAATGTGTATTATGATCTTGGCTTACCTCTCCAAAAAGAGAGCCATTTAACGCTTATATCGTTCGTGTGGATATTTTAAACCTTAATTCAATTTTGTGCTTTATTACTCTTTCAGCATTTATACTTTATCTCTGTAAACCTGTTTGAATGACGAGTACTATCTTCCATTAATAGCTTTTTTTAAGGAGTAGATGACACGACCAGAACTCCTCTTTATTGCTTATGTAGTAGGTATTGCACAGAGCCGTAGTATCAAATACATTATTTTAACACGAAATATAGAATGTTAAAAGCATATGTGTGTAAATTAATATGTTAAATGGCTAAATTTCAGGCTAGTTCATTGGTATCATCAGATCTGTATCGCATTGTGTTTATTCTTTAGAACACCATTCAGCTTAGCTGGAGTTAGAAATGTATACAGAAGCTTGATTTCAACCCTCAACATTAAGGCATAAGCCACAAGACACGAATCGAATAACCACTAAACTAACTTGTATGAAACACGTCAGACCTTAACATAACCTCCAAACCAAAGATTAATACAGCACGCTGCTTAAGAAAAGAGCAATATGGGTCAACTGAAGCGAGGCTCTTTTAAACACTATCACTATCTTTGGTTGTCAGATAGATGAGAGCGGTGATAGTGGGCGGCTATAAAAAAGGTCGTATCTAGGACGGGACCGGCCTCACGTCACTCGTCCACCAGTTTATTGACGCGTGCCACCCAAAGTAATTTAGTGAGAAAGTAAACTTCACTTTTAGTTTAATTATTTCCAGATGTATATGTTGGTTTGTGTTGAATGAAGACTGGGTTTGTTTATGCATTTGGTATCAGGTTTTTCAGTTGAGTGATTGGTTTGAGAGGGCGGGAATTATTTTCTATTTTGTTTAATGCTATATTTTTTTGTACTGAACATGTCGTTAGTTATTCTAAATATTTACATGTGTGTTATCTAGTAAAGTTATACATTTACCAAAAACAAAACAAACGCATTCACGACCATTTACCCTTGCGGGGTAGTCAGAGGTTCAGGTGTCCATCTCCGCGTTTGCGAAGGTAGTCATTCTATGGCCAACCCGAACCCACGTGTTGACCAGTCATGTCACCATTTACAACCACTGGAGAACAAGTAGGTTTCCTCACAATGTTTTCCCTCACCGTAGTATTCGACACATTTCGTAAATGTATTTTAATTAAGAAAATGTACATAGAAATTTATTTCCATTGGTACATGCTCAAGCGGGATTTGAACCCTGTACCCACTGATACAGAATCAAACCCCAAAAAACTGCGCTACGTCGAATTACTATACATGTATCATATATTATAAAAGGAATCATTCGACTAGTCCATGATATCAAAAGCGAAATGTATAAAACAATGTTATTTAAATAAATGATGAGCTCAATTGACAGTATCGCTCTCTTATTTACGTATTAAATGTTTACTTGTATATATGTGTTTATTTCTGTCACAATAAACAAAAATATAACGGAAAAATCAGTTCCGAAAATGATTTATCGACGAAATCATAAACGAATTATATTTCAAAGTAACAGAAACCATTCATTAAACAGTAACAGTGTAAATAATCCGTTTTACATTTCCGACAAATGTCTCGATTTATCACAATTCCCTCGACGTTTTGCTCCAAACTTTAACCGTCCAACTTTTAAAACGATTTAAAAGGAAAACCTCTGCTTGACAGTTTGAACACCTAAACGTATACCTTGCAATGAATACAACACAAATCTGTATTTACGCGCACTATTAAACTACTAAGTAAAGTTTATATAAATTTATATATTCTCCATTTATGAAATAGCTTTAACAATATTAACGTAATTCGAGTACATCTTAATTGACTCACTTTGTAAAACTTAGCTAGGAAACATTATTGAGACGCCAGAAGACTTTCATAACAAAGGAAGCCAATTAAAATAGAAAACCTAGCTAAACACTATACTGCAATAAAGAGCTGAGGATTAATTCATCTCCGCTTAAAATGTAATTAAATTTCAAAAGAGCCTCTCTGGTCCGTTAATTGAAACTCGAATGAACTCGTGTAACCACCCTGTATCATATTGGCATTAAAAATGATCGAATACAATTTTTAGACTATTGTCGTTTTTATACATATAGAATAGACGAATAGAGTTTAGAAAGAAATTTATAGAAGCAACGTAGATAGATGGTGTGGTTGAATACACAACGCAAAACAAATACGGACTAATTTGGAGATGTTCTTTAGGTGACTGTACGTAGCGTGAAGAACAGAAAATCATTAATGAGAAGCTAATTAGGCTACGAATGAGGTAAAGTTGGCGATCGAAAGTCTCATTTCACGTTAGGTACTAAACGCTTGAATATGTCAGTAGGTAGGTATGTATGTATGTAAAGTCCACTTAACGTTTATATAACTAGAGAGTCATTTTTATAACTAGATAGGTATGGTTATAGAAGTATAAGGAATGTTTCATATGAAATAGACATTACTTAAGTGTAGTGTACGTACTTGAATTACTTATGAGAACATTCTGTACTCTCAGAAACTAGTACAAAATTAAGCTAACACGAGGAAGTGAAATGTAGGTAATTAATTTGCATATTTAGAAGCTATTAATATTATATCTTGCACTTCTGACTTACTTCGTAGTGAATTTATGCAGCCAGTGTACTTACTGTAAGTTCTGGTACGAATAGAGAACAGCTGTTGCAATTAATCATGCTAAATTATGTAACGATATTTTAAACGGTGTTTAAGAGTCGATAATTTGATTTATTAATCACATCACGATAAGTTTATCGTTATTACCAGAACTTTTTTGAATTAAATTACTTCATTATAACAAATAATATTGAAAATACTACGTGTGAATTATGATAACAAAAATTGAAAAGAGGTAACATCAGTAGAATTTATAATTGCCGAGTGTGTGTAAAGAAGAAGTATGGTTTATCATAGGGGGACCCGCCATCTCCACCTAACCCTCTATAACGAAACGTACGCGATATATGAATGTATGTATCTAAGAGTTTCTTTATTAAGTCACCAATCAGTATCAATGTGTATAACTATACGATTCCTTTTTGTCGTCACATAATCCTATGCCAGAAATGGTTATTAAGGACAAGGTAGTGGAAAAAGTTTATATAAGTGCGGAGACGGAAAGTGTAATGTTATTTTGCTAACGAGATCCACTGGCTGATGGAAGTCGATCCTCTTCGTTACGCTGATTAGTTTCAGCATACTTAAGGAATAAAATAATATTTGCACAAGTAGAATTTAGTTGGAGTATTACGCAGTATATATAATTTCGTGGAAGATTTATAGCATGTTTTTTTTTAATTTATTTAGGTTACTATGTATTATTTTCGAATTGAAAACTGATGTTAGTGTTTACTGAACTAAATTTCCTTAAAGCTGTAGATTACTAAATACATATACCAAAGTTGTTTCAAGTAAAGTGAATAGTGAAAACTATAAATAGTATAGATCAATATATGTAGGTACGACTTAAATTTTCCTTATTCGTGGACTACTCATATGATAGCATTTCCACCATTATATTATATTTTAAGAAAATAAAGAAATTACGCCTCTGTTTATTTCCACGTGCTAATGTGAAATTAAGGAAACATTACAAAACACATTCGTTTGAAATTCCACACCGAGTCTGAAGGGTGAAATATAATAAGCACCTTCCATAATAATTATTAATACCGCACAAGTTACACCCACAGTAATTATAACAGCGTGAATATATAAGCTCTTTTGTTACGGTCGGCCTCATCATGTAATTAGCAAACTAATGACTTGGAGAAAGAGCAACGCTAGCTTCGTATAACTGGAATGGCGTAATAAAATACTTTTCGAAATAAAATAATGTTTTTAATGAACAATGTGGAATTATATTTATAATCTTATCCTTCATAGCTCTCAATTAGAATAAGCTCCTATTTGGGTTTAATTCCTTTTCTAGAAATTAGAACCTTGACTAAGCAAAGTCATTGTAAGCATTTATGCACACTTAAATGCTACTATCTATATACTATAATCACTTGCTTTGTTCATATTTATTATATTTTCTATTTCACTTATGAAAGTTTACGACATAATTTTCCTTAAACTGTTTATTATATATACATACATATATACGCCTATACGTCCCCAACGGGATAGGAAAAGACTATCGATCGCCATCTTGAACGAGCCTGACAAATCTCTATTGCTTCACACACACACCCTTCTTTATTCTTCATTAACATTCTCATACATCTTTTGTTCACACAACGTGCACCCTACTTGAGTTGTGCTTTTTTATAATGAGGTGTGCAATTATAATTATCAAGTTCATTAATTTTAGACCAAATCCAAATATAAAATACATTCATGAGTCAAGCACATAGTACGTAGTACACCGCCTATCTTCGGCACCTAAATTTTACTTTGTCAGCCACGTGGTGTCGTAAATCCATCACAAACGTCAAGCATTTCATTCCGTTGGTTGAGAAAATAAATTACTCACATACATGGAGCGTTGTGTTGCGGGTTTCGCAATAACCTCAACGTCTGATGTATTTATTACTACCATCCCAACTGAAGGAAAGACATTCATATTAAAAGCTCATTCACTAATTTATAGTGTGTACCTACACAGGAAGGGATATAAAGATTAGAAGTACCTTGTTGAATTGAGGGTAAATGTAATTGCAACTTAGGGTTTAGGGATAAATGGAATCTATTGGGAAATTAGCTATTTAGTAATATTGCTTATTAATATTTTTGAGGCTCTTTTAATCTTGAAAAAGATAGAAAACATTATTTATGTGGATGAAAGAACTATTCTTTGAAAATCACCTAATATCAACTCATGCACATTAACGCCCCTCAATCTTTCTTTTTATCCAAATCATATCTTCTCAGTCATTTCAGAAAAATGTGACCTTTAACTTTCTATTAATTATATATTATGTATGTATATTATGTATGTATATATTATTAAGTTATTGAAGATTTCATCATTTAAATGAAGGATTATGGATAAGATTTTTAGTATATAAACAAATACAACATAGGTATATAAAGCCCAAGATTCTGTTCAGTAATTAAATTCAATCACTTATACGATATCCGTATGCAATCAAATGAATTTAGGAAGCAGCCTGGAACTATTTTGCGGAACATCCGCAGTTCCCCTTAATTTCACAGATCTATGTAGGTCAACGAGACCTCACTGCTACTGGAGTTGGCAAAAACGATTTAAAACTTAGGACCACGCTAACACCCCTGCCTATTGTGCTTCATCTTTATTGTGTAATAAAAACGTGAAAAGGGGTAACTATTTCACTACTTAATTACCTACGTGTGTAGTGGCATTAATGGTTTATCATGCAATTCCATTGATTTTTAAATGTGTGTGATGATTTCGTAAATGTGCATGAAAGTTTTTCAATTTATTATTATTTTTAAGTACAAATAAAATGGTCCTTAGTTTTTGCTTTGGATAAATTGATTTTTGCATAGCCTTCTTCAATGGCCAATCTGTAAACAGAACAGCGGAAGGAAATAAAATACACCTGATACTATTAAAATCAATGAAATTCATACATTCAAACCACATATCTGTCTTTGCAAATTAAAGATAACAGAATTTTTCGGTACTTACAGACAGTAGAAATAGTGACCAGCTATAAAAAGCCTTACTCGAGATAGCCTTTGTCCCCTCCCATCACTCATCTGTAACTTTATAGAGTCCCAACGCAATTCCAGTAAGACGCACGTAGCCTGACCCTTTTCTAATTAATTTATGGCTTCTTTTGCAAATCTACTTCCTTTAAATTGTATTTATGGCTGCATTATTCTGAATTACTATCAACGATGAATTTTGAAAGGTGAAAAAGATGAACAATGTTGAATAAATTATTGAATTTTTTAGGCGTTAGGACTAATAAAATCGGGCAAAGGAATTATTAAATATTGTCTATTTCTTACCTAATAGTAATCTTTACCACCGAGTGTTTAAGTAGAGGTGTATGCATTTATGTCATTAAATGAAAGTATTTTTCAGTATAGACAGAAAGAGGAATGCGTGTTTACCTGATTAGTGTATGTATGGAGACAACGTGTTGCGTATTTATGTATTATTATACATGTTGGTAGCTAGTTAAATAGTTATTTGAATGTATGACATGGACATGTAGAATAAAGTGTATGACTAATCTAACAACTGTTCGTTGACAAAGTTAACTGAATTTGATCTATGAAAGTTTCGGTCCTTCGTCAATCAGAGAAAGCTGTTACTAACTGAAGGCAGCATCCTTGTTGTTTACAAATTTTATTACAAAAATATTTAACCTAGCCTTGAATTTAACTATTAACATAGTTTGTTTATCAATAACGAACAAAATTTAAAGTCGGTGAGGGAAAACATGGCGAAGAAACCTGCCTATTCCTCGGGATAGGTCATAGCCAGTTCCCATATACGGCGATACGGTTCACTATCTATGACGTTGAGTGCTGTCTGTCTTGTGAAACGACGTCTTTGAGTAGGTCATACCTAATATGCTTTCGAAATTACAGACGTAGGAACTCAAGCCTTTGACTATCCTGACACATTAAAAAGCGAGTGTGTATACAAAAGTCGTGAAGCGTATGCGTATGTCACGAAGAAGGTTCATAATAAAATATCTAAAAGAAACGTAATACAAAAATAAGTTCCTAAATCAGAGTGCTCGTTTATACTACCCCATAGCAGTTCATAAGACATCAAAGTTTTCTACGATATGAGATTAAAGCAGGTTACCAAAGTACTCTTTAATGGTTTCCTCATATTATATTTTCTCAGAAGGTATTAGCGTACTTAAGCCGCTTACGAACTTTTGGGTCAAATAAGGCCACTCAGATATTGAATATTTCAACAACTCTGCTTTATGATCTTGCCCTTCGGCTTTTAAAATAAGCATGTATCCTTTGGTTTTATAATATTAAAGAAGTTACATACAAAAATGATGCAAATTAATTATATTTTATAAAAACTGAATAATTATTCTGCTATAGAATTTTCCGATACGAAAACATAATATAATATTTTTTGTTTGAAATTCTTTATTTTCTAAGTAGCTTAAATTTGAAAATGTATCTATTTTCGGAATTTAGTATGATATTAAATTTAACTATTTATTTTAACATTTATAGAGTAACATTTATAAACAAGTATCCGTTATAACCCTTAGTAATTATTGTAGGAACTACCATCTAAGTGGAACGACATGAGCAGTTACCAATTCCGAAAGTAGTGAACTTTTATGTCAGCTGCCTTACGTGAGCTGAAATGTGAGTAATGCCTTTAAACATTTATAGCGTCAGAGGTAGAAGAAATTTCTAAGTAGTCTTACCAAATGAGACCTAGCCAAGTATTGATTCAAGAAGTCATATGCTATTTTCTTTGCTTGGACTTAAAGTATAGCATCATATAACAGATTATGAGATCGTATTATTACGAATTTTGCAGTAAGAAAAAATAATTATTATGAATTATAATAAAAACATAGGGATATCCGCTTCTCTTCAAGCAAACGTTGAATTCTATTAACTCCCTTCAACTAAATAAACGAAATTTTGTTCACAAAACACAGAAACAATAAAGAACAAATTGAAATCATCTCTCTCTCATACATAAATGAAGATTTGGTACAAGTTTGAGTTTCATTTGACTTTTTAGTGCTACCAAAATTAGAACCGTAGCTACGAACACGGACCCGTAGCAACCATAACTTGTTTGGGCTGAGCGGGCGGGTGATATTAAAACTATAAAGTGCGGGGAGCCGACCGCCGCCTTACTCATGATCTCGTTGCGCCGAATGGGCTGCTATTGGTGATTTGTTCCCTTGTTTTGTCCAAATATACAAACGGTGGTGGAAAAGCTGTAGTGTTTACAAACACTTCTATCTGTAGATTTGGAGTTGTAGATTCGTAGCAACCGTTAGTTTCA
Organism: Leucoptera coffeella; assembly: GCA_030578115.1. Lineage (NCBI taxonomy): Eukaryota > Metazoa > Arthropoda > Insecta > Lepidoptera > Lyonetiidae > Leucoptera > Leucoptera coffeella. The sequence goes on along the minus strand of JAMBLF010000669.1, from coordinate 10,133 downwards.
AAGTATATAGGAAGAAAGTTATGCTGATTTAATATATTAACCCTTTAAAGGTAATGTGTATTTAATACAATCATAATAATATGATTAAGAAAACGCATAGCATGCTATAAATTGATTTTACATACGTATGTAAATGTTTGTCTATCAAGTAATTATACCGGTTTTATTGATTAACCCGACATTGTTATATTCTTAAAATACGCTGCTTTAATACAAGTAAATTAGAGGTACAAATAAATGAAATATTTAAATTCCGATGTATGTTATATGTACCCGGTCGCAAGGTAGACCGTCTTTATTTTAAGATGCTGCCTATTTGGTGATATGGTAATAAATTAACTACTCCATAATATTATCTAACTCAAACCTCTGAAACCCTGAGTGATAATGCATGAAGTAAAAATATGTAACGTATTTATAATCTGCAACGCCAACACCAAAATTGTCCAACTTCAATTACGTTCATTTAATATTCCGCTCGCTAAAAAGAGTTGCTACAACTACAAAACAAAGTTTAATTCGAGTTTAAACAAAGTACGTAAGCTCTGGCCTCGTCACCTCCACAGCGTGTCACGTTAGTTAACTTTCGATTAAACAAGTAAGCTCTCACTACACTGTTACAGTTTTGAACCTGTTCTGCTATTAAAAGTACGGATACTCTTGTTCTAGGAACCATTTTGGAGTAGATAAATCCAAGGACATATATAATTTCTACATTCTAAGTTAGCAATATTTGGTTTTGTATTTAGAAGAAATGTAGGTGACAACTTGTTAGCCCATCGGCCAAGAGATTCTAATTTACCACAGGCTGTAGATACCATGCGTAAAAAGCAGTAAGTTGTGTTGTTGTATTTAAGTACATTCTAAAGCTACATAAGTTATTTTAGTCTTTTTTTTCATGTGAGCATTAAATTAAACGATTGTTTCAATAAATTCGTTCTTGAATTGAGTGCACCGCTTAGTTCTGAATAGTGAATGCTATTTTCTATGATGAATAAGTCGGAGCTGGCGACGGGTACAAATCTCTCGTATGCGCTGCCACGCTCAGATGGAACACGTATTTTGTAACTGTCACCGAGAAGCACAATGTACCTGTTCATGTATTTTAAGTCAAGTTGCCTCATGAATTTCGTTTCACTTACAGGCATACACATTTATTTTATACGTACTCAACTGTAGTACATTTACTGTAATTACTTACGAATAATTAAAATTTTGTATTCATATTCGTATACCTTCACGTAAATTATGAAAATGAATTAATCACATTTCTGTGTGTACAGGTTATGAGTAATCCATTTTATCATATCAAAATGTAGTATTTATTTTATTATATGTGAAATGTGTAGGTATACTATATACTGTACATAAATGCATGGTTATCAGTAAGTAATTTCATTATTTCGATATATGACTAAACCTATAAACGTTTTTATCACCGACATCATACTTAAGTGCCACTATAAACACTAAAGCCCCATTATACGCATAATACTGAGCACAACCTTGAAATCATCGTCACATCGTAAAAATCTTTTTCTTCATGGTCACAACATAAAACTATATGAACTTGGTCACAACAGTTCTATCTAAAATCAAGTACATATAAGTAATAGTACACATTAATATAGGTGTGTATATATTTGTTAAAAGGTTTGCTGGTAAGCGGCTTAAGTCTTTCAAGTCCATCCATAAAATAGGTAACTAAGGAAGCCATCGTATGGAGATTTGAATAGGTAATCATACACGGAACTGTAGCTCATATTATGTGAGTCCCCTTTAACTTATTTTACACAATATAAGGGACTTACGCTTAGCTAACGTAGTTCTTTTTAAATAGAATTTATCTTTTAAGTTATTTATTATAACTTTCGATTACCGTACACTAGTATAATATGATTAAACATACTGAGATCTTAGCTCCATGTTAAGATTATATAATTTCCCGAACGTGCTTTTTCTCTAAGCATTAAATTCAAATCATCGCACAATCCATCAAGAGTGGTTGGCGTTAAATTCATTTGGCAAGCTGCTAAAAAGCAAGGCGCAACAAAAAGAGTAACACGAGCCCGTTCATTATCATCCTCCCCTTAATATGATGAGACTTGGCACGATTCCCACTCAGCTCCTGCTGCGGGATAATTCTGTTTTCGTGTACGTGGCGCGCATTTGGAGTCTGCTCGTTGGGATTCGCCTAGACAATGTGGGTCGCTTTGTCCGCCCTTGCATTTGTAACGACGCCTTGCTAAACATAAGATGCAGGTTTAAGGAGGTTCTTTGTCGGTTTATTTAAGACTGTCTAGGGTATACAGCGTAAAGTTAGTTTATAATCATACTTAATCAAAATAATTTATTATTATTTGTTCTCTATATCTCGGACTAATGAACTGCCATTAATATTCTACTATGGAATTTGTATATACATACATACACATTCTCATCCTTTAATCCTATTCAGGGTGAACAGCGCCTGGGAGATATAATGTCATCTTGAAGCATGAATATTGGGGTTAGGATGACATAATAGAATATTTGTTTCAGGTTACGAGCCCATCGTCCAATATATTCCATTTACCATTCTGTTAACGTCTCAGACAAGCATATAGAGGTGCAATTACATAAGTATATAAAAAGCTACAAAGAAGATCTATATGTGAAGTTTTTAATACAGATGTTGTAGCTTAAATACTTACTGCAGCCTGGCAAAGAACAATGTAATCTAGCAGGTTCAGGTGAACTTTATAATTAAAACTAAGCCCGGAGTAAAATTTTAAAAGAATTCGTAGTAACGACAGGCTTTTGTCTCCCTGTAGAGTACATTGGAGAGATTAGACGAATACCTCGGACGTTGTTTTTAATCCTATAATCCGTATAATTGTATATTTTCTATTCATCATCTTATGGTATATTTTCTATGGTCTGTTTTAAAGGACAATTTATGGAGCAACTCCTTTCGTTTAAAATAACTCTCTGTAATTATTGAGTAGTAATTGTTTAAGCAATCGCATGTGAAACTTGTTTGACTGTTGAATACTAATAGAAATTCAGTGGTCCACAAGAAACCGAGTTCAGGAGTTCGGTGAAAAGTCTGATGCATTATTCAAAGTCCGCCTTCGGCTAACTTGGTGATTTGACTGAACTAGCGCTCGCATAACTTAAAAAAGCCTGAACTCGAACTAAATGAGGAATTTTAAAGGGAATGTATTAAATGTACTATTTATTATCGATCATTTTAAGCATGGATTGATATTAGGGATAATGGGAAACAATTTTTGTAGGTTACATAAGTTTGATTTAATTTGTGTGTGCCAACTATGCTATTGCTATTGAAAATACTTATCTACTCAATTAACGAAAATGTAGGAATGTTTTTGTTAACAAAATTATTTAAAGCTATATTATGGAGTTAAATTTGTATCTTTACAACGACTTTGAGTATTGTATAAAATAACAACTTCATTGAAAACACAAGCAGCGTACAATAATATCCAAAATTGGCAATATTTACAAGAGTATTTGAAAATAATCCAGGGCCAGGATAGGGATTGTAACCAATTATACAAAAATAACTCACGGCCGCTTGAATTATCTTGAAAGATGGTTCTAATTAAATTTAAATTGAATTTCAAACCCTTATCTACTACTTCGTTAACAATGTTAGAATTTACAAGGTCACGTTATTTGGGATATTTCGATAAGACTTTTTCCTGGAAGTAGTAATTTAATCTAATTATTTATTTTGGCTAAAGTGTATATAGTACATGCCTAAGTACTTATAAATTGTAAGTAATAATTCTATATCTTTCAGATTGATTTTATAAATCAAATTTTCTTTCTTACATATATGAATATTTATTAAACCTAAAATATTGATAATATCTAAAAGCAAATAATACAGTTAATGTGAAAGATAATGCTCTTTTCTTTTTTCCAGTTTATTACCTTCTATCGTGAATTGGTGAACAGTGAGTATTGATTTTACTTCAACTTTGTACTCGTATATTAGGTTTCAACATAAACTTTGAAAATATTGCAACCCAAGTTGTAAGTTAGTGAAAACAACCATTCATTTATAGATACACATTCATATATAACATACATTTTTTTTATTGCATTTATTTATCCTGCAAAGTTATAACATACATACATACCAAAGTTCACACCTCTACGCCCCCAACGGGATAAGCAGAGACTATTGATCGCCACCTGGAATGATCTTGACAAATCTCTCTCGCTTTACTCACACCCATTACGTTATGTAAGTTAATATGGATTATTAATTTCTACATTAATTGATAGGTCATTCACTAAAGCTATCTCTTACGACATATCCTATAAAGCAATTGCAAGCTACACTTGTTTGGGTGTCAGAACTGAAATAAAAAATGTAATAATAATAATAATATAAGGTTACCTAATTGCTAAAAGATTTGTAATTTGAAGACAGAAATGAGAATAAATACAATGACAACGATTTTACTATTGTGTGCATCGTAGAGTACACATGTTTTGCATAACTGACACTGTTACTGCCTCGTTTGCACATGTCACAGCAAACTTATATCTTCATATCTACGGTGTTATTTGCACGTATTTACGTTGGCACTACGCCCGCATGTCCTTTTGTAAATATGAGTTGATAATTCGTACGAATAGTTTCGAACGTGAGGGAAGGGTTTGTGATTTTCTTTTTTATATGATCGAATATTTAAATTTTATTGTAAATACAAAGACGATATGTAATAGGTTATTTTTTGTTGTTGTAATTTATTTTATCTTTATTTTGTAATAAATTACACGTCCATACATAAAAGACACACAGTTGGGCCATGATCTTTCTCTAACGGAAGCTTTCATGATGTGTATCTATGTACTTAAAGCTTGTTTTCTAACCCTTCTTTCATTAATATTATCAAGCGTTTAATCGATCCAAACACTATAAAATAAATCATACACTCGTACAAATACTACATACTTAAATAGCTAACTAAATGACACGAATAATTCCATTGAGAAAAAAGCTTAATCTTCACATTACGTGTGGGCCCTTAATGTTACTTGTGTGAAAAAGGTATCCATTACTTGTGTCGTGCAAGCGGCTTCTACATTAAATCAGATACGCTTTCGAATTTGACTTTTAACGTAGAAATAGTGTTTAGTCATGAAATGACTCGACTTCGTATCGTTTTCAGGTTATTAGGTTATCATATTGGCGTATTATTCAATAAAGAACTGTGGCGAGGGTGAACAACGAGACGAATTAATTTCGTGCTTCTTGGCTGTAATATTTTATTTCCTTATTTGCGTTTTACCTTTTTTTATTCTGATTTACACATACTGAATACAACTACAAATTTCATTCTTATACGATGTTTCTATTATTGTTTTCTAATGTATAATATGTCTTTTAATTGTGTATGAAGTGTCCTTTTACATAAGATGTTCTTCGATGCAATATCTCATCTGTTCAGGTAACAATAACTAGATGAGTGTATTTATTGCTTATCTCATATTTCGAGCCAATCAAACCAATATCGAAGCAATTCAACCATCGCCATTGAGTTTTCGGATTCTGTTTTTCTCTGTTCCGAGATTTGTTTAGACAATGGAACCAGCCTGCTATGATACACAGTTCGTTAACTTGTATTGTAAAGCATTCGAAAACAGAACTATGATGGATTGGAATTTTCAATATATGCTTCAATATGAACGAAATATTGTTTGAAAACGCAGTAATTGAAATCTTTTATAATAAATGAAAACTCGCATTCTTTTAATAACAACCGATGTACTTAAGACCCTGTATTCCAAGTTTTATAGGTAAAGCAATTAAGTAATTGAAAGTTCCAACGTATTAAGTATGCAGCGTGCTTCTTTCGTAATTAGATTGTTATTTATTTCCACCTTTGTTGTACGCAAACGTGTAATTTGGCGGACACAAAACCGCCTCCGCTCCCTTGTTTCTAATTCCTTTGTAAAGTAATCAGCTTTACCATTTCTTTTCTAGAACATGTCCTTAATAAATGTGAACAAAAATTGAGGATTAATTAATATGAAATGTTACTTATCTAGATTTTTTTGTAATATGTACGTTGAATTTTTATAAGAAGTTACTAACTGAATATGAATCAAAACAATGGTATTAAAACAAAGGTACCGAGCTCAATACCCTTCCAAAGCACAAGAAAAACCAGTTGTATATCTAGATATTTCATTTAACGGTTTTTAATGTAATCGAAACACATCTCTGTCACTAAAATAAAACATACAAACATAAACATTCATTCTCTATTCTTTTCGGGGTGGACAGAATATCGGAGACATGAATACATCTACTTGGTAACTTTTTAGCATGAATCATGAATTGTTATTTTATGTAAATATGTGTTGAATGGTAACAGGTTGCCAAATAGAATGCATTTACCCCTTGTCCCTTTGTCGCTTTTTACGAAAAGCTGGGAAGACCGACAGCTAGCTAATATTCCTTTACGGCCCCGAACATTAAGGGACTGAGTTTTTATAAGTATTTGTAATATTATTATATAGATGATGGATAGCACGCGACATAGAACATTATTTGTACCTCATTGATGCCTTCGTACTGATGTAATCATGAATGGTTTTTCTACTTAAATTATAATGTATATTTTGTTAAGTAAATTTATTAAAAGTTACGTTATTCAGCTTCTTGAATCACAATAAACATATAATTAGTATCAACTTCTCTGAGGTATAAATATTTCAAGTGTATGTTGCATTTGATCTGTGATCCAGTTGATTTACTTTACAACGATGAAATATAATGTAAATGTAAACAAATGTTTTACTTTTTAAGGATACTAGCCTTATAATATAGTTCCATGTATGATTAAAAGTACATGTTATTAAAGTTTATTTACTGATTAATAAAGTCCCGTTTGACTTATCGCGTAAGTTTTTATATAATAAATAGTTATTAATCATGAGTATAAATCGCGAATCTCTTAAAACTATAAGTTTACTTACTTCCAGCCTTTGTGGAGAAGAGTGACTGAGAAGGAGTGAGTGACATCTCTTCTCGTTGGACTTTCTGTAATCGCATTACGCAAATGAGCCGCGGAGTTGGCAAAGCTCAAAATTAGATTCTGAGGTTGAAAATAATAAAAAGTCATCCTGCTTTCAGGCTTATAGTGCCTACATAAAAAGTTTCATTTTAAGTTTTCGCCTTCGTAATAAAAGAAGGTGACGATGTTTTTGCATTTAAATGGTTAAGATCTTATTAATGGTTAGGACGAAAAATAATGCTAACTAGCTGCCGTTCTTCGTAAAAGGTGACTAAGGGACTAGGGGTATATTAAATCTATTGGGCGATGGACTAGCCAGTCATCAATTTTCCATACTACATTTTAACCCCAAAATTACGCTAATGAACCAAAACCTCCTAACCTCTAAACCAAAATTTAAACGTTATCTCCGGCAACATTTGCTCTGCCAGCAAGAGGAGGCGGGTGTTCCTTCTATTGCCCCTCGGACACTTAATTTATAATACATTATATATCATTTTTAATATCATATAAATAGATCTATATTATGTACTTATCTTCTTCTTCTTGAGGTGCCATCTCCCAATAGGAGGTCGGCCAATCGTATGGCTTGATTTCACTTGAGGTTTTTAATCATTAAGGCAAGCTGGACTTTATTGACTGCTGCACGAAACAGTGATCTTGAGCTCATATTGAACCACTGCCGAAGGTTTTTTAGCCATGAAGTCTTACGTCGGCCAGGTCTTCGTTTGCCGTTTATTTTGCCTTGAATGATTAGTTGGAGCAGATCATATTTAGTATTTCGCATGATGTGTCCTAGGTATTCCAGTTTTCGCCTTTTGATTGTTTTCATAACTTCGAGCTGCTTGTTCATCCTTTGCAAAACTGTCTCATTACGAACTTTATCGGTCCACGATATTTTGAGTATGCGTCTGTAAACCCACATTTCAAAAACTTGCAATCTCTTAGACATTGCTTCTGTTAAAGTCCAAGCTTCCACGCCATATAGTAAGATAGAGAACACATAACATCGTACCAACCGCATTCTAGTTGATATTTTCAGAGTACGATTGCAAAGAAGATAACTCATTCTCATGAACGCAGAACGCGCCTGTTCAATGCGGCATTTTACTTCAACGCTGTGATCCGCCTGATCGTTGACAATGCATCCGAGGTACCTGTAAGATGTCACTCTTTCCAACGCTTGACCCTTGACAAAAATCACTCCATTTTGTGGATTACCACTTTTCCCAACTGTCATGAATTTGGTCTTTTTGATGTTAATATTGAGGCCGTACTTCGCACTAGTGCTTTCAACACGATCAACGAGATTCTGCAGATCTTCCATTGATGTAGCAAGAAGTATAGTGTCATCTGCATATCTTATGTTGTTGAGCGTTTTTCCGTTGATGACGACACCCTCAATGGCGTCCTCAGTGGCCTCTGCAAATATCTCCTCAGCATATATGTTAAAAAGCAAAGAAGATAGTACACAGCCCTGCCTCACTCCACGCAGAATTTCAACCTCTCTGGTAAAGTGATCATCTACCTGCACCCTTGCCGTTTGCTGCCAGTAAAGATTTCTAATCATTGTCACATCTCTAGCGTCAAGGCCAATTCTCTCAAGAATGTGGATAAGTTTTTGATGTTGGACACGATCAAAGGCCTTTTCGTAATCGATAAAGCATACGAAAATAGGTGTGTTCACGTCACAGCAACGTTGCATCAATATCTGATATCCAAATAATGCATCCCGTGTTCCCAAACCATTTCGAAAGCCAAATTGTGTATTTGAGATATGTTCTTCTATTTTCTTATAAATTCTGGAATGTATTACCTTCAAAAAGATCTTCAGAACATGACTCATAAGTGAAATAGTACGATAATTGGTGCATTTCTTTGCATTGCTTGTCTTTGGAAGTGTGACAAACGTGGACCTTAGCCATTCTTCAGGAATCATACCATTCTTGTAAATCATGTTAAACAACTGAACCACGATGTCGATGTTCACATGCTCAAGAAGTTTCAATATTTCACAAGGAACGTTGTCAGGTCCAACGGCTTTCCCCACCTTAGCGGTCTTAATTGCATTCAGAACCTCACTTTTCGTAATCATTGGCCCTAGTTGTTCTTCATTAAAAGATATTGCTGGGTGAATTGGGTGAATATGTACTTATACTAAACCTTATTATAGAATAATACCGTTTTTAAATCTTTGCATATGCTATCTTCTATATATGTATATACATATTTATACTGAATATTTACGTAGCACTCTATTTAACTATTTTCTTTAAAATATAAACGTTGCTCTCCAGTGGTTCTGACATAAAACCAGCGTTACGTTTGCCACCAGACGCAACATACCCAGCTGAGTTAGAACCCTTTTGCTGCGACAATAACATATACAAGTTATATCCCTTAGTTTGTATATTTTTTAATGTAAACGTTTAGTTTTGTGTATGTTTTTGTGGTCGTAAATAAACGCTTTTTATTATTATACTATATTTTTTGTCATCAAGTTTCTGTCCACCCCAAAAAGGCTCAACGAACGTGAACGGATATGCATGTATATTGTCCTGCATTTCACAGATTTATTATGTATTAGTAAAGTAATAGTTTCAAACAAGATGCGAATATTTTTATCTCTATTTTTTTACACCTGTATGAAAATTATGTGTATTGTGAAAGTGGCTGTTTGTATTACATAAACTACCTTTAGTGAAAGTAAAACAAGGTTGTGTATACTGTTCAATAAAGGTGATACGAGTTTACCATAAAAAGCTCGTGTGAGATAAACGTCAGGATAAACATCGCGTACCGTATAAAAACTTATTATCTGATAAAAAATACCATATATGAAAGATTTTAGACTTGCCATCTGAAACATAGGTTCTTCATATGTTTAAGGTGTGGTCACTTGAAATTTATTCATATGAAATTCCATGCTCGTATCAGTTACTAAATAATAGCCCTACATTCCACACATCGAGTACATGGGCAACAGTTTCATCTTTGTAATCCATTTAGCCAACAAACAGAATGAAATGCTTGACAGTTTTGATGGATTTACAACGGCCGCTAAGCCACCGCAGACATATTTCACCAACT
>JAMBLF010000668.1:0-219810 GCA_030578115.1 Leucoptera coffeella | reverse complement strand
GTCGCAAGTAATAAAGTTCACAGTGACAATGTCATAGTTGATTACAATATGTGTACGTAACCGTAGATGGTAAAAATAACAAAGAGTAAGCTGATGAAATGAAGCTGCGTTTTGTGCCATGACTCTAAGATTTAAATAAAACTAAAAGTATTAATGTTTACTTATATGTAAAATGATTGATTAAGGGTAGTTGATGTAAGGAATAAATTGACCAATGCTAAAAGGTTGGCAGTATAGCATATAATCCTAAATTTTAACGGATTTCTTATTGGAAAATACTTAAATGCACATCAAAAATACTGAAATGTACACCAAAATATAGCTAAACGCACCGCAAATGTTAGGTTTGTGTTGGGACTGTATTATTTTGGTCTACAATTTAGTATTTTAGGAGTGCATTTTCGTATTATCTTATGTTCCTTTAAACACTATCCTTTCTTATTTACCAATATAAGCTATTGATACATATTTAAACTATTTTTTTAAAATATAGAAAAACAAAAACTCAAGTAAAACCACATCCTCCAACAAGTGCAAATCAACCTACACAAGATTGCACGTCAAATGAATCACACTACATCTTCGATAACATGAAACTGATGACATGAAGTTTTAATTCTCAACTTCGGCTAACCGTTAAAAAGTCACGTATTAACGTTGCATTGTCATGATCTCGCTTGGTAAGATAACTCATTGTTGATGTATTGACTTTGTAAATTGTGCTGTATTTGGTTCGAGTATGTGCCTGTAACCTTAATCTGATATTTACTTGTTGCCTTGTTAGTTTGCGCTAATAAATATGGCTTTATATTTGTTAGGGTAAACGAGAGAATTGTGGGGCTATACCTTTGATGTATCGATAGTATTTACTTACACTTATAAATACGTCTAATTAAAGAATTAATTGTGTGATTTTAATAACATTTGTAAAATGGGTACTTCATATGAACATTTGTTAATTTTTAACTACGTTCGTACAAAAACAACATAATTCCATTAATAAAGTTTCTTTTTAGAACTAAATTATTAAAACTTATATTTTATCTGAGAAGTTCCTATCATGTTCACAACCATGATTGATGTGAAACTCTAAGCAAATAATAGGAACATTTGCTCAGCAATATCTCTAAAACTCACAACCGGATCTTTACAACTAGGTATTAGAAATTGAAACCGGCACTGTAAATGTCAAAGTTGACTCTTGTAAGATCGATCGGAACCTGACAATGCGTCGATAATTGAATCGCATTGTACGGCGAAGTTATAAGAAGGTGTGTCGCAACAAACGCCGATATTATGTCAGCGATCTCCCCAGTTGTGCAACGGAGTAACCAGGTCAGCGAGATGTCGTTTCCGATTCGAATGTTCACATATATGTGTTCACAGCTAAAGACAATAAGTATTAAGTTACGTTCGTTTAAGATGGTGCAAAAAGTGTGAAGAAGTTTTTGCTGTATTTAGCGGATTGTTGATGATATAGATATATGTAGTTAAATAGATTGGTGAAATGCTAAATATCAAAGATTCACGTTCTGTTAAATATCACGGCACGTACAGTTGTTGGTGCTAGTGCCATGCTATTTATAAATCAACAGGTTAGAGATGTAAACATAATAAAACTGTTTTACAAGCAGTTTGATTTTAGGCTCTATTTCCCAAGTATATAAATAGAATTTAACACTGATGTAACGTTCATATAGTCCACAATGAAACATATTTTTAAGGCTATTTACTATACACCTTACTAAACGATAGCAGGGCTAACTACTGCACATTATCCAACATAAAAATTCGCGAATCGGCTAATTACATAACCGATATTCGGATGTTCGGCACACTGACCCAGTTTCCAACCAGTGAGCTGGACACCTGACCGCCATGCCACTGGACCGTGGTGGCAGACCAAGTATGGCTGGTGCATTGGCTATTAAAATTAAGAATGTAAAACGCATAGCTGAGTGTGGACGCCTGTTCACGGTCGACGTTGCGTGAACCTAAATGCAAGTCTTGCTTGATTGAATGAATAGATCGGTATATTTAAAGCAATATATTATTATTATGTATTATATTGGTAGGTAAATGAGGGATACAGATAGGTTAACTCAAAGTTCCTTTAATAAAGGAATGTATCAAATCAAAGATTTAAGTGAACACCTTCACCACGAGAATCAATAACTAATGTGATGCTTTTTTAATTGCCATCTAAAACAAGTAAGTTAACATGCTAAGTTTTGGTGAAAGAATGAGATTTGGATTGCCATGTAACGATTCGGTCGTAGAAAATTTTAAGTCGAAATAATAACTTGTATAGATTAATTAATATTAATTTTGATAACAACAAGATAACGTGAAGTCAAAATGATCACTTCAAGAATGCCTCTTCCTACATCACTCAGGCCAGAAAAAATGTAGGTATTATAAAAGTTAAATTTTTTAAGATACATACATAATATATATTCCTAACGGGTAGGCAGTCTATTGGTTTCCACAACAAAATACTCGACTCGCTCACATCAATATAACTGTGAATGTTGATAACTATGTACTTTTAAAGGTATATATCTAATACTATTTTAATTTACACACATTTCATAGTCTAGATAATTAGCAAAGTCTAATTTCTTGCATAAGAGTACTGAGCCCACAATTTCACCAACCTTGAACCAGTATTAACTAACTCACAGACCTCATGACCCGAATAGATGCAACAGCCGCCTAAACGTGATGCTTGGCACGTGAGAACAGACACCTAACATGACCATGATATGTAAATATTAATATTAACATAATTCTAACATGTTTGTGCGACGGTGAGGAAATAAACAAATAAGAAATATTACCCAAAAATTGTACTTTGTTTCTACGTTTTGTGTTATTAAATTATTATTCGTTTCCATGTTATAATGTGTTGATTGCATAAGAATAATTATTAATTGTAGCGTGGAAGACAACAACTATATTAATCAATAAACTTACATGTAGTAATGAAATGCTGAATATTCATATGATCACAACTTCTGCCAATGTTTAAAGTAAGATAAAATCTTTATTACCACTTAAAATAATTATTCTGTTTTGATTGATTTGAAAGATTGATGAAAAAATTTCTCAATAATTTGAGGTGTACGTGTAAACTTTCTGTGATCTTTGCTAACACCTCTTCAGGAAAATAAGCGTGACTTATATGTATAAAGGCATTTATGCATGGTATGAATGCTACATATCCTTTCTCATATTTATTAAAAATACAGTTTCCCATCGTACTAATTAACAGTTCATCAAAAGTGATGCTAAATAATGCTTCACAAGTTTCTGCCCAAAAAGCAAGCATAAAAAACGTAAATAAGTATATCTTTAGACATCTACATGTGTCACAGTACAGTCTCTTGCCTCACTAGTCTATTTGGTGTGGTGTGTGCGCGATGATTCCGTTGTTAGTATGCGAGAGTGTCTTTTCGTGAAGGCTGGGGTTGCAACATGCACGCTGCTGACCTTCAGGCACTACGAGGAATTACGTTTGCCTCTAGGTAGATCGGAGGTTTAACAGGTGAAGTGTGGAACGAGCTGATTAGTCAAACTCAAAACTCTAAATATTTTTTATATAAGTGCGTGTACGTAATAAATTGAGTTAAGTTGAAATGATATCCGACACTGGTTGTCTTTTAATACTATAAATAATAATAATCATGTGAGTCAAGAAATATATATCAAGACTTAGTATATCAAATAATAAACGAATATATCTTTTTTGAGGCTTCTAAAAAACAATATGTCTGCATTACAAACGTGGTAGCAGTAGCTTTACTATGTGATGTCAGTAAAGGCTTGTAACGCATAGTCAAATAAATTCTATTAAACTTAGCCATTAAGTCGCCAAGTCAGGAAGAAATACAGCTGGTTTTTATTCTATTTTCGTCCCAGACAAATTACTACCTAACCAAAGATTATGTGATGAATATACAAAGGTTTTGAGTGAATATATTATGAAAATGTGCGTGGTAAGCCACGTGTGCTGGGTAGGTACATGTAAAATCCGAAACAAGATGATCAAGTTTGGCAGAATTTTGGAATTTCTACCTATATACAGTTGTCACTATAAAAGAACGAGTTTTTCAAGTAATATGTGGTTTCGCCACACCAACTATTGAACAACTGTTTGACTAATTCATTAGATTATGCAAAAATGCTCAACAGTACCTCGCTTAGAAGTATCTATAGATTTTTAATGTGTAGTATTAAAGGACTGTCTAATAGTACGAAAGTGCACACCAATAATACCGGATTGAAAATCAAAATAATACAGTCCCAACCTAAACCTATGCTTTGGTGTAAGTACGATTAGCTATATTTTGGTGTACATTTCAGTATTTTTGATGAATTTTTAAGTATTTTCCATTTTAATACATCTATTTCACTAGTGATAGTTTTTAAGTCGCTTCTTAAGTTTTACTAGGAATAAAAACAGTTAAAGTAATATTCTACTGTATATACACAGTATATATGAACTACATACCTTCACTAACACGGGTCTAAAATGCATCCAAACGATATTGAATACAAATCTGATAAATATGGTTGCTATAGGTATACGTATATTATAATACGAGGATTTGGGTTACATGAACTAGGTAGATTACCTAGGTTTTTATGGCATATTAATGTCAACACCATTCATAAATCAAGGCTTACTTTGTTGACAGTGCATTTGAATTGCTTAGTAACCTAACAATAATTTATGCGATTTAGTAAGCGAATATTAACTAGCAATTACCAATCTGTCACCAATATATATGTATTAATGCCATCATAAACTATCGTAACGGGTGCTAAAACAGACCAATAAGCTATATAAACTTCTGTCTATCTCAAAAAGAGATAGGACGTGAGTATACTCATGTTGAAATTCATTATAAACGATAATTAAGTAATCTGGTTTTTACAAACCTTGACTAGGTCATTAAAACGTTTGTTATGATTCACAGGACATTTACGATACAAAGATCTTTTAGGAATTTGATAAACAAGGTGACAGAACTAATAAAATGCCTTATGAAGGATCTAAAGTATCAGTAGCTTCGATCTATATCATAAGAGCTTTAATATTTAAAACAGTAGAAACGAAGGATCTTAATAATGAAACATAAGTACCTAACACAGAAAGATATAATATGAAAACTACACATGACATCTTAGTCGAGTCTAACGAAAAGTTAAAGTTAATAAGGCAATTGGTTGATTGGATATACGAGTATATTGTACAGATATTATACAAAAGATACTTGCCAATCTTATAAACCAAAACTAATAATACTCAGGATGAAACATGTATTTTACAAAGACAGATAAACTTGGAAATCAACGATTAGACTGAAAAACAGAGGACAAGCAATATCTTATATCACGGACCACGGAGGTTATCAAAATATGGTATAGAATAAATATTTTGTAACTTTTTAAACCATAAAGCGAATCAGGAAACCAGCCATCTACCTCATCACCTAGAAGCAAAGACGAGCACGTCCAACCTAAATGTGCACAACGTTTCACAACAATGCAATCAACGATTAGCTGAAGGGAACGGCGAGGAAAACAATTAACACGTACAGGGCTCATATTTAATGTTAATAACAGCTCTGTTAACCGCCGGGCAAATATTTATAGACCTTGGCGAGTCAATATTTGTCTGTAAGTAACCTTATATGAGGCTTAAGGTCACAACCGAGGATATTCGCTTTTTAATAAAAACAACATGTGTTTGTGCAGTTTTCGAGCAAAGCTAAAAGGTGGCGTGTACTTATTAGGTATGTTAATACTTGTAAGGGATAAACCTTTACTTTCACTGATTGGAGAAATTTATTTATTTAAACTTGCCTCAGTAGGTTTAAGTATCTTGAAAATTCTCTAAACCGATCGTAAAAATAATATTAAGTTTAATGTATTCGTAATTTGTTTAGTTACTTAATAACGAGTTATCTAAATTTTAAGTACACGACATCAGAGTAATAAAGTGTATTTATTTACGAGTATACTATTAAAAAGAAATAATGTGATTGAATCCTAAGCATGGTGCTTTAATAAATAAAGAACAAGCAATGTTGTTTAAATAATTATATTTATTCGAAATTAATGGCCACTTGACAAAATGGTTCGACATTATAACACAAGGAAAGTCATAATATTTAGTCACACTAATACAGTGAAAGGATTCGTAATTTAGTATTTGTGTTTATCATAATGAGGTGATGAAGATACACTAATTGTGGTAAAATAAAAAATTCATAAAAGCTCATGTTTGTCTGGGTTATAAACAGAACTATCTGCCTTTCAGACGGTTGTGTTGGAGGCGACTAATAGTATTCTCAATCTATGTGGTGATGGACTAGCCATTTGTTAATAATATTCAATCTTAATCTTATCACATAGCGATAGTTAAACTGAAGGTGGCCTAGGAAATACTATCTTTCTGAGGTACATCACACTTCGGGTATACGTAAGTTTATGTATGGCATATAAAAATGATTGGAGATTTGATTTCCTTAACAAACACATTAATTTCGTTCAGTATAACAAACACTTAGCTCTTTATAATAATATTTATGACAAATCGAATAAAATTAAGGAAGCAATAACCTCACCTTTTTAATTTTTATTTGGTTCAGGTAAATCACCTTGAGAATCGGAAAACCCTTAAACATTTTTGGATTAGTGAAACTCGATAAGCCTTCCTCAAATGCATTATATTGACTGATATACAAATATAATTTATTAGTTTCATCACTTATTGAGAATATATGTAGGTACATAAACTATTTATAAACCAAAATTTTATGTTTATTTATATACTTACGTTTTACATGGGTGAGTTTTTGTGGTTACAAAGAGGTCGTCAAAAAGACGATAAACTCAAATATATATACTCCCTTTAATAGAGAACATCGTTGACATAAAAATATCTTCTTAGTCACTTTTTAGCATAAATATCGTGATAGTCAAGAAATAAATAAAAGAAAAAAAGTTTTCCGGGACTAACAAATCCGTGATCTACGGACGTAATATGGATAATAATATATAGCTAAGTTGACGCAGTAAGGTGACCCAATTTTATTATATTCTAGTGTCAGAACAGTTGCCGTTCGCATCCATTCAATGCCGGCCAATCTGCGCAGGTCGTCTTCCCACCTTGCCAGACAGGGAGAAGTGGCGTCATTTGGGGGAGGCCTATGTCCAACAGTGGATTACTTCAGGCTGATGATGATGATGATGTCAGAACAGTTGACAACTATTAAAATATCTAGGCAGCAATTACAAGAGACACGATATGTTAATAACACTAGATATTCTACACTCCAGTGTCAAAATACGCCTTAGGAGATAACTTAAGTATTAAGACATACATTACTTATGGTATGAGGTTCGTTATTAAATTGCTAGTGTCCTATAGCATTTCTTTAGGTACTCGTACATACACATCACGCATGTGACATAGACGGGTTATTTGTCTCGATCCAGACAAATCATTATTTGCACTACATTTTCATCCTTAAACCACCTCATACACACTGTGTGATTTTAAGTTATTCTAACGTCAGTTTTTTTAAATATTTTGCCTACGAAGAAGCTGTATCTAATAGTATTCATATTAATGTACAGTAATCTAATACACCCTTGATAGTGTAGTCATCGTAAGTCATCTCAGCCTCTGTATTAATGCTTCATACATTCTTGGAAAAGATTGTATGAGTATATCAACGTTGAATGAATATTAAAGTCTACTATTTAGCACTCACAATCAATAGATATTTTTTATTCAATCACGTCATATCTCTAATGACAGACACAACCATTAACGTGCTTTTGCGTATGTAAACACATTATTTGGTTACTACCTAGTTCCTAGGCAGGTTGAGTGTCAGAGATCAATGATGTAAAAAGTGTATGTACTTTTGTATGTTTAAACGTTAGTGTTGCTAATTTAAGTTTGAATAGCCTTGGCTTTATATTATTCACTTGTCGCCATGGCTATATAAGGTTTATATGTTATATTGGAAGAATGAGAGGAAATTTTGTTCTAAAATTTATCTTGAGTAAAAATTACGCACACATATACATATGTATATGTATATCATCATCATCATCATCATCAAACCTGTCTGATATGTATATAAGTGAAACGATATATTTGAATTATGGCTCTTCATAACTATATATAATGTGATAAAATTGAGAATAATTATTATGGTAATACTGAAAATATATCTATTGTTCACCCTTAACAAAACGACATAAGCTTCACGACCATTATCCGTGACGAGATAGTCTAAGACTACTACTTGATTGATATATTATGATATAATGATTTCAACTACAAGACAATAGAAAGCACTATAAGGAGATCTGTCAAATAGTTTTGTTAACTACATGATATTAGTACGTTTAAATAGCGAAGTACTGACTGAAATAATTAAATGCTAATCAGGAATTCACACACAGATGTTGTGTATTTGCGTAAACAGCACGCGTTGATGTCTTCATTTAGACGTTTGAAGTAACATTTCGTTATGACGCTACATGTACTTAGAATATTTACAAATATGTTACATCATGTCCCTTTTCTTAAGAAGGATATGTAGAGATTATAAAACCTTCTCAGTCTCAGTTTTCTAGAATCTAGCAAAAAGGGTAAGGAACATTAATGACAAATACAAGTCTAGTTAGAAGTGATTAAATGAATCATATCGTAAGCAGGTTAGCAGAATGGTTCTGAGTATTTAGGTCAATGTTCACTTGGTCATTTGAACTTCCTGTAACAATGGGTTTTCACTATGTTACGATTAAGTTTATGATTCATGGTGTTTAATTGATAGGAGATAGATTTTATTACAATGAAAAGACTTGTTATGGAGTAGTTGTAAAATATAATATTGTATTAATAATGTAAAAATAGATCTAATCATTTTTCTAGCTGTGTATAATTATGGTAAAGACTTATTTTACAATAAGCAATTAGTTATCATCGCTCTGCTCAATAATCATTACTAGAAATAACTGCTAAATTTATTATTTTTGCTTCTACGAACAAAAACTACTTGATTTTCACAATGATTATTAGCCTGGTAATTACCTTAATTGATATAATATTTTATTAGCACTTCCGTTTGTTTTTTAAGTAAATTTAGTTTTTATACCTACATGGTTATATTACAACCACCCCTTTGGAAATTGTTTAAGCATTATCTTAATACTTTATATTCACGGCCACCTTACGATAAAGGAATGCTGTAAATTATCTTCGTAATAGGCAAGAAAATGTGAGTTTCGGACTTTAGACTTCACTCAGAGGTTAACTGAGTAAGATATGTACAAGGACATAATAACATCACGGAAACATTAGCGGTGTAACGTGATGTAAATTGAATAATTATGTATCTTTGCTTTTTAAATTCGCATTGCATTAAAATATTTTAGCTAGGAATATTTTTTTAAAGGGCAAGGGTGATATTTTATCTTTTTAGACACAAAAACCTAACGTGATGAATTTTACTTTCAGTAATAATTTATTTTACTTGGTTACTCGTAATATGATACTATATGTGTATTGATTTATTGCGAGTTAGTAAGAAAAAATGTTACCGTCTATCTTTTTCTTTGGTTAAGTACAGGAAATAAAACCTATCCGCCACTGAAAGTCCTTAGGAATATTTGGTATCTATGCGTAGGGGAAACTTTTCATGAACGATAGTCTCTGAAATATGTATTACAATGTCAACTGATTTCTTTTACAGGTACGTACATATACATATAACAGTATTCGTATTAAAGAGAGTAACTATAGAGACAGGTAACAGGTTGCCCAAGTGTGTCCAGTCATTCTATCTTTTTAGGGATACTCGTGTGTTTATAATATGTATGTGTACTACATTACATCCTTACGAACACGAAAGCGAAAGAAAACACAAAAATCAATGGCCACTCTGACATAATCGCGAATTTAGCAACACATCCGTACTCGCCACTAGCCTGAATAAAACATGTTGATTGAGTTTCGAAACCACCACTAGACTGGGTTAGCGGAACGCCAGCCACTCGCTCTTATTACCATCACCACAAAGACGATTTTGCCACTCAACGTTGTAATATAGATTGCATTGGTAGACACAAAATATTGTCTTCATAAACGTGATTGTAAACATTGTACTTGATTAGTAAATGTTGAGTGGCATGATAGATTGAATCGGAACGCAAACGTGCTAATAGTTTCGGAGTAAAAGATTAGCTTTGCAACCTTATTGTGAGTTTTGTACATTATTTCATACATATGAGTCTCCTTTCACCTACCTTATGTTAAATACATTACTTAAAGTCTTAAAATTTGTGGCAAAAAGGGAGACATAACATTGAAATTTACGTATTTCATCAACCAGTCATTCGGTGTTAACGCAGTACTTAGATCCTTTAAACCTTAGCGCTTCTGTACAAAAATAGCATACATACATACACATCACGCCTGATTCCCTGTAGAGGGGTAGGCAGAGATCACGGATCCCCATCTGTCCCGATCCTTTCCACCACTTTCGCTTCATTGACACTCATACATCTTCTCATACACAGTCGGCGGTTATAGGTACTCCAAACGTTATCCTTTTTTAACAAAACCCTAATTACAAATAATAACATGGATAGTCAATTCAATAAAAGTCCTAAATGAGTGAGGAACTAAATCTGATAGTCATATGTAAATATATCTCCAACTGTACATAACTGAGTTTCCGACTGTATTATATAATATTTATCTTAACATTCTCTTCGTAATTACTTGCGAGAAGAGTTGCGTAATGTCTTTGAAGTTTTGTGGGTCAAATTAATAATAAAACGACAGCGAAATGTTATATGTAGGTCCGCTTTAAATTACTCGAGACATAATAGTTTCTTTTTTGTTTAGCCAGCAAAGATACTCTAGTTAGCCACTTATGTAAATGTCGTGACATAGAATAGTGGTGGTAATGATTAAACGAATTATGCAATTGGGGTTTTGTGAGAGATATTTAGAAAGAATCCAAGTTATACATCATATTATATACACTTACGTTCTACTTCACGTGAATGGTACAAAATATTGTAATGAATGTTTCGTCTTAAGAAATAAAGATATAGATGGATAAAGTAAATCTCTTGAATACTCAAGAAATACACAACTCCTATATACGTACGTATATATATATATACCACTAGTCCCTTATTCATCTCTAACTACATATAGGGAAGAGAACCAAACTAACAAAGGAGTTTATTCTGTGTTTCTATACTCTCAGTGTCTTCTTATACGTGTAGTCGTAAACTACAATTATACATCTACTCGTATATGTACGTAAATATGAGTAAGTTGTTTTCTTGTAGAAAACCTACGTAAAAATTTCCGCAGTGTGATTTGGCAAACGTCCAATAATTCGAAACCAATCCATAGATATGCCACCCACCACTAATTACATGAACTTCGTCTATTGATACCCAAATGTATTACGATAGACTGTTATATAAATAGTATAGACCTTAGCACATAATAGTCAATATCGGTGTTGTAAGAGCATGAATGACTGAACAATTTTTGAGTATTGAATAGTAGACAACTTGCATTATTCAATTTGAACATTAGAATGGATGGTTATTATACATATAACATAATATAATGATTCATATATTATTATGATTCGTACAAGTCGTGTTTAACCTACAAAGAGTAACTATAGAAACTATTGATTTTAACCTTCTAGTATTTGTTTATAAGTACGCTAAATAGATTATCGGGAAGTAACAATAAGTAATAACTACATAAATTGCAACTGACATTAACCTAAAATCGTAGATACATAATATTTCCTTCTGAGAATTCTTAAAAAAATGTTATTGACTGAACCAGCTTCGTTAAACACATGGAAAACCACTTGACACATAGAGTGGTATAAAAAGTATTTAGAGAAGCATATACTTCTCATTACCCTTTAGAGTATAACTGCCGTGATTTGTATGTAAATCTCACGTGACTTTATCTCATTAGTATGTATTTAAATCGTGACAAAGATGTGTTTCGCATGGACTTTCCGCAAAAGTTAAATATAGAACGCTCATACTCAGTATATACCGAGTATATACTCGTACGGTTCTTAATATAGCCATTGCCTTTTTATGGAACACGTCAATGGGTTTGAAACGTGTTTTGTTCACTGATTATCTCGCAAACTGTTGTCGCAGATTAAAACAGCTTTTAAAAGATATAGGAAACTAAAAGATTATATTTAACTTACAAAACTTAGGTACCATATTGATATTCTACCTAACATAAATTAAGATGCGTTTAAGGGTGTACAATTTTTGACCTCGAAAAATTTATCATAGTCCTTAACCTCTAAGAGTACTAGGTTTTATTCCTTAAGAACATCTATAATTATTTTTAATAAACATATCTTAGATATTATGTCATCACGTGTAGTGATAGGATCACTGTGTATTTTAATGTACACATTCATTATTTTTGTAAAACCTTTTGCAAAATGCATCTTAGAGTTAGGTTACTACAATGTAACAAATCCACAAACAAAACTAACATTAGATCTTAGTTGCTTCAAATGCTATTCAGTGCGTTCTGTATTTATGAAACATATACAGTGCTAGTGTAAATACAATACCATTATATCAAGACCTCACATTGTTATTATTTTAGTAGAGATTGAAACCCAAGATATATTGGTTATGTTACTTCAATTAAAACTATTCTAGGCAGGTTATTCACGCTTCAGAGTGCCTAGGTAGCAAGGTGGTTCTAAGATTTCATTTTCTACTTTAAGCTAAAGTGTTAGGGTTTATATTCTAGTGTTGTAAAAGAATACTTAGTATCTTTAGGGTAAGGCAATTAGCTTGGTCATTGTCAGAAATTCGCGTGCTTCCATATAATAATATGGTGAGGAATTATTATTGCTTAGATGGTGTTTTTTTAAAGTTCAAAGATAAATACTAGCTATTCTAACACCTGGGTATTTTCAACTGCATTTGAAAATGTTAGTTGAGTTATTGAGTTCTACTAATACAAGTCCCGTGCTAGTTTGGGAAGTAATAAACAAAGGGATTAAAAGATTCCACTAATAAGGATACATGCCATAATAGTATGCTAAAGGTAACCTAAAAATATTATGTCTCCAAAGTTGTTTCTACTCCGGGAGACAAGAAAATACGCGAGTATAATATATAATACGTTTGTTTGTTGATATTAATATACAGGATTTATGAATTTGTTGTTAAATTTTAGTTCAATAAATGAATAACCAAAACAAAGTAACTCTTCGATGCTAATAGAAACGAAGGAATAATAGACCGTATGTATATCACATTAAAAACCCTATTCATAACCTTCCACTTTTTGTAACCAGATGGGGTTATTACCCGAAACCTATTTATTATCCAAACTAAAATAGTCTTCAGACCTGCGTACTACTTCCTAGACTGATATTGATCGGCACTACATAGCTATTCAACAGTCTGTTACCTACTTTTAACTCTAGAGAACACACATACACCCCCAATCATGGAGAAAAACTAGTTTAACATTTTCTTTGAACTTTTTATCTAGTCTTTAAGGTATATAAGTATTGGAATATTCTTATTAAGGCCGGCTTTTCGTTAAAACCATAGGTTACTAAGCAACGAGAGGTTTACTACTTTATGTCTAACGATAGGTAGCCGTTATGATTAAGGTCTGTTTAGATGTGGACAAAACTACAGGATATCTTATACTACAAGACAATCATGAATGCATTCTATTGGATGCTAAGTTAAAATATCAATATTATCACAACCCTAAAAATGTAACACAGTTTAACAAGAACATATTATGTATCCAAGGTTCTGTTTAATAGGGTTTAAAGGATATATGAATCTATATATATCTATATATATATAAAGTAAGTTAAAAACTTCTTGCCCTTTATTTGATTATCAACGTATGTACGAGTATATACTGATGTTAGCACAAAGATATTTATTTTTCTTTCTCAGTTAATGTGTCGTCCATGTTTGCCCACTTAGCATGCACATAAGACGCGTACTTATGACCTTTTATTAAATAAGAAATGATACCTCCGTTTTCCTGTCAGCCTTGGTCACTTGTTGCGACAGAACCTACAAGTGACATTGTTTTTAAGTATAAATACTTGTAAAGGATGCACAGAACTTGTGGTTAAAGATCCTACAGGGTATAGTTGCCTCTCTTTTTGACAAGAATCCTACAGGTTGTAATCACTATTCTTTCTGGCAAATCGTAAAAGCAAATACAGAAATGAACTAGTAAGTTAAACCTATATCTTTTTCAAATTTGCTTTAGATGCCTTAAAAGGTGTCAAAATGTCCGTTGCCAATAAAATATAATAAGACAGGATTCTCCTGTCAGAAAATAACAACTAATAAATTCGTTTTTTCCACCGTAATTTCGCAGCCTCATTTTAATTGTTATTTGGGGAAATGTCTACCCATCTCCAAAAACACAATGTATGAACATCAGCTTTAGTCTATGTTGTTATAGGAATAAAGGCAGATTATTCAACCAAACATTCCATTCACTCTTTGTCCTTTAGTCTCTTACGACAGACCGAGGAGAAAGGTAAGTAAAACTGATCTATTTAGCCTAGTCTATTAAGGGTTATACTATGTGATCAACTGAGAATTTAATTACTTATTTCCCCTGCATTTATCTACAAAGGTTGCTATTCTGTGTAATCATGCACAAACGCTCGACAACAATCTTAAATGAATGTTAAGTAAGTGACGTTTATCTGTTTGCCATAACTATCTTGAATGGCTTTTATGTATATTTCTAACCACTTCCTAGAATAAATTATAAGTTTATACCAATGTGTGTGGTTTGTAAACGTCGTACAGTCATCGGAAGTAACTTTGAGATGGACTAGCCACTATTTTCGTTTATATTATGACGAGCCCCACGGTAAGTGCTAATAGACGAATAGTAAACATATTTACTACAGAACAGTCAGAAATTTACTATAAATGTATGTCTGTTATTAATGATAATGTGTTTATGCTATTACTATAAAAACTATTCTTCCTTTCAATTGTTTGTTTTATAATCAAATGTATTTGTATACTGAGAATCTATCGACCATTTTGGAAATCATCCTGTTCAACCCTAACTAATAAAACTATTACTTAAATTAATTGAAATGAAATTAAAATCTTTTATTCAACATTAGGATCATTAAAATCACTTATTGAAAGTCAAAAAAATATGTTAAATATCTATTCGATGATGGATTACAATATACTCAAAGCAAATGCCTTTCTGCTTCGTAAACATATTTACGCACACACAGTTAACAAAAACTACAATGTTATTAATAGCAACTTTGTTTGGAAGTAATCTTGATGACCTGTCAAATCATACATAGGCGAATGCATTGACGAAACGAGATATTGTAACCTTTGGAATTCAAGTACAAAAAGTAACAGGAAAATTTCCAACTAAAATTACATGTTGAATACAATATAATATACAAGTTAAAGATTTAGACATTTGTATCATACATATAAGATTAAGTTAAGTTAACTAAGAAACAAAGCCATAAGTGATTTTACGTATTTTGTTCATTAAATTGTAATATTTAAAACAATCAATGTTATTCTTATTGATATTACACGATGGTGATCGATTCTCTCAAAGGTGTAGACAAATATCAAAAATCATTATATGTTATACCGATTGTTATGTACACAACCGTTTGAGATCCGATTGCTCATTTTACCATTACATAGCGAAATGTAGTGACGTCCTTTAATCCCTTTCGGTGTGGTCAGAATTGTGTAGAGATAATATGTCCTTTCCGACTTTTAACAAGGTCTTGGGGTATCATGAATATGGCTGGTTGTTAGTTCATCGCTAAATAGATTCAACCGACCACTAAACCCTACGTTTTTCGGGAAAGGACTGCAGCTAGTTAGCATTCTATTGAAGTCCCAGATCAGCACGAAACATGTTACGAGTGTTTGCAGTCATCTTATGGTGGTTTAGTGCGAGAGGCTTCTGTAAATTCTACCGCAATTTGCGGTTGAGCAGCACCTAGATATTTCTAGACTCAAATTGAAAATACAGCCTTAATGAGTACAACTGATACGCTACTGTATTAATCACGTTCATAAAGTATACCTTTACGTTCCTTAGGATAGTGGGAAAACGATCTCCGCCTTGATATATACGTTGATTATAATTCGATACGAGTATTCATACCCCTTAATTATATTCACATACTCCGTACAAATATTCAAATCTCTCTATATTGACTAACTCTACTCTACCAACCTCGGATTTGAGACTATTTAGTCAATCTTAGCTTGTTTACCGACCTTAAGGTTCACAACCAAATAACTAACACGTCAAATATAGTATTCAAAGAAACTATGTCTTTTATTTGAACCTTTGCTATGCCATCACAACGCAAGTTACATTGTCGGCTACGTAACAAAACCTTAGATGTTCAAACAATACAAGTAATGGACCTTAAATAGCCCTGTACCCTAACCGTCTGCCTGTTCGCACCTGTCCTTAGCAACATATTAGATATAATAAGTCGCATTGTTCATACTACTCACGTGTTAGATTCCTTTAGAAGAATAGAGTATCGGAGACTGTAATCTCTGAGTTATGTTTGGCGTACCTACTGTTTAGGATGAAGATGGCAGACTCGTATTTAAATAAGGGTTTTACATATTTTGGGTAAAAATAATAAATTAAAACAATGTGCCATTAAACTAATTTACCCACAAGAAATGTCACGTGGATTCAAATGATAAGAAAAACATTCATTGTTACAACTAAAACTAAACATTCTCAGAGTATCGTGATAATTTATAAACAATGAACGATCGCTTAGTAATTTGTCTCTTTTTGCTAGTTATTTAGCAATTCTATATCGCTTGATTGGAAATAAAATATAATGTGAATCTAAAAGTACCAATATAAATACACATCGTGTATACAGAGTATGGAGTCAAAATGCGTACTGAAATATTGCTACGGCTCGACTACGAATCAGGATCCTGCGACTGAAGATCTTTGGGATACTCTAGCAGACACGAAAGAACGTATAATATAGATTTTTTCTTTACTATAAATAGTTTATCCGACACAATATTACGAAGATTCGTACAATAACTTCCTTTGTATACATACTCATTTTCAAAATTCTTAGAGCATATATCCGAATGCTACGATAATCGTTTTAAATGTATAAATGATCGCGAATGAAAATATAACTAGCTCGGATTGCAGAAATGCATCATAGTTAAGCGATTGAATAAGTAGTCAATCGAGGTTGTACCTAGAGAGGCCTGCGAACAATTATATCATTAGCCTGCGCGATTAAAATAATTATCTCCAAACCGCAGTGCGACGGTCGAAGCACGTTTAGATGCAACAAGCAATCACGTATTAAACTTACGTTATAAGCATTCTTGCTGTCAGCTTCCTTGTCTCATAGACTCACTTCCTTGGCACAATCACTGAGAAGACCGAACACACTACTTTGTACAGATTTACTGAATAAACCACTGACACAAATGTAATATTAAAAGAATTTAATTTATAATCGAATGAAAAAGAAAAGTTTTGGCGCGTGCAAATTTGCAAATGGCGCCTAGTTTTTTTTATTTAATTATTGGTGCGTGCGATTCGCCGCTCGCCCGCTCGCTGACTGCCGGAGTTTTAGTTTTCGCTCGTTCGTTTTCCACTGAGCGACGGCTGCACTCTTTGAGCCAAGTCGCCGACTGAGCCTCGGATGAGGTTGGGACATTATGACGCAAGCAGTTTCGACAACCACGGACCTCCTTGGGTTTTTTCATTGCCTCAGAACGCTAATTAATATATTCTTTCTATTAATACGTCACACGTGTTTGTAATGGATCGAATGTGATTCAAAGAAATAAGATAATGTTTAAATTATTTCCTGGGTTGTGGAATATTTGAGATGAGTCGTCAAGGGAAGTTCAAGGCATCGTGAAGGTGGACTAGTGGAATTTCAACAAGGTCTTCAACCTTCCTACAAATTAAACACATGTACTTGAGTCAATTTATCCCTTTTGGGATGTACTGAACCTTGGATATGGAAAATCTCATTGATCATCAGTCAATCTACTATGGGATTTGTGTTTATATTAATATAAATATTAGTTACCCTATGCTAGTCTATTTTGTACCTAATTGATTTGAATGAATTAGAAGCCAGGCTAGCAACATGCCTCTATATTGCACAGAAACACTACGAAACGGTATAAAGAGACTACGAATCCCCATTTTTCCTCTTGGGAAATCACTTTCATTCATTAACATATTACTCGGCAGTTACAGGAATGTACTACATACCCAATTATTCTTGAGATTGTAATGTCTTTATTTTATATTAAAACCATAAACAAACCAATATTTATGCTATATATGATCTAGGATTTATTGAGTCTCTATGTAGTGACAGTAACGGTAGAGTCATAGCATTAAGAGAAAATTAGTGTTGGATATTATTTGACTTAATGAATGTACAACACATTAAATAAAATATTCTGATTCTACTCATTAAGTATTAAAAAAGGAATAAAAGGATATTATTATATGTACCTATGCATATGTGAACGCCGATAAACTACATTTCATATGGGGTGCTGTACAATTCTCAATAATCATTTGTATTTTCACCTTGATGACATAAACTCTAATATGTATTAAGTACAACCGTTGCTTACTAAAAGTGACTGAAGATTTATAGTTCTGCATTCATATATATAGGCTAAATGGTTGATAGCAGATTTTCATAATGTGAATTGTAATGAGATAAAGTACAAGAGTGGTAAAAGAGGCCGTCCTAGTAAAATACACAAAGAGGTGTTATACTGAATAGAACATATAAGGAATACCTATAAAATCATGTATGCCATGGAGCTTGTATGGATGTCAATGAGGCGAAATTGGTTAACCTAGAATGAAGAAAATGGATGTGTATGTACGGGTAAGATGGATATGTATGTACTCATATAATATGTACCCATTGACCGATTATATGCTTGAATATATATGTTCATAAGAAACACAATTACGTGACATTTCTATGTGTATTATACATTTTTTTATTAGATAAGAGATTAGAATGTGCGTGTGAATCCGCACGCGCAAAGTAGTGCGTGTCCTATCTATACATTTTAACATCGTGCATGAAAAGCTTGGAGGGGTAGATTGAATTATGATACCAAGTGGGATAGGCATATATATATATTGCATATACACATTATCTCTTGTGGTCCCTTTCGGTTATACCTTTGGCACACAATATTTCTTGACATAATCTCTCTTTTTTTTCGCAATTGCGGAGATGGAAACCTGAACCTCTGACTACCCCGCGAAAGGTTAATGGTCGTGAATGCGTTTGTTTTGTTTTTGTTTACAATCTCTTTAGTCACCTTTACACAATAATTAGGATCGTTATGACATTAGCAAATTTGGTGACAGGTTGCTAGGCCATCACCTAATACATTGCATTTATTTCTAAACCTCAGTAGCCTTCTATGACTTGCTAGGAAGATTGACAGCTATTCTGATACTGCCGGAGGACCAGCACTGTAACCTATCTGTAAATTTTGTAGCGGTACCCTTTTGTCTAGTCAAAATTAGTTATGTGTCTTGTAATTCTTTTTGTTTCCTATCAGCCTGCTTCGTTCCTAGTCGCGATTTAGTCTCTACCTATCCGGTTTGGGAGGTAGAGGCATGAATATATGCATGTATGTGTACAGGTAATGCGATTATCATAGCTGTCCCATTGACCACTAAATGAGAATACTCATTACACTTAATGCTATTTAAATAGCTTACACAATACCGATAACTTACGAATGGAATCTATTCAACGATGGGCTAGCAACCTGTGACCAATATTCCATATCAATGGCATAAAACTTTGATATTAGATACACTCCTCTACTCCTCAACGATATAAGCAGAGACTATCGATCGCCACCAGGAACGAACCTGACAAATCTCTCTTGCTTCACTCATACTCATTAGCCTTCTCATACATACGTAAGTCCATATTAATATCATGAAAATTTCGATATTTAGGATAAAAATGTCCAAAGAGATATGTTTCCGAGATTGTGTCGCCTCGAAAGGGATTAAAGTACGTGAATGTATAAGTATGTTAATTTTTGTCACATAAGGTCATGATAAAAATAGAAGGATTCATTATATCCCAAGTCAAGGTTTGCTTAAGTAAAAAAAAGTACGAAAAGAACTTTGCTTTTCCAAAGGCTGCGGCAAACGGGTTTTTCAGCCCGCAGCCAAAAAGTTCGCACTTGTCGCCGACCTTTTCGGTACTTTTGACTTGAGGCCAATGACAACCTGTCTCGCGGCAGCGCCTTATGTATTCGGTGCTCTTAAATCACTCATTTTAAGCCAGGCACCAAATTATGGTCTAGAAAATGCCTCAATGAAACAGTGTCATGGCTACATCGAAAATTACCAACATTCCTATCAGAATATACTTTTATAACTCCAATCGCCATGTTGCTTCTAATAAAAGATCACTTATTACCACATTCAGTTATTTCTAAACAGCTTCATCTAAATTCGATTATCACGTTAACAAAGTCATCCTTTACACAATAAAGTCGTAATTAGATGACACAGCAATCACGCTCAAACCTCATTACGCGCGACTACTAACGCCACCTACAAAGTACGCTGCTAACTAAGTAGAGGTAATTTGTAAAGTGTAAAAGTTCGCGCTTACGACAGCAGATGTCGGTAGGCACGCATGGAACAGCAAATAGATGTCACTGTTTACTTACTAGTTAGTGAGGAAAATTAAATAATAAAGGAATTGTCGAATAAAGGCGAAATTCGCTTGCACACGTGAAAGGTATTTGGGTTATTAGGCCTGCTTGACGACCTCTCGTCCGTCGAGCGAAAGTGGCTCTTGCGTCACCCCACATCTCATAACTTCTTTGCGTCACCAAAGGAAGTGAGCTTGTGTTGGATAAGTATAAGTTTTCTTGATGATTCGCAATATTTTGCTCTCTAGCGTTCTTAAATGTCTAATATTGGACTAGTACTTACATAGGTTGTAAACAACTACTGTTGGTTTCTATTTTAAAAAGCTCTTATTTTTACTACTTTTTACCAATCATGAAAATGTGGTTCCCTGAAGTTTGCCTACCCGCCTTTATAGAAACGGGCTTTACTATTACGTTTGTGCATATATCTTACACGGGGTGTAATTGTTTAGTGTGTTGAGGAGATTCTTCTTAAAGTATGAGAGCTATGTGAAAACTGAGTATGGATTCTGTCAATAGGCGTCGAGATCCATAAGATTGCTTCGATAAATAATTTAAACAATATTTAAAAGTATCGTAAAAACTGCGTCAAGGTGATTCCACTAAATGTGTAGGACACTACTATTCAAACTGCTAAGGGTACCAATGTATATTTATCTACTTATTATAGATAGCATAAAAAGCATATTATATAATCAACAACGTGACTGAAATGCAAAATTTAAAGAAAAAAGTTCCTAACTCAGCTTCCACTGAGAAACGAAACCTTATATAAATTTTCAAAATAATTTACATGTATCCTCAAATTGCTCACATATAAGATTATCTACAGAAAAATATTTGATCTACAGCTAAAAGGGCTACCTAGCATATCGTAAGAGGTGACCTAGGAGCACCTAGTTCCAGCCTTACACGCACGTGACCTCCACTGCGCAACGTTGCCAGTCCATCGCCCCAGCAGGCCAAGTGAAACGTTACACTGGCCAATTAGCAAATAATATGCAACGCACACCACCAACCGTGTCTCCTTCGGGTTGTTAGCACATCGCTTTTTAAATAGCTGTGCTATAATGAGGTGACAGAATACGAATACATACGTTCAAGTACTTTAGTCCCTTTCGGGTGTATAGAATCTTGGAGATATAATATCTCCTAAGTCACAGTTTAGCGTGAATATTGGGATTGCGATGTTAACATATAACTAGTCCCATCGCCCAATAGATTCTATTCACCCCTAGTTGCTTAGTCGCCTCCTACGACATGCCGATGCCGGGAAGAACGACAGCTAGTTAGCATTCTTTTTACGTCCCGAGTAGTATAGGACAGGTGACAGAATAAATGAGGTAAATCGTTTGTTCCCATACATACTAAGAGAGAATATGTTTTTAATTATCAGGTGTATACAGATACGGTCCGAGATCCCGTGGGGGGAAAAAAGAATGGTACCTAGCTGCCATTCTTTCCGACATGTAGTGGGAAGCGACTAAGGGCCTAGGGTATATGAAATCATTTAGCTAGGCTTGCAACTTGTCACTTATGATCCATAAGACATCACGACTCCAATATTTATGCTAAAAAGTGAGTGATACTAAATTTTCTAGTTCTGTCCACCCCGAAACGGAATTAAGGATGTGAATGTATGTGTAGAGTTATATTATTCCCATTAAAAAATATCTTTCGTTTATGATAGTAGACGCCCCTAAACCTCTTCAAACAAAGCACTTTGCTTATAAGAATTCGAGTCATATTTGACATATTCAAGTAAGTTTCTACTAATGTAGAATGTAAAAAGTGTACTATTTAGCGTAGAAAGTTACAGATTCTAAAAAGTATGTTATCTTGGATAGTCAGTTAAAAATAGGACAAGGTATAAATAATAATAAATAGTTTATTATCGCCAAAGCTATTACAA
Source organism: Leucoptera coffeella (assembly GCA_030578115.1). Taxonomy (NCBI): domain Eukaryota; kingdom Metazoa; phylum Arthropoda; class Insecta; order Lepidoptera; family Lyonetiidae; genus Leucoptera; species Leucoptera coffeella. The sequence continues at coordinate 197,033 of JAMBLF010000668.1, read as the reverse complement.
ATATTTTAAGTCGTAAGAATAGTAACATTGAATTTTAGTGCTCAAGTAATTATAAGTTAAATTTGACATTCACTAGATTAAAAAAAACTATATCGAACGGCTGTTGTGGTAAATCGGTGATGTAGTATTACACAAATTGTTTTTAATTAATGTTTTGTTGTCATTTGAATCTACTGAGCGATCAAAAGATGACAAACTTTTATCGGTTCGAATCATTAAGAATTACAGAGGTAATTTCAGTACAACATAACTCGAACCCTTGACTCTTGGACAAAACCTATATATCTGTGTATTCTGTGACTATGAAGACAAAGAATTGATTGAAACTTACCTCGTGGTCCAACTAAACATCCTTTTCAGGCGATCAGACGGTATCTGTTCTACGGGGGCAGACATAGTGATCTGGAACAGAAAGGGAAAGTTAATAAATAATTTAAAAATAATAATGAATTTATAGAAAATAGGCTCATAAAAAACAAATAACTCTTTGTTTCGTAACTATTAACCCTTGCAGGTTTATCAGAGGTTTGCGTGTCAATCGTTAGAGGTTCTATGGCCACCTCGACGCTATGTGTTAGCTAGATAGACAAGATCTTACCATTTCGCTAATTACAAGTACTGACTATAACTAGATTAAAATATATTTGCACTGACTATTATTCATTCCGAGCTATATATTACAAACTATATATTACAAACTATACATTATATATTTATAACCGGTTCTTACTTCAATTTAAATTAATTTGACTAACTAACTTGACTCTTTCTGGGATATTCCTTCCTAATATCTCCATTCCTACTTCTTAAACTACTGTTTTTGGGTAGTACGCGAACTAGTAATACCTGACTTAATCTACAATCTGTAACCTTAATAAGGTATTTGTTACTAGTGGTCTGTTCACCCCCTTTAAAAGAAGGACGTAAGATTGTTTGCTTATATGAAGGTAGTTACTTCACGTTATTATTTACAATTAGAATAGAAAGATTACCTGTTAAGAGAAACAAGTAATTTAAAATGCTTACTAGCAGCATTTACTTCCTTGTAATGTTTGTTTAATGTTGTTTAGTAAGACAGAATTGTACATGTTCTAGACTAAGTAATAATTACATACTATATACTAACGTAGACATGACGTTTATAATTCCCTAAAGGATGCAGAATAAACAGTTCTTCAGTTCTAGAATCTAAGGACTTCGACTACCTCCATGGCGCGATCGGTTAGACACCTAAAAGCTAATTCGTGAGATCCCGGGTTCGATTCCCGGTGGAAGCAGAGTTAAGAACTACGCTTTTCTACTGCTTTCCAGTCTGGTCGTTGATTATATATGCTATATATGTATCTATCTATATATAATATGTATACATTTCTTAAATATACGTTGACTAGTACCCTTAACACAAGTCTTGAATGTACTTACCAAGGGGCTAGTTCAATTGGTGTAATAATGTCCAAATATTATTATTATAGCCCACGTTTCACAGTATTCTTATATCTGGGACAATATACATAAACCCAAACCGTCTAATTACAAAAACATCAGTCAGTCTTGGCTTAAGCTAAAACCAAAAACACCAGGCTTAGTATTGTACAAGAGTTGTTACAGGACTAAAAACTGTGTCTTATTATAAAATCAAAACAAATGGCAAGTGACACAAGTCGAGAATAGAGCATTGATAGAGATTATTGACTATCCAGAAAAATAAGTGTCTTCACGATGTAAACTTTTACTGAAATAAAACAGTATTTAATGAACTAGCTCATACACATTGCTTAACTTTTGCAGTATATTGTAATCTGCCACTACATACTATATCGACCATACCAAAAAGCTATCTGGTAAAATATGTAAAACCATACTTTTAAATTCATGCCAAATAATCCTTTTCCTCGCCAAGCTTTGGAGAGACGATAATATCTCCTAAGTCCATTTTACCATGAATATTAGGATTGTGATCTACGGAACATGGATGCTAGGTTGTAACCCATCGCATTAGATTCCATTGGCCCCTTAGATACCTTCTATGACATGGCGGAAGGAACCAAAACTAGGCTTTGTTTTTACGTCCCTAAGTGTAAATATAAGGTATAAAATGTCAGCTAGAATATTTATCTCGTCGGCCTTCGTGAGCCGCACGTGTCGAGGGGGCAAGGGCGTCGATTCTATTGTTGTTTACGTCTAATAATAATGAGACGAGCACCGGGTCATTGTTATAAATTAAAATTGCTCTCGGCACTTGGAAATTGCCTGCGAAGGTTTTTCCTTCTTTGTCTTATTTTTTAGTATTATTTACACATTGTGCTGTGAGTTAGAGATACCAAGATTTGCATAATACGCGTATTCAGTTGATAACAAAACAACAATTTTTTTAGGAAAACAGTGTCCGTTTAATAGAAAATATAAAAAGAAAGAAATTAAAATACTAACTTTTACTTTCATAATAAGTAATTAAAGGCATTCAAATGCATCTCTATATCTGGGCTATAATACATACATATCAAAATAAATAAATAATTAATTGATGTATGAATATGAATATACTCGAAAAAACATTACAAGCTAATCAATGAAGAAAAATTAAAATCGTAATAAAGATTTTTTTATGAAATAGATTAATTTGGAATAGGTTACGAAACTCTCATATATAACTATATATCTGAGCTGCAACAAAAAGGTGATAGTGACCGATCATCATTAATAATCTAGATCAACGTTCCTTTTATCATTCTTTGGATACAAATCCGTCGTGGAGAATACGTACTTATATGCCACGGTTTTTACAGAATAACTTCTTTTTGTTCACTCGATACAGATAGTGACAATCTATTTGAGCTTTCTCGATATCAATAAAGTTTAAAGATCACTGTTTTTGAGAGTGTGTTCTATTTATATTATATATCAAGTCTTATTAGGAAGAACTCAAACTATAATTATCCTTACCTAAAGATATCTACTATTATCCTTTCTTAAAGCATTCCCTTATAATTGAAACATGCCTTTTCTATTACTATATATACAATCCTTTATAACTACTTTACAAAATTCGATTAGTCACGAAGAATATTTCCAACATTGATGACGTGTATCTTGGTCTTAACATCTCTTACACTTCATACTTTATTAGATTTGTGTTAATTTTATTGAATAGGCATTTTTATACAAATAAATGGTAATTATAATGCCGTAGCACCTTAATATTTTAGTAGTACCTAATGAGCCAAAAAAACAACCTTTATAATGTATAAATGTTCAAGACTATCGCTGGATATAATATCGTCTATCCCTTAAAAACAGTATGTAGGAACATTTATGTCAACACCGCTGTACGTTGGCCTACTTATGTTAAATGGAATCAGAACGAACTGTATTTTAAAAATTGATTTCTGGATTACAAGCATGATGTTGCGCGTTGAAGTCTTATACATGACGACGCACAAAATATTTTGGGCAACAAAAAATGCTAGGGATGCTTAACATTTTCGATTCATTGCATAAATTAGAATATGAATTCGGTAAATAGCACATAATGCTTATATCTTGTTAAAACTCAGAAGGATATAAATTATGTATTATAACTTTCTGAGTAGTTAACGCAATAATATGGAATATATTGGTCAAATTACGCTACCCTTTTAATTTCTATTTTCCCCCAATGCTTTACTAAGAACCTGTCATAATAAATGTAGAAATATCATCGGTTACCAATATCTAACGAACTCTGTAGGTCGATGACCTAGCAACCGGTCCATAGCTTGCATTCCTACTAGACACTTTGTAGAACTATCTTTGAGATGAATGAACATCTTATACGGAGATATGATTGTATATAAATATTTATCACTATTTTAATATACTAAATCGCATTATTTATACGGCGTGTAACTTATTGGAACTTTAATGTTTGTACGTAATATGTACATTATTATTTACTTGTAATCTTTAACTAACAAGTAAAAATACCATACAATTTTATTCTCTGAAATAGAAATGAAATATAGAAAATACTGTGAGATATTAGAAACTAGTAAAACACACTATTTACGTCTTAATTTTGCTTAGAATCTCTGACTGTACCGTTAGTAAATAAAGGTGCAAGTATATATGTACATACACGTTTATGTTTATTAACCCGTCGGCGAGAGTCTTAACAAAGGTTAAGTTAACATTACATTAAAATAAGCCAGGATTGAAAACAAAAATGTAATAAATATATAAATATTAGTTAGATTGGAAAGTTTATCGCCTTAAAATGAACACATGTAACGTATATGATAATACATTTTTGTCACAAATATGACAATAAAATTCCTTCTATCATTTTTGAAGTAGACCTAAAATCCTTTTGACGATTATCTATCTCTTGTTAAGGATATAAGACAATAATACTGTTTAATCTAAAGCTATAGCAGTGATGACACGTATGTATTTATGTATTAATAGTGGAAAATTCCAGTGGAACACAGCCTTGGGCGTCTGTATGGAGGTTCCGTTTTGTAACCATTCAACTTTTAATATACGACCTCTGTAGTACAATGATCTTTCAGAGGTCAAAGTTTTCAACGCAATCGTGTCGAAATATCCCCTGTCCCTTGATTGTGGGGGACGTGACAAGAATGACAACTAACTGCCATTCTTTTCAACATGTCTTAGGAGACTAGAGCCTTACGGGCAATAGGCTAACCTGTATATTGTGTGTGTATGTCACAATCCTAAATTTAACATTTTATTTTCGGCAAGAGCAGGCTAGAGGTAACTAAAGTTTCCTTATTTTAATTTTGTATTAAGGAATTCGTGATAAGTATCAGTATTTTAAGCTTCCATCGAACCCGGAACTACATAATATCTTAAACTTTATAAAACGAAGTTGTAAACTTAATTCAGTTAATATTTAAGAAGCTATAAACTTAGTTGCTTGCAAGTATAATGTCAATATACCTCGAGATTAAGAAGTGTTTACTGTGATAATAGAATATCTCTCAAAACTAACTGGTTAGCAAATATTCAATACAATGTATTTTGTAGCACACACATTATATTATGACTGATTTGAAGAGTAGCTTATTGCTAGTCTATCCTTCAAATAGTGAATTAGTTACATTTCTTTATGGATACTAAAGGAATAATGTAAAATGTATTTGAGTTTCGTTAACTAATAATTCATATTAATAACACCACAATCCCGTAAGTAAAGATCATAAATTCCTTGGAAAAATATTATCATTTTGTTAACTTAATAAATGACAATGAGGGAAAACATTGAGAGGATATCTACCTATTCTTCGGATCAAGTAATAGTCAATCTTTGTAAATGGTGACACAGTTTACTACCTGCTGCCTATATGGTTAACATGTGGAATCAAGGAAGTCATACAATTACTACTATCACAATTGTGGTTATGGATACCCGAACCTATGACTATGCAAGTTTAGGTAGTCGTTAATATTTATGTTAAGGTCTGAAGATATTTATAGTATCACTTGAGTATATTTATAGTATAATGTGTACGTACTAGCATCCTCATTGTTTATCTAAACACTAAGTGATGAGTAAATACCAGGTATCAAAGCGATAAATACCTCTTATAACAGCGAAGGGTTTTTGTTTACGTATGCACGTACGATGAGCATAAAGTAAATAGCCAACAAAACGATAAATAAACATATTTATGTTGAATTGTGTCATAATGTTTATACATACAAGCCTATGTATGTTTACGCTTCAACTTCCCTAATGGCAGATAGGCAGGGAGAAGCCTATCCTCATGAATCGCTATTGCCTCACTCACACCCAATAACCTTTACAAGCATGCTCTTCTGTTCTTCACGCTTCGTACATTTAAATACATACATATACATTCATGTCCTCTGATCCCTTTAGGAGTAGGTTGAACATCAGGGATAATATCTATTTGGTCACTGTTAGCATTTATTTTGGAGTTGTAAGAGCATTTATATAGAATCATGGCATAAGTTTTTAATATAGAACCAATATATTCCAATGGCACCTAGTCCTCGTTTAGTAGCAGTCGTTTCGCATTTTTTACGCAATTGCCGGGAATATCAGCAGATATTTTTACGTCCTAGTTTAACAAAGGTCAAACCATCTAAATAAATGAAAAGTATTCGCAAATACATCTCAATAAATTCTTGTCCTCAATCGACAGTGCATCGAAGATCGTCTGCGCATTAACAAAGCAAGAACATGGGAATTCTCAGCAATTAAGAAGCCAGTGGGAAAAGCATCGAGATTGCGAAAGCCTTTGTTAGAGGTGATTATAGCATACGACCTACGGCTTGACGTCATACTTGGGACGGTGTTATGTAAACGTAAGTCTAGGAGTTGCTTTGATTGACAGTCTAAACGAAAATCGAATGTTGATTAAGGGTTTTATTATATATAATAATAATCATAAAAAAGATTTTTTTAACAGCGAATAAGAATAACTTATTAAGAAGATTATGGCTTGTGTTATCGCATCAAAATTTATTAAATACAAACAAAAAAATATTCACAACTTCACATACCTACAAACTTCCCTATCGGGATAGGCTTGATTGCCAATTTGATCGTTCCTGACAAATCTTTCTCGCCTCACTAACATCCATTAACATTTTCATGCATGCTCATCTGTTATTCTCGCTACGTACCCGTCTTGAGTAGAATTCAATTTCGCTTCATTTTCACCCATACACCTATTCGTACATATTTTCAGTGGAACATAATACATATTTACGTACTTATTTTCTTAAAATTTCCACGTCAACTCTTGAGGTAGACGTATATAGATATCACCAAAGTTAAAGGGGGGTTATCTTAATCGAAAAAAGTGGCCTATAAGAAGATAGTCGCATAAACATCACCAAAGTCAAAGGTGTCAACACAACACAATTGGAACAAAGTGACCCGTAGGAAGATGATCGTGACCAATGCTTACATATATAAATAAGTACATATTTTGTCCATTTTTCTACGTCGAAACCAATGAGTCGAACCCCTCCTTCGGCCTAGTTTTGTTCAGAACAGGTCTGCAAGTGGGCGGCCGAACATTGCGCAACCAATGCTCACTGCATGCGAGCCTTTCACTGCGGCTTCGGCACTCGTACCGAATCAACATACAATGTGTATGTATGGCTGCCCTAGTGTATGATGTGGATGTATGGTTACCCCTTTTAGGGGGCATGTATGTATCACCTCCGTGGCAAAACGGAAAACAACTTAAAATCAGTGTATGTGTCTGCTTTGGTAGACGCTGGTAGGTATCCCTTCTTCATTAACCCTAGTGTATTATGTACGAGGATATGTATATGTATGATAAGCAAGACTCCCTTTGTCGAAATCAGCTAACAACTTGAACATCTTAATATAATGTGTATGCATGTATGCATGCATACACATTATATGTACACACATGTATGCATGCATACGGGTTTACCACTTGAACTGTATGTGCCGGCCGGCTGGTATACGACAACATGGTTTAAAACCTGTCACGTTAAATTTGATCAGGTAACAAGGACGTTTCTTGTTTAGATGTTCCGTGATAGTGGACACTCATCCTCTGACTACCATAAATGGGTTTACGGTCGAAGGTGCTGTGTATGTAAGTATGAACTTCATCTATCCCGAAATCAGTATCATCATACTCAATCATGTTCAATATACTGTAGACGGATGATTAATACCCATAACCACTAAAATGTCAGTGAAACTAATAGGAATTTGAGGAGATTAGTTTGTGGTTTATGGCAAAGGTTTTCCTAATAGAATAAACCATATATCACATTCTATTTTAAAAATACATGTGACTACTACTCCTACTAGTATGAAACTACTTACTACTACTTCTGTCAAAGTTTCTGTCACAAACATTCTGTATTAATGTTATCTCAACTACGATAGTTTAAGATGACCAAGAAGATATTATGCCTTTAAAATTCTGTCCCTCAAAAAGAATATAAAGTATGTCGGTATGATTTCTTGTTTGCCTAACCATATTGCTTAATGAAATGATGAATGTGAATTCGAAATAGTACTATTACACCAATATTGTTTAGGAAGGTTAGAGTGAGGCACCAAAATTACTTCAATGACCATCAGTATTCCGAGTTTGTGTTTATTATTATTTCTAAATAAGGCTTTAATTGTATTATGGCGTGTTAAGGAAGTATTTATAATTAACATTATCAAAATATGAATTGTTTTCGTGATGAGGACAAATGTTTTAGTTTTATGTATTTAATGTATATCGTGGGATTAAAAGATGTTGAATGGTTTATTATTGTAAATGTATATGTTGAAGACCTTTGCAAATGTTTGTTTCTAATTCTACTTACTTTTGTAATAGTTAATTATCTAAAATAGCTTATAATTTATTCACTCCTAATAAACTAGACATTATTAATAATGTTACCTTAATGTATTATAGCTAAATGACTACTACACATCCACATTCTCATGTGCTAGTCTGAAACTTAAAAAGATCTGCCGTCCTTCCCAGTATGTCGTAGAAGGCGACTAAGGGACTAGGGATATATGGAACCTATTGGGCGATACACTAGAAACCTGTCATCAATATTCGATACTTAAAAACACAAATACATGCTACTAAGAGACCAAGAAGAAGATAAGAGAAAGATATCTCTAAGGTTCTGTCCACCTCGAAAGGGATTACAGGACGTGAATGTGTTTGTGCCGCTGTATTTAACTTTTATCACAGATATAAGAATAGCATACTATCTCAATGCTTTAACTATGAACCCATTATGAATTAAAATGTATGTAAGGAAATCGTTTTAGCACAGTTTCATGTGAACATCGCGTGATTCGATGTATCGAGTCGCCCGATGACCAGTTTAATAAATTGGGTACCTCGTTCGATTGCTTATAATTTGTTTGTGACTCAACGCGAATAACATTCTAAATAACCGCTGGTAATTGGTTATTTATTGGCCAGTGTTTACCTCGATTTGTGGAGACTTACCTCATATAGGAGTAGGTGCCCGCCGGTAACTCATTAGTGTTTCGTTGCCGGTAATGTCTGTGTAGTGTAGTTATCAATAAATAGTGTATATTTACTTGTTTCACCTGAGTCTAAGCTTATATTGTAGAGAGTATAGATTTTCTTTCATATTATTGGCAAAACGAATATAACTAATAAATATGCATACACTTCATGTCTTTTGATCCCTTTCGGTATAAACTGAACCTCAGAAACACGGAATTCCATTGGTGATTTTAATCTAACTATTATTACTGCAATGAGACCTAATGAATTAATATTTTTGAACCCTAACACACACACACACACACACAATAACAATAACACCCAGAATCATACCTTCATATCATATATGTATGTACATATATGTGTATGACGTAGCTAAAACAAACGACGACCACTCTCGTCCGAAAGTGGAAATCCGCACTTGGCAAACATCTTCACATACTTACTTAACCGTTTGCGAAACAATATGGCGCTCTGTGCTAGTCTGGGACGTCAATTGATGCTACTAGCTGCCATTGTTCCTGGCATATCGTTTAAGAGAGACCTAAGTAGCTGTAATGATAGGCTAATACTAACTTAATTTAGCAATTATGGACATGTGTGACACATGCACCCACTGCCTACCTTGCAGGGATGACAGTCGTAATAGTAATTTTGCTTTTCTATAAAGGTATTATACAAAATTAGTATTATAATAGTTTCTTTCTTGTCAGCATTAAAAGACGTCTAAGTAACTAGGAATATATATAGAATCAATTGATCGGTGGCCTATGGCTTATATTGACCTACTATAAATATATTGTCCCCAAAGTTCTGTACGCCTCAATAGGGAAAAAAGGACTTATGGATGCGTGTGCATGCATGGAAGTTAATTACGCACAAGCAGCTATGTAGCATCATATCTGAGAAATAAAAATGTTTACGCTACTCCGCTAGAAATAGCATGTTTAAAACTTATTTTATAAAAGAGATTTTTTGTAGTTATTAATTCCAATTAAGTTTTTCAGTCGATTAATAAACTTATGTAATGTATTCGACTGCATTTTTCTTGAGCTAGTTTTATTAATATTTATTTTAACTACAATAATATGAATGAGTAATTTACGATGGTTTTCTTTATTAACCTTAAAAGCTTGGTAGCATGTAACATATGTATAGCCCCAATTTCGGACACAGAAGCCTATAGTACGCAAATGGAAAAAAGTTCTCAGGGGCCCAAGTCAGGGCGTTTTAGCACAAATGTAGTTCAATATTTATAACTTTTGCTAATTCACTTACAACTTTACACTATTACTGGACTGATATTTTGCAAGAAGCATTAGTGGACTATGGCCCCAGAACATTTGTATGCTCCGAAAGCGTGAACAGAACTAATAATTCCTAAGAAGCTATTCATAATTTCCTGTTCTATACTGACTTTGTAGTTACAGCTTGCCTAAAAGATACCTCAGGAAATCCTAATCCTTCAGTCTCCTTTTACGAGAAGAAACACGGCAGCAATATTTCTATCATCTTCATAATAAAAGCATCTATGTATGTTCATTTTGCCTTGAGCTGAACATTTGCATATTTCTTGAGATACAATAGGACATTACGTCCCATTTATATGCTGGCATGTTTAAATCACTTAGAAAAATGACTATAAACACACGGGATTGTATGTAGAATACTTAATTATTTCTCATAGGTAGTGAGTGATTCATATTAGTCGGTGAATATCAGTGAATTAAGAAACCGGTATTCTTTAATGAAGATAATTTGGTAAAAAATAGGTTCAATGAAGCGTGTTTTATGTTATAATATAGAGCGTAAATTTGTAATATTTTCTACGTATACAGAAAAAAACATAAAGGTACGATTACACTACATGATAATTTAAATAGATTGATTGTATTCACTTTGCCAAGCATAATGTGGTTATGGCTACGTGTGGTCATATAACTTAATACGCAATTACGAAGATGGACATAAGAACCTCTGGCTTCAGTGAGTTAGTAAGTTTTATGCTTGTGTTGGTGGTACATACGTAAGTTTGTCAAGCAGATACATATACATATTAAGTACAAAACAAGGAAAAATGATACAACCTCTTACTTTGAAGAGAAATGGCATGTTCATATATATTTACATCGTACGTAGAATGTAAGATTGGTAAGTATTAGTGGCAGTATTAATATGTATGTCACAGAAATAGACTTCTAAATAAAAAGCGTGACAGAAGTATTCATGTTAATAGGTAGCCTTTTGAGAGCTTGACCAGTGTATGTTTATATGTACCCATATGACAATAAGTTTATGTCTTATTAATGGGTAATGAATAACTCAGATGAACACGTACAAAAACAGTGTTGTCAAATGTGTGTAATTGTAAAATATTCACACAGCTAATGGTTGGCACGGTCAAACAAACGACATCTCGTTAGGGAGGTCAAAAGATTCCCCGCGCGCTGGCAGCGATGCAGCGCTACGCGAGTGCGGCCGCACTACCGTTTCCTAGCGGGCAGTCCCCTCATTCAATAGTCAGGTGGGGCACTTTCACAACCTTGATTTCTTATTCTTACCGCCTGACGCGTACAAATACAAAGAACCGTAAAGAGTTTCCAACAAAATGTTTGAACTTTTACTTTCCCTGATGATAAGCGGCATTACTTTCGAAATTTACACTAAATAACATTTTGCTCAGCGCGGTTATATAAAATACACGAGTGGTGAACGCGGAACTTTTGCATAATGCTACTAATCAAATGCTTATATTAATATTTGGTGCATTTCGTTTGCATCGGTTTCGCCACTCAAGAGATTTCATCACTTACCCCCGAACCAATCCGTGAACTTCGAAACTGACAGCAAAAAGTTAATCTTCTTTCGACTTTGAAAAACACAGGTCACACGCGATTCAAACTTTGCACGTAAATTCGTCAAAAATCTATTAAAATATCAAAAATATGTTGTTAGCGATCATAAAATGCCATTTAGTTTGTTAAATTCACTTTGACAGCACTGAAAAGCGCGCGGTTCGCGCCAAACACACAAAATGGACACTTATTTATTTTTAATTCGAGTCGATGAGGCAACGGCCACGCGCGACTGGGACTGTGGCTGCGCGCTGTGTGAGCCACAATGTTTACCCGAAGTATGGTGTCAGGCGGAGGCAAGCTGCCTGTATTTCCGCGTAGGTCAGGTTTTGTTTCAAAATAGCAGTATAATAATACAGGACCTACAATTTCTTGCAGCTTTTGCAACGATCCTTTCGTAATGTTACCGCGCATATCAAATATAACTAGCCGATGTAATTACTCGAGGTGTTTTTGGTGAAAACTGCTCGCTACTAGAAAAAACCGCCTATGCATGTACTTCGTTAAGACTTGCATGTGAGCATACGCAGCAATTTGCATGCGGTAAGACTGACTACATTTTATGAATAATTGTTGAATCTTTAATTCAATCATTCGCTTTATTCTCTGTGCCCAGTGGTGCGGAATCCCATACTGGTTTAGATTTGCATGTAATGTAAGCAACAAGCTAGATATATGAGAATAGTTTATAGTTCGATTGCTCCATTCATTCACATTCACCTCAAAAACTGCATTAACATAATTTCGAAAATTACTTTGAATATTTAAAGATAAAGAGCATACATAGGAGAAAATAGTATCAATTAAAAATCACCTTTTTATTGATAAGATAAAAGATCAAAATAACTCAAAGTTATAAGTTGAATGGGTATTGAACCTCGAACCTACTGCTTCCGAATTACATTTCAGCAACTGCGCTAAAGCTCCACATACTACGCACTATGTATAAAGAATAATATTTAAATCTTTGTATAAAGTTTTCATGCTTAATTTCAACTAAGTTGTCATAAATTATATTGAATCTTGTTTCGTAAACTAACTCTGTGGCTCAAACAGAATGCTAGCTAGCTGCTTTTCTTGTGATCATAATTAAGGACAGTGGTCAGACAATGAGTCAATGGAATCCAATGTGTAATAGAATTCTTATATGTCACCACCGTCATTTCGGTAAATGATGATGGAACGAAGAGATGTGTGACTGAGTCTGAGTTTCTGTCCATTAAAGCAGATAGAACGTAAAATTCGTATGTAGGTTTATTCCTAATAAATCATGTAATAAGCAAATTAAAGACATACTGAAAAACGATTACTTCAAATTATTTATTAATGCTGAGTACGTAGTAAGTGAGTGGATGTAAAAAAGGGAAAGTAGTTTGCAAAAAAGTAAACTAATGAGAATCCGTGATCCCTTTCTACCCTTCTATAGGAAGACGCTCGTGGTGTGTATGAAAAGCGACCGTGGAGATTTATTATGGCTGAGTTACCGTCTATTGAAGTAGATTGTGTACATTTAAATGCTTGTACTCTAATTTGGCAAAAGTGATACCTACTGAATATTTCGTCACGCATCCGCTTCTAGAAAGGCGCGAAAACACACTTTGATCGATGTCATGGCGCCTGACACTAAAGTGACAGACGATTTGGAACGCAAAATAGTAACAACAAGGAGGTTAGTCACCTGCAACCTCATTAATATTATTTTCTTATTAAATTAGACACAAAACATTGTTTTTACTAATTAACATCATAATATAGATAAAAAATCTTACAAAGTCTCGCCTTACCATAGAATATACATAAAATGCTGTTGTAACTCTCTTTTTCCCTTATATGAATTTATTGTGTTTATCTAGCAACCTATCATCAAACATCTTTACTTAAGCAATCAGAAGCCTGTAAAGCCAGAGGTGACCTAAGGGATAGCATTTACGTCCCGAGATACTGTCTACCCGAGATAGTAATAAAAGTGGCTGATTAAATATGACGTCACAAAGGTTCTATCCACCTCAAAAGTGACAAAAGGCCGTGAAACTAAGCACACATTTACGTAAATATAAGTGTTCTTAATAAATAAGCAAAATAGATTGATGCTTCATCAAAGGTTGCGGTCAGATAAATTAATGTTGGGCCATAACAAAATAGGTTTTGATTTTCAATGTAATATGGAATGTATAATGTAGTTATAACATGTAATCTTGTATGAATATTCAGATTCTAACCAAAATAAGTAGATTGAGGTGGTCAAATAAACGAGGCTAAACACAATGGTCTATAACCATATATTTTGACAATGTACTCTTATATTATGGCGACTATGTAGGCATTTATTTGATGTGGTCACGACCTAGATTATGATTTATCTAACTGCTTACTTACCTACGTGCATATTGTATACATACACTGTATGACCAATTTATCATTGGAGGACGGCTGCAGAGAACAAATACAGATCAAGTTAAAGATATTCTATCGTAGTGAAGAACAGAAGAGCATGTATGAGAAGGTTAATAATGTGTGTAAGTGAAGCAACAGAGATAACTTAGAATCGATCTAGTTAGTTTTCTTTGTTTATGTTTTGGGGTAGTCAAAGTTTACATACGAATACATTTAGGTACGTTCTTCAATCCCTTACCACAGATAATATAATACTATACAGCCTTACGGAGTGGACAGAACCTTGTATATATCTCTTAGGTCACTTTTTTTCATACATTATGAGGTTGTGATATCATAATTATATAGCTTACCACCCAATATATTTTATTCACGCCTAGTCTCTCATCTCTTATGACATGCCTGGATGAACGGCATCTACTTAGTTAGCATTTTATTTTTGTCCCGGATTAGCATCGGATTATTAAACTGCATGCTGTTGTCCCCACCATCTCTTTCGGGGTGGATAGACCTCAAAAAATCAATATATTTTAGGTTGCGAGTGATGTGAAATAGATTATTTATGTGTTACTTAGCACGTAGCCGTCAAATAAGGTGACCTAGGTGATTGTAGGAGATGTTAAACCTACGTGTATTAAATTGCATGTATATTTCAAAGAATTGAATTTTCTACACATTGTTTTACACTGAGTATAAGTAATCGTACATACATACATACATACACATCACGCCTGATTCCCTGTAGAGGGGTAGGCAGAAATCACGGATCCCCATTTGTCTCGATCCTGACAGACCACTTTCGCTTCATTGACATTCATACATCTTCTCATACACTCTCGGCGGTTATAGGTACTCTTAACGTCACCTTTTTCAATATAGCGTCTATCTGACTGTTATATGTCTTATTAGGCCGGCCCCTACGTAACCGCCCTTCCACTTCACTCATATATCGATGGCAGCAAAGTGTATAAAGACATCTACAAAAACGCAATTTTACAGGGGAGCGAAAAACGTGAAAAAACGGTGTATTTTCTAAACCATACATACAATGTTTATGAAATTTTCAGGAATGGTATTTAATATTACTATTTATTAAATATTATTGCAAAATCATTATATTTGTTTATAGTTTTTGAAATACGGTACTTGTTTTTTTTTACGCTGTATTATACAACCAAGCAATAAAGACAACTGACAGATGTCTCTATTTACTTTGTAAAATTAAATAAAGTTTTTAATGCAAAATAAACACGTTATTTGCAATAAAAACCATAAACATATGTATAAAAACTAATTAAACAAATAAATTATATATCTTCGTAAAGACAAAATAATATTTTCTAGCCAAATAATGCAGATGTCTTTAGTAACACTGGAATGTTTTAAACACGTCTTTATCTACTTCATACTAATATACATAAAACTCAAGAAATATTATTATGTAATTACAATAATTTACCTGTTAAATCAAATATATTATTGACATTCAGTTAAAGTATGGCATTCCTATTTATTTTAATTGTTTTAGTGCTACATTAGGGGTTTTTTTCGTTAACTTAAACTTTAATTAGAACTATATTTGATTATAGTTTTTATTTTTATACATTACACCTTTCTTAGTTACGTAGAAAACAAAATAAAAATTTGAATGTAAGTAAACGAAAATGTATGAAATAAAATAGTCTAGTAAGTCTTCTCGTTTTGTCTTAATCACAAAGTAGGTTGAATAGGAACTATTCATCAGTGTCAACGTCTCCTTCATCACCTAGACCATGTTTTAACTTCTTAAAGAAGTTGTGATCAGATGGTGGGATTAGATTTTGCAAACACAAAGACATAATCATTGTACTTAGCAGTCGTGATTGATATTCCTGCATTATAAGAATTTGAGAGTTCCAATGGAATGGTTTCATTCTGCTGAGACCGTGCCTTTTTTGCAACATTCAATGATCATAGACATTTCATCTAAATATCTAAATCATAATTTTAAGATATCATGTCCGACTTATGAGGTTGTACCAATGTTTCGCGTACACCAAGTCCTGGGTTTTTTAATCATGTTTAGGTACTGTTCAAGAAACTTTTGAAGTTCAGAATTTCGTTTTAGCTCACTTCAACAACTGCATAGGGTTCATTATTGAGTTTACTCCAGCAAACGCAGGTGTACCATTCTAGTGACAGAAAATCTGTTTAGTTTTAGAAAATTAATGCATGGACTCTGTCTCTTTCTTGTTATGTATGACCTTTTTCTAAAAAGCGATGGCAAATACGAATATGTAAGGTAATGTGTGCTGGTATGGCAGAAGAATCATGAAAGCAAAACTATTGTGGTAGAGATGAGGTCCCTCAGGAGAGTGTGCAATGTTAGGTTCTGTTAAAGGCTACGGTATAGTGTGATGCGTGAACGTTGTGCTATGAAAGAAGATTTAGAGACGAAAATAGAGATAGGTATGTTAAGGTGGTTTGATGTATGGATGGATTAAACGAGGATTATTAAAAGAATCTATAAAGCCAAAGTGGAAGGTAGATTCTACGGGGGAGGCCGCGTAGAACTTATTGAGATCAAATTGGAGACATTCTTGTCAAGGTGGGTGTACGTAGTGTGAAGAACAGTAGAGCATGTATGATAAGGTTAATGGGTGTGAGTGAAGCAAGAGATATTTTGTCAGAAACCTTTCAGATGCGGATCGATTGTCTCTTACAATTCGTAAACACAAACTTATAGAAAAACAATACGGTTCCGGTTCAGACCACCGTAGCTATCTGACCATAAGTGCATATCTTCTAGACCCTCTTCAGCTTTCCTTCTAATGTAATCGTAAAGGCAAACTGACAACTTCGTTGGAACCCCTTTTTGCCACAGTTTCATCTTTAGCAAATTGCTTTTATCAAACCCTAGTCGAAGATGGTGAAGTTGTATATTGATAATTTTTTTTAGGTAAAAAGACTGGGGATAGCGTATGTGTGAGCAGAATAAACGACCAGCTTCAAGTTGCCTCATCTGCTGGGGAGTTGCAGGAAATGCTCACGTGTGTGGATCATGAACTTAAGACGAGAGGTATGAAGCGAAAGTTATGACAGTAGAAAGGAACGGAAGGACATTGTAAAGTTGAAATTGATAAGGAGATTGTGGAGCTAGTGAATGACTTTGTATAACAGGAATGCCTTTTTACAAGGGATGGTACTATCTATGAACTTGCGAGCATGAAGATATGTATGGATGTAAATGTAAATATGGGGTGGACAGAACCTTGGAGGCATAATAATACCTCTTAGGTCGCTTTTTAACATAAATATTAGAGATGTTGTGTCATACACAACATTGATGACAGATTGCCAGCCCATCACCCAAAAGATTCCATTCAATCACGGCACCTAATTAGCATTATAACGTCACAGACTTGAACGGGACGGGTACGTTTCTACGACGTAAAATATAATAATATAGTATCTTTTATTTAGGTATTGTGTTTCAATTTCTTCTAGGATGCCCTCTTATTGTATAAGAGCTTTCTCGGTATCTGCATTAACTGAAAAAATAAATTTTGATCAAAATACTTGTATGAAGTGGTTGCAAATAGAGACATCTGAGTAGTATAGTCCGCAGTAAATAATGACACCTGCCAGATATCTGCATTTACGTCGTAATAACCTCAAGTTTTGAATTAGTCTAAATAAGAACGAAATCAACATCGAATAAAGTAAAACGTATTAAAAGTTATTAAAATATATTTAAAATAAATGTCTTACATAAACTTGTTCTTTCCATAGTTTCTGTTTAATTAATTTGTTAGACCGGTGCTGTCGTTAATTTCTTTCTGGACGCCTTTTTTGCCATATTTAAAAGTATTTTGTTCCTTGTCACACTTATTTTTACTTCTTTTTAATATAAAATCATCTAGTTTCATGTGCAACTCAAGAAAATTATTTTTAAATTATTTTTATCTGTAAAACATAACCTGTCCGTGCAAGAACATGACAACTGCCACATGTTCTTGTTTATAGTACCCGCCACATAAGGTGGCAGTAGCCAAACTTGGAACTAAATTTGACGTTTCCGCCATTGCGTGTTATTTTGTATGAAAGGTAAATTTAGTATTACCAGCGTTGTGTTTTTTGCCCACTCTTTGTAATTTTTATGTTTGTTAAGGGTGATTATAATAAATTGATTTCTGGAGTTTCTTGTTAGTTCTTCTCCAAGGGTCTCCGCTGAACTTCTTCTTCTCAATCGTTACGCTCTTATCAGAGCGGTCGTGGTCTTCATGACGTGGCATCTTGAGCAGCCGAAATGGTTGGTGAACTAACCTCGGTAAAAATATGTAAAGACAATGCTCAGTGCCATGTTTGAAATAGTTTTTTTTACATACATACATACACATCACGCCTGATTCCCTGTAGAGGGGTAGGCAGAGATCACGGATCCCCATTTGTCCCCGATCCTGACAGACCACTTTCGCTTCATTGACATTCATACACATTCTCTAATACCTACACTCTCGGCGGTTATAGGTACTCCTAACGTCACCTTTTTTCAATATAGCGTCTATCTGACTGTTACATATATGTCTTATTAGGCCGGCCCCTACGTAACCGCCCTTCCACTTCACTCATATATATTCCTTTTGTCAATATATAGTTTTTTTAATTTGTACTTAGATCATAAAATAACTTTCAAAGAGAGCTTATGATAGGGCCTATTTTGAATAAAAATATTTTGACTTTTGACTTTGGTATATTAATTTGTTTTATTTGAGTTTATAGCTCTGCAACCAAAGATCGTTACAAATGAAACCTCAATATAATGTATTGAGCCGTATGGCACAGTGAGTGCTAGTTTTGGCGTATTTACTGGCAACACTGGATTACGCGACTGTGGCGACGCCTCCAACTGCCACCTTATGTGGCGGGTACTCTACGCCAGATTACGGGGCGCAAACTCCCACGCAATTACGGACATAGTTACATGTCACTGTTTACGTTGTTTGTTTTAAAAAAAGGAGGGTATATATCTTTAATTACTTCCGAAAAAAACCACAATAATAGGAAATTTTAAAATTTTGTTTCGTGAAACGTTAGATATTGATATAATATGCTATTTTCTATAAAAAAAACATTTTATAAAAATTGCAGTTGTCCGTAATTACTTTGCTGCCATCGATATATTCCTTTTGTCAATCTGCTATCATTCATCCGCATAACATGTCCAAACCATCGAAGCATGCTCTTTTCAATCTTAGTCACTACATCTTCTTTCAAACCGCAACCTTCCATTATCACACTATTTTTAATTCTATCATTCAATGTTACTCCTAACATGCTTCTCAGTGACCGCATTTCGACGGCATTGATTCTACTTTCATGCTTCTTTTGCCATACCCAACTTTCACTACCATAAGTCAATGTTGGAACCAGCACAGCCCTATGAATAGCCATACGTGCCGATTGAGAAATCAACTGGCTACCCATAACACTATACATAGCCCCATTAATCTTATTACCTGCACACACTCTACGTTCAATATCTCCCTCACATTTTCCGTTACTAGTAAAAAGTGTTCCCAGATATACAAAATCATTCACTTGTTCGACTCTTTCATTATCTATGTCAATCTTGCACTCTGTCTTGCTAAGTCCCTCCATGACCATTACTTTCGTTTTATTTACATTAATTTTCATTCCTTTCCTCTTAAGGGACTCATTCATGCAAGTGACCATCTCCTGCAACTCACACGCCGATGACGCAAGAAGAACCTGATCGTCAGCGTACAAGAGGCATTTAATGATCAACTCGCCCATACGCAATCCTCTGTCACTTTCTTTCAAATCAGTCAAGCAACTATCCATGAACAGATTGAACAGCCACGGCGAAGCTACACAGCCCTGCCTCACACCCTTTCGGATACTGAACCAGTCTGAGTAGGCCCCATTAACCCTAACACAAGCTCCGGAATCCATATATAAAGACTTTAGAGCCCGTATTAAGGTACTGTCCAAACCAAACGCAGATAGCGCCCTCCACAAATCGTTCCGGGATACACGATCATACGCCTTTTCTAAATCCATAAAAGCACAGAAAACCTTTTGGTTCTTCGCCAAAAACTTTTCAGCCACCTGGCGTAAGGAAAAAACCTGATCTGTACATCCCATTCCCTTCCGAAAACCTGCCTGTACATCCCATATCTTGGTTTCAGTCTCACGAACAACTCTTTCAATCAATACTTTTGCATATATTTTTCCGACGATGCTCAGAAGGCTAATCCCCCGGTAGTTCTTGCAATCTTGCAAGGGTCCCTTCCCCTTGTACAAAGGAACGATAACGGCCCTGCACCAATCTTTAGGCACACGTCCATACCGCCAACACGCATTAAAAAGTAAGTACAAGAGGTTGGCAACTACCGGGCCACCAGCCCTCAACATCTCCACGGAAATCCTATCATACCCTGCAGCTTTACCAGTTTTCATAGCTTTCAAAGCTTTGAAGATTTCTTCCATACTAATATCACTGCCATTATCATCCAAACTTAATTCAGATGTATCATCCTGAAATGATACATCCTCATTTTCAAACAACTCTTCAAAGTATTCCTTCCATCTTTTTAACGCCAAACACTCATCATTTATCAAATCCCCATTCTTATTCCTAAGAGCACTCATTCTGGATCCTCCAGAGAGTCCCCTGGCCGTTTTGACCATTTTCCAAAATAGTTTGATATTTTGATGGAAACTCTCGGAGAACTTCCTTTCAGTCCTCTCTTTTACTTCTAACTTCTTTCGTTTCACGATCTCTTTCACTATCTTTTTCAATTCTTTAAATAGTAACAATTTCCGTTCATAGTCTATAACACTCATATTGGTTGCTTTATTGTTGGCCTTGCTTGCCAACAAATCCTGCCATGCTTTTCTCTTATCTTTTACAACCTTTCTTACTAAGTAATCGTATTATATTATAAAAGAATTCTGAGTAAATAGCAATAGAAGGTAGGTATAGGAAGGTAGAAACGGGCGTGATTGTTATGTATGTATGTAGAGATCCCGCCACATAAGGTGGCAGTAGCCAAACTTGGAACTAAATTTGACGTTACCTCGCCATTGCGTGTTATTTTGTATGAAAGGTAAATTTAGTATTACCAGCGTTGTGTTTTTTGCCCACTCTTTGTAATTTTTAATGTTTGTTAAGGGTGATTATAATAAATTGATTTCCGGAGTTTCTTGTTAGTTCTTCTCCAAGCTAGGGTCTCCGCTGATCTAACCTCGGTAAAAAATATGTAAAGACAATGCTCAGTGCCATGTTTGAAATAATAGTTTTAAGAGATTCGCGATTTATACTCATGATTATAAGATATAAGGGTGTGTATAAGATTGATTGCAGCTGTGGGAAATCCTACGTCGAACACACTAAACGGTCTATTGCGGACAGAGTGAAGGAACACATAATATATGTAATTATATAATAAGAAGGATAAGTCCCGTTAATTATTAATCATGTTTGAAATAGTTTTAATAAAACATATTTTGACTTTGATATATTAATTTGGTTTTATTTGAGTTTTATAGCTCTGCAACCAAAGACCGTTACAAATGAAACCTATAATGTATCGAGCCGTATGGCACAGTGAGTGCTAGTTTTGGCGTGTTTACTGGTAACACTGAATATACGCGACTGTGGCGACGCCTCCAACTGCCACCTTATGTGGCGGGATCTCTATGAACTCCATAAAACGTAGAGTACCCCGCCACATAAGGTGGCAGTTGGAGGCGTCGCCACAGTCGCGTAATCCAGGTGTTGCCAGTAAACACGCCAAAACTAGCACTCACTGTGCCATACGGCTCGATACATTATATTGAGGTTTCATTTGTAACGATCTTTGGTTGCAGAGCTATAAACTCAAATAAAACAAATTAATATACCAAAGTCAAAAGTCAAAATTATTTTATTCAAAATAGGCCCTATCATAAGCTCTCTTTGAAAGTTATTTTATGATCTAAGTACAAAATTAAAAAAAACTATATATTGACAAAAGGAATATATATGAGTTGAGTGAAGTGGAAGGGCGGTTACGTAGGGGCCGGCCTAATAAGACATATATGTAACAGTCAGATAGACGCTATATTGAAAAAAGGTGACGTTAGGAGTACCTATAACCGCCGAGAGTGTATTAGAGAATGTATGAATGTCAATGAAGCGAAAGTGGTCTGTCAGGATCGGGACAAATGGGGATCCGTGATCTCTGCCTACCCCTCTACAGGGAATCAGGCGTGATGTGTATGTATGTATGTAAAAAAAACTATTTCAAACATGGCACTGAGCATTGGTCTTTACATATTTTTACCGAGGTTAGTTCACCAACCATTTCGGCTGCTCAAGATGCCACGTCATGAAGACCACGACCGCTCTGATAAGAGCGTAACGATTGAGAAGAAGAAGTTCAGCGGAGACCCTTGGAGAAGAACTAACAAGAAACTCCAGAAATCAATTTATTATAATCACCCTTAACAAACATAAAAATTACAAAGAGTGGGCAAAAAACACAACGCTGGTAATACTAAATTTACCTTTCATACAAAATAACACGCAATGGCGGAAACGTCAAATTTAGTTCCAAGTTTGGCTACTGCCACCTTATGTGGCGGGTACTCTAGATCATAATCATAAACCATGAAAGAATGAACTGTCATTTTGTGTCAAATATTACCAAAAGGAGAAAAAAATATTGTAAATTTTGTTGTGGTTAGAAGAATGTGAAATTATTTAATTAATTTCTATTCTATTTAATACTAAACTTATAGCTAAGTATAAGTTTCTTGTTGTAGATATTGCTATACCGCCACTCAATATAATGTCTCTTTTAAAATCAGCGCTGAATAAGTATCTGGGTAAGCATAACCTCAATTATAATGATTTAAGTTTTAGGATGTTTTCTGCTTTATTTTTTGCTAAATATTCAGTCAGAACATTTTTTTTTGTAGATAATCCCTCAACTTATTTTACTTTATTCCATCAAAGCGTTATAATCATCTATTCAAAGCTCCCTAGGTATAATAAATAATGTTCTTCCAATATACAAAAAAATCTACACTCATACAACCACCTCACTCTTTTATACAACCATCAACAACAAAGGTCTGAAATGTCAAAGATTTATGATATAATTAATGCAGACTGCTGTTTTATTACTGATTATTAGAAGTTGCTTTTCACAACCATAACTATTGATAAAAATGTCAATAGAATATGTTGGCATCCCAGAACATTGCAGCAGCATCGACAGCAGCTAGTAGGCATTCTTTTTATGTAGCAGACTAAACAATAAACACAATTTAAACTAGATGTATTCTTCTGTGTAAAACAAGATTAGCCAGTCATAATCGGTTATTCATAAGCTATATATCATAAGGTTTATTACTAATTAGTTAATAATATGTTTTAATCATTTCAGTGCTGAGTACCAGAGCAGTATTATTACCAAGAAACTACAGCACGGCAGCCAAACCGGTCGCATCTAACGATGAGCCTATCCAAATGGAAAACCCTTACAAGAAAGAAAAAGTTGAATGTATACTGTGCAAGCTAAAAATCACACCAGACTACAAAAACTACAGGCTACTATCCCAATTCCAAAGTCCATACACAGGCAGGATATACGGAAGGCATATAACGGGCTTGTGCAAGGCAAAACAAGAGCTAGTTGAGAGGGAAATCGTAAAGGCACAAAACTGTGGATTCATGCCATACTTTTATAAGAACAAGGAGTTTTTGAAAGATCCTCGCCTCTTTGACCCTGAGAACCCAATCAGGCCACACAGATTTTAAATGTATTTAATTGTAGTGTAAGTTAGTTAAATAAATGTTGTATTGAAAGTGTTTTTATTTGGTTTTGCTGAATGGGCATATGAATATACAGCCTCGTAAATGGGTTAACAGCTGAATATATCTGGTGTTTTCGTTTCCACTACATAATATTCACATTTATTTATGTAAAACCATTTTAAAGTCAATACTAAACACTATATGTTGGATAAAAAGGTTGAATGAATGAATGTAGTTGAATCACTTAAATTAAGAGCTGATACAGATATCATACCACAGCGTCCATGTTTCAGCTGTTTGCTACTTAGGTAGAGAGGCTTAATTGTTATCATCTTCTATGACTATCCCTCTGTGGGGAAACTAGTAGCACATGTAATTTCTATGGATGTGAAGATGTTTATATGGATGTGAAAATGTACCAACTAATAGCATTTCTTTTAGGGCTAAATAAAAAGTAAATAATGTAGTCTTTTTTACAAATTTATTAAAAATTACATCAAAATATTAAGAATTCATAACATTAGCTTAAAACTAAAACCTTGTATTTATGGCAAATCTAAGAGATTTGTACAATTACTAACCAGGTTATCAAACCTATATTGTATGTCCTATTATAATATTAATAATTTTTGCTTCTGTTGTCTGAATGACCTCAATATCTCACAAGGGGTAAACTAAATCACATTGAAAGTAGCTTTTAAATCTATGGGAGTGGTATGTCATTTTGTTTAGGTTGAATAATTCATTAAGCTAAAATTAAATGATTTACAACTTTATAGTCATTGCAATACAACTTAGCTATTGGGATGGCACTAATTAAAAGAATAGAATAGGCCACATTGTACTAAGTAAATTTAGAAAGAATAATACTACTATCGTCAGGTGTGACAAAGCATTCATTCTCTTCATCATACCCAACCAGGGTTGCAGGTATTTTCAAAGTATCTAAGATCTCTGAGTAATTCATATTTTGTTTATCCGGGAACTGGATCTTCATTAAGTCTAAAAGTTCGCCAAGGGCATCCTGGCAACCTTTTTTCCATCTTTTAATTAAATTCCTCAAATCCTCAGTTTCATTAGTCATTACTTTGGCTAATAACTTAGTTTTTTTCATCTCTATTCTCGCTTTTAAATTATCAATGTCTTTCTGTGTGATGGAGCCTGTCGATTTAGCTTTCTGAGGTTTGACTACTTTGTCGTAAGTTCTACGTATTAATATAGTCTTTTTATCCATGAAATCTTCATCATCGTCACTTTGGGACGATTGTAGTTCTAGAACTTTCCTTACCACTTTTTCGGATTTTGTTACCTTCTTTTTAGCTTTCAAGTCTGTTGTAGATGTGTTTTTGTCCTCTAACTTTTTCACTTTAATAGTCTTTTTTGCATCACAGAAATCATCATCTTCCTCCCGTAGCCGTTTTTGTACTTGTGCTTTATTACTTATAGTACTAAGTGGCGTTTCATCAGAATCTGTGTCATTTGATCCAAGAGCAGTGGATGTTTTAGGATTTTTTGGTAATTCTGTATCATCAGTACTTATCATGTTTTTCTGTAGCACTATAATACATTCTTTGGTAAGTTTATTAGGACTTTTCTCTTTAACTGGCCCTATATTCTCAATATCAGTACATTTGTCATGTTTTTCTGTGGTTGCTTTTGTTTTTACAGGTAATTTTTTTGAGATAGACTTTGTTTTAACAATGGGTTGAACTGGGTCCTCCATGACACGAGTGACCTGTTGTGGAGAGTCATGTACTGGTGCAGTATTGTTCAGGGAAATGGGACTCTCTGGCATAGATACTTCTATGGTCGACTTAAGGTTCTTAGATCTCTTTTTGGACAACTTAACAGTGCTCAATGGAGTAGAAGGTAGTGTAGAGGCGTGAGTGGACGTGTTGGCAACTGCATTAACTATTACTTCCTCATCAACATCAATGAGACCATCATTGGCGAAACATTTTGAGTTCAACTCTGGAGATAGGTTTTCATCTTCTTGAGAATTTGTAATTTTCTTTACAATTTCTTTTTTTGCAGAAACTTGCTTTGGTGTTTCTTTCGGTTTTTCACCAGAAAGAGGAGATATGAATGGAGAAGAAACATTTTTTCGCCAATTTCGAGACAATCCTACACGGCGACAGGGTGTAAGTAAACTTTTGCTAATTCCACCTGGTGTTTTTGATGCTTCGACTGAAGATTTTTCTTTCATCGTAACTTGGTGGGATTGTTGCAGTTAATATTAGATGGAATTCCCTTGGAACTGTTTTATCTTTAATTTAATCATCGAAATCGTAATCGTACCGCCAAAACAAAACAACAAACATATTTTTTTTATCCTAAAATATGAATTCAGTATTGGCTGTCATACACTAACTTGTAGGAACAGAATGATAAAGCAAAAATATATTTGTCTTTCGTGTATTATAGGTTGAAAAATAAAAAACAATGGAAAAGCCATTTGAAACGCTGATCTTTAATATACAAATGCATGTGAGTTTATAAATAATAGTGGTCTAAATGTGAATGTATCGGTGAGCAGAATAGAATTTCTTGCCAACTTAAATTGTCAGTCATATGTCATGTCACGCCATCAGCAAAAATAAAATAATTTCGCTAGCCAAAATTTTGATGGGAAAAAGTATTGTGTAATTTCTGTGCTAAGTGCAAAACAAAGTATTGCGTCGCTGATAATCGCCTTAAAATCATCTGTTTAATTTAGTGTTTAAGTATAAAGTGTTCATTTCTCTGAAAACAACAAAAAACACCTTACATAATGTCTCTTCTGAGATTAACTTCTGGAACCTTTGGCCAGCTGAGGTCCTTTGCCACCACCCCAGCTGTGGCCAAGCGCATGAAGACCTTCTCCATCTACAGATGGAACCCTGACGAGCCCGACAAGAAGCCCACGATGCAGAACTACGAAGTGGACCTCGACGAATGCGCGCCTATGGTGTTAGACGCACTTTTGAAAATCAAGAACGAAATCGACTCCACGCTCACTTTCCGCAGATCTTGCCGCGAGGGTGTGTGCGGATCTTGCGCTATGAACATCAATGGAGTGAACACTCTCGCTTGCATCTGCAGTATCGACAAAGACACGTCCAAGCCCACTAAAATCTACCCATTGCCTCACATGTACGTGATCAAGGACTTAGTGCCCGATCTGACCAACTTCTACCGCCAGTACCAGTCCATCGAGCCCTGGCTGCAGCGTGAGGACGTCAAGAGCAAGAACAAAAGCCAGCTCTTGCAAGATGTGGAGGACCGTGCAAAACTTGACGGTTTGTACGAGTGTGTACTATGCGCTTGCTGCTCCACCAGTTGTCCTTCGTACTGGTGGAACGGAGACAAGTACCTTGGCCCAGCAGTACTGATGCAGGCGTACCGCTGGATCATTGACTCTCGTGATGAGGCAGTAGAGAAACGTCTAAACAAACTCAAGGATACATACTCTGTGTACAGATGCCACACTATTATGAACTGCACAAGGACTTGCCCCAAGGGTTTGAACCCTGGTCGCGCTATTGCTCAGATCAAAACCCTCCTGTCTGGTCTGGTGAAGAAACAGGATCCCATTATGGACCCTGCTGGTCTTCAGAAGCAAGCAGCAAACTAAATCTAGAGAGTAAGGGGAGTGCTTTAGTACCAATTTCTATAACATATAGAACAGTATAGAAAAGCAATGAAGTTTCAGCAATATCTAAATTATCATAATGATAATGTCACCCCCAAACGACTGTGAAGCTAGGTATTAATGTTTTGAAAAATGTTATTAGAGACGTAAATCTAAAAAGGTAACCTACCTACGTACCCAAAATTTTGGTTTTCTTTCAAAAATGTACATAAACAATATCTGAGATTACTTTTTTCCCAGAAAATACCAGAATAAAAAAATCCACCAATTTATGTATAAATCTAACCTCTGCAGACAATATTTTGTATTTTGAATACGTAAAAGTACCTAGTATCAATTTCACTTCTACAATTTGTAGAATTCTTATACAGTTTGATGCTTATCATGAAAGTTACCAAGTCAGAAACAATAATAAACACGTTTATAAAAAAAACCTGTAATATGAACTTAAAAGAGTACTTATTACAACATCTCATTTCGAAGTATTATTAAGTGATGGAATATTTATTGCCAATTGGGTTTGGCATTAATTTATTGCTGTAGTTATATTTCATGATATTATAGTGAATTTCATTCTATCATTTTGAATCAGACATTTTGTTAAATCCATCAATCATACCGAATTGTATCGAGTTCATTAGTGACCACATTTCAGGCTAGATTAAGCATTCAAGTGTTAATTTTTAAATAAAGAAGGATTTTATTTATTTAACTTTAGTTTCATTTCATAACTGATAAGATTGAGTGGTGATAACATACATACTCATCTGTATAGCTGAGTTGACACAACCTTGTCATAATACTCTTCAGAGCTTATGTTGTCATCAGTTATTGAATTTGGTCATTGCTGGACACAAATGAAGAGCCTGTTTATAACTTACCATAAGAAAGACTAGTTTTATTTTAGTTTTATTTTGGTACAGGCTTTGTGTGTACAATCCTTCAGGATTTATGTGGGGGTAAGTCACATACATTGTGGATATTGGTGACTATCTCATCTGTGGATTATCTTGTTGCCTCTTATGACGTGTGGAAATGTGTTTAGCATTGTATTTACTTTTTAGGCTAACCGATCCTAGACACTCAGTCATACATCTTCTCATACACACTCGTATTACTACTCTATATAGCTTCTATGTATGTGATTGGTTTTGTTGAATGTTGGAAATAAAAATCTAAGTTCAATAATATTTACATTTTATTTAGTTTAGCAACATCAAAAGAAACAACATTTTCAAACAATTACAAATAGGCGGTCACATTACCTTACTTTATATTTCCTTTATTCATACACATATAAGCAACATTTTGATATTACAAACAGAATCAACATCACTTAAGATTTAATTTGATGAAAATAATAAACATTGCATCTTACAAAAGACAACTATTATCATATAAACATAACTTAGTAAGGTGATGAACAAACCCCTGTTTTTATTTCCTAATGCTTTCTTGAACCTTATCAAATTCAGTGAATAATTTCTGCAGCAATAATAAACTTAATCATAGAAAATACACCTATCTACCATGTTTATATTAGATGTGACTGATGTTAACAAAGAAATATAATTTACTAGATTATCTTATTACTTATAGAATTCAGAATAGAGATACAAGAAAATTGCATTCAGGAAGTAAGCACTGAGTGTATAATATGCAGAAGTGTGTCAAAAAGGAATATATGTCAATGAAGAAAGGTTTCTTGAGTAGGGTATCTCTGCCCTACTTTCTGAAGGAATGAGCTTGTAATGTGTATGTACATTTATATTTCTTTGTTAGGCAATTTTAAAGACTTATAAGAATGCAGTGTTCACCTAAACAGTTAAACTCTGCATATGTTTGACTACACTATTTAACAAATGTTCTGCAGATAGCTACAGGTATGTATAAGACGAATTGTTAAGCAAAACTCGCCTTTATAATATATTATGAGTATTTTGTATATTTAACACTAAATTACGCAACACTATAATATTTCACGTTTGCAAGCACAAGAACATAAAACTATACATTTATACATACACATTCATTCATTGTGACTTACATACTCTTATTAGTGATACAGATGTTGTAGTTGCTAGTCCATTGCCCAATACATGCCATTTACACCTAGTGTCTAGTTAAATTTCAATTTATTATTTTCTAGTATCAAGGTAGTCATCCAACCTATTTTAGTACATGGGTGAAATATCAAAAATGTAGGTCATTCTTCTTAGTGTGGTATTACAATTATAATGTTTGTCTAATTTTGCTGTTCAGCATATAATCAATTTTAATTGAAAGATACTTTCATACATTAAAAGTGGTAATTTGGATGAGTTTGTCCAATTTCTTTGTAGATGTACATTGGACCAAGCATTTGTTAAGTGTAATACCTCCCTAAATTTTATACCATTATAAAGTAATTGTATTATACAGTCATTATATTATGTGTCCTATGACATGGCATCACTTGGTGGGAGGCCTATGTCCAACAGTGGATTGGTACAGGCTTATGATGATGATGATACAGTAATAATTAACGGAATATAATTAAATGCCCACCAAAAATACTGAAATGTACACCAAAATATAGCTAGACGCACAGCAAAGGTTAAGTTTGGGTAGGAACTGAATTATTTTGGTGTACAAAACAGTATTTTTACTAAACATTTTCATATTATTCTATGTTTGTTTAAATTCTACCCATAATTAAGTACTTCAGTACAATATAGGTTGGTCGTCTACCCTGTTGTTTATCTATTATTATCTCTACGCATATATTTTCATCTAGCACTAAACAATTCACACAAATCAAGTAATGTTGTTCCTCCGAGACAAAAAGTGCAACTTTGGCTTATACAAATCTGAAGTACTATAGCGTTGTACGGTGTTCCTTGGAGTTTTCACCTTACCATTTGGTGATGGGGATTTCACTGGTGTTTGGTTGTTCTGAATGTAGTTTTCCACTGACTTGTCACTTGATGGGCTGCCCGTTACATCTGGGAAAAGAAGTGAAAGAAACATTAGTGTGTATTTACAATGAGTTAAATTCTTGTCAGTGGTTACATATTAACTAAAAAAATACTTGGATTTGTTAGTAAATTTACTATATTACTGTAGTTACATAACTATATTTTAGTAGATAGTTAGAACATAAACTAAAACCATAGACTACTACCTGACTCTACAATTGGGAGATATACTTTTATAAACACAAGAGACTAAGTACAGAATATGTACAGAACTCCAGCACTGATATATCAATTTAAATCTCAACTATCAGGATTCTGAAACCATACATATGAAATATTGGTGACAGGTTGCTAGCCTATCACCCTATAAAACAAGAAATTACTCACTCTTCTTTCTAGGTGGTTTGGGCAACCCTACTCTGCGTGCTTTGCCCAGATATTTTGATTTAAAAAGAGTTACTTGGGGTGTTTTGGGTATTTCTATGTCATCTGAAAATATATGGGGTGAGATTACTCCGGGTAGTCAGATACTTATATTCAACAAACACCCAGCATAGATTGAATTCATACTTCATTTCCTTTTATTTTATTATACTGTACTTTATATTATTTCCCTATTTCCCATAGTATGGGTAAAAATAGGGTAATAGCTTTTTGACTGATATTTTTTAAAAGACAACTACAGAATTAGCAGCAGATAGAATTTGAAGGACTTTAGGCAATCAAACCTTCAAGTACATTCTACCCTAATCGTATGCTATATAGAGGACTGAAGAATTATATGGTTTGCATGAAATACTTTGAAAGACTTAGAAAGACATATGTGTATATAAACTCAAAGCTTGGTAAAGATACAAATGTAATACATAACAAATACTAACCTTCACTAGTAGTAGAACTAATAATATCCGTACTGAGCCTCCTAATTTTCGCCACAAAGCCTTCCTTATTATTATTATCCTGCGTCTCACTCAGCCTTCTCTTCCTACTCACTATACTGGACTCATTACAATAGTCTATCTGCGGCATATTGTTCAATACTGTGGCCCCTCCGAGAATGATTTCCATTATTTCTTGTTTGGATGTCTTGCTCACCATTTCCTTGATACTGGCATCATAATCGCATAGTTCAAATGAACATTCAGACTTGTTAGGGCTGAAAATAGGCGATCTGTGAGGGCTAGATTGTCTGGACACTGATATTGCTACTTCGTCGTTGGTTATCGTTAAGTTGGTAGGACTTTTTAGGTGACCGTTTCTGTTAAATGTAACTATGTTATAATCTCCGAATTCCTTGCTTACTTCTTCGAATAATTTCACGTAAGACTTGTTACAGTTAATGAGATATAATGTGTTAGTTTGGTTCAGGTTTTTAAAGAACTGTTCGTATTTTTTCCTATACGTTTCTGCGTCTTTTATTTCTTTGGCAGTGAAGTATTGGAAATTATCACTTTCTTCTTTAACAACAATAGATTCACTTTCAACTTCTATTTCACTTATTTGTTCATCAACCACTGTTTGCATATCAATTTCAACTTCCACTTTCACATTTACTTCCTTTTCACTATCACCTTGTAGTATTTTCAATAAATCATCCGTTTCCTCCGATGTTTGTACATTCTTCTTTACATCTTCTTCTATGATCGATTTATTTTCTTCTTCGCTTTCATCATCTGCTGGAAACAACGAAGCTGCATGTATTTCCGCCATCCTCTCTTCTGTAGTATTCAATTTCGACTCTGTTTGCAATTCATCCACATCAACCTTCACTTTAGCACTACCTGATTGCTCTTCTTCAACTTTTTGGTCATCAACATTGAAGTTACAAGCAAACTCTAGTTCAGGACCAGGCATAGTTTTAATAACCCTTGCTAGATTAGGTCTCACACTAGCCTGGAATTCTAGTAACAAAGCGGCCTCTTGGTTCATTTTCTTCTGTTCTTCATCGAGTAGTTTCCTTGCCTTGATCTCTTGTGTGGGTTTCTCATGGGCTACTTCTGGCATGAACCTTGTAGATTTGACCTCTACATTTTCTTCCACTACTTGGTTTTCATGGTCATCACTAGGACTCGTACTACTGCTAGTAGTGCTCGATTTACTTGACTCTTTCTCTTTTCTTGTCGCGCTAGAAGTCCTACTGATATTATTGGATCCTTTAGAGGAAGAACTATTACCATCATTGGAATCACGGTCTGTAGATCTTCTATTAATATTCCCTCTGCCAGACGCACTATAATGATCATCTACATCTTTCTTACTCTTTTTATCTTTCTTTTCATCCTTATTTCTCGTGCTACTTGAACTTTTTCTCTCACTTTCAGACTTGTGAGAGGATTTCGAGTCCTTAGAACTTCTATGTGAGGATTTATCTGATCTTTCTTTGCTACTGGACGACTTTTTCTCATCCGAATGTTTGCTAGATGAATGTCGGTGACTAGAACTCGATTTATGGGACCTGGAGTCTTTGCTACTCGAACTGCGATGCGACGAATTGTGTCTCGAGGAATCTCTGCTGTCCTTTTTGTCTCTACTCCTATCTCTGTGAGAAGATTTAGATTTACTTTCGCCATCTTTCTTTTTATCATGTTTGGAGTCTCTACTCGAGCTATGTTTTGAGTCTTTCTTGTCTCTGCTGCTTGAACTTTTGTGCGTATCCCGCGATCTGTGAGAAGACTTATGACTACTACTTCTATCATCTTTCTTCTTCTTGTCATTTGAATTGTGTTCGGGTTCTGGAGGTTTAGCCTCTAAATTAAGCTTGCTATTCGCGTCACTTTCATAATCAATATGCAGGTTGTTACTATTCGAGCTTTCTTCATACACCGGCGTGTTTATATTCACTTTGTTATCGAACTGATAATTAAGATTAGCCTCTGGTTTCTTCTCTTTAAATTCCTGACTACTTTCGGACGATTCAGCTGCAAACTTGAAGTTCCTGTCATTATCTTTATCGACCACTTCATACCCTTGTTGAGCATCACACGAGTTATCATCGAAATTCCTAACCGGCGTTAACGGAGACATATTCCTGCGCAGCGACGAATCCGTACTCGACTCATCATCGGAGTTAACCACTTTGAAATACTTCTCCCTATCAGCTATCCCTGGAATCTCATCCGGCATGGGAATATTTGACGGACTAGTTTCCTTAGGCAGTTCTATCATTGCTAGGTCGAATTTAGGCGGACTATTGGCCGGGGGCGGTATATTTTCCGGTTTAATCTCCTCACTTGGCAGCGGTATGTTAGACGTGTCAAACGGAGGTATCTTTTCGTAAACCTGCTCTTCAACTAGTTCAACAGCATCTATGTCCATCTTCGTATCCCCATTCACATTGTCCTCATTACTTTTCACTGACCCGGGGCTGACAGCCTCCAGATCTGTTGGTAGAAGATTCTCTGGCGGCTCTTCCTTTTCAGCGACTTTTTTCTTCCTCTCTATTCCGAGGTAGTTGTAAACGAGGTCTTCCACTTGTGGGATGAACACAGATGCCACCTTGGGGTTGACCACCTGGTCTACGATCCTCTCTACTCCTTGCTCGAGGTAGTTGCCACTGGAATCAAGCAGATTGTAGTCAATATAATGCATACACATATTGATGGCTCCCAAGTATACATGGTCAAATGTACTTTTGACAAATTTAGAGACCTAATATATATGTAGATATAAGGGAACAAATTGTATTCTGAATATTATTACAAATAAGATAATTGTATTAATTGAAGATCAAGTAGCAATATAAAGCCTATCCAAAGTGATAATTATTTTTTAATTATTTCATTAATTTCTGAGAGAATTTGTGTACAACAAATCTTAGTACATTAAAATATCTAGTGATCTAGTGTATGCTATGTTTTTCATATTATGTATAATTTATAAATGCTGAGGTAATACTTTGTGGGGAATTCTGATATTTTCTTATCACAATGAGTGATTACAAGGTAGAACTGGGCACCAGAAGGCCTTAAGTCAAACCTGTAAGGGATTACAGTTTTTGAAGCTATATTTCAGTCCAACAGAGCAAACATCTAACAAAATTGTTAGATAATTGTTAATGACGAAAACTACACGTAACAACTATTGTTCCTTGCAAGATAGTAAGTAAGCTTACATGCCTACAGTAAGCAATTAACCACCAACTTTACTCGCAATATTCAGACATTGATCATCCCTAACAGGCACAGTCGATATACTGATATCACTATTATAGTTGATTCAAAATAGGTTAGAGATAACATCAATTTTCAGTCTGTATCTGTAAATGCTGACATTTACCAAATATTACGCTAAATAGTGATTATTGGGCAAAAGTTATGTTTGTTATGCCAAAGAATCTTAATGCTTAGTTGATCTGGGTCAGTGAAACAGGTTTAACGGTTATGTATTAATGTTGGTCCATAATAACTCACTCAAGTATGTGCTTCCTGAGCTTTTCCCGGAGCTGGTTCTTGTTCATCTCTGGCTTCCATTTCTGTCGGGACAGAAACGTGCTAACGGAGGTCTCCACTCGCTGACGCAGGTTCTGGTACGCTGGCCGGGTGTCCACATCAGCAATACATTCTTTACGGAACTGGAATAAAATTAATGTCAAGTGTCTAAAGATAGTTGTAATGAAGGACAATAAGACCCTTGAGAAAAAGACAGACATTTGCATGTCTCTATGGTTGTGGAGTCATTAATTCTATTGCTATTTTGAGTACAGATAGTACCTGAGAGTGATGTTAATCCTTGTCACCATTTACAATGACTGACTTATTAGTTGCTTGAAGTAGTAAGTAAGTTTTATATTGAAGGATTGGATAGACTTTAATATTCTTGTTTACTTTGAGGTGGACTACACTTCAGAGACATAAAAGCTAAGTATTGGGGTTATGATAACAGTAGTGTGAATACAGGAATCAAATCTCATTCAAGTAGAAAGATTAGAAAGGATTCAGAAACTCAATGTTTTGGCATTGAATGCCATACATAAGCAAACCAATGGAAAACAGTACCCACACTATAAGTATGTCTGGTAATTAGTCAATAACCATTAGTAGATACTAGAAGATATCCTAATAAGATGCTGTCCATGGGAAGTGAGATCAATAAAACTGAATTACCAAACCTTACCTGACCCTTACCTAGTAAGCTTGATTATGGTGCCAACAAATTCTAAACAGTAATAAAACATACTTGTGATAAAGAGATATCACATAGTTGTGGGTCTAAAAGATTCCTTGTTGTAATAAAACATGCAGTTGTGATATAAGCCTGATATTACTTACCTGATCGAATATCCCCTTAGACTTGAGTTCGTAGACAATTTGGTCCACCAAACCTTGATCCCCCGGCAAATAGTGATACTGCGACATCTTATCTGCTAGTTCGCACTAAATTCTAAATGATATTGGTGCAAGGTTAACATTAGAAATTTAAATTGATTGTGCTTAGCATTAAGCTTTAAGAGTACTTTTTGAGTGAGACTATTGATCGAATCCTTCTATTCAATTAGTTCAAGACAAAGCTACGAGTTTCTGTTGAAAATTTACAAATTATAATTGCATAAACTCAGTGCCTAGGTATTATTTGGATACTAGATTTATTGAATACAATTTTGTGGATTAATCTCTCTCTTTAACTATTTAACAGATAGATCACCCAATTTATTAACTGTTATAAATGTTATTAGAATCTTGAGTAACTAAGCTACGGTGAAAATTTGATTAGTTGTATGGTTGTTTCGCGCAAGGCACTCATACGATTATTTTATATTGGTCGCGAGATCAAATTGAGAATGAAATGAATGTGAAACATCCAAATTGACAGATTAATAAATAAAACATTGAGCTACCTAAAGTAAACACCATACGATAATTTTACTTTCATTGAATCATTATAAAAGGAGATGATTATAATGATATATTTATTTTGTATATTTTTAGTGTATACTCGCTTTAAGAATCTGATTTAGTTATGAGAAAATTAAAACAATAATAACACAAAATTATTTTCCGTAAATAATGATACACAAGAATTTATGAAATTCCTATTTTTATGAGTAGTTTTATTAAATATGATAAAATAGGTTATTACTTTACCAGGATTTAGAAAAACTGAGACAACTGTAAATATAATTCATTTGTTCAACATCTTTATATTATATTGTACGTCAATATAATAATCGTATTGGAAAATAACATGCTTCAAGTTGTGTATATTTGTGATTGTATCTAGTACTAAGAGGCGCTTTTCACTTGGTAGAGTTATGTGAGCATTGCTTTATTTTGGTAACTTCTTAATCAATTCAATAAATAATTTTACACTGAATGTGTTTTGATTGATCGTGTTGTATTGGAGTTCTTTGTTTGTGTCTAAAAACTCAAGTTATATGTAAAACTAGAAGATCTTAACGAAACGGAACTAGTATGGATAGTTCACAAGTTAGTGATAAAATTTTAGATGATATCAAAATAAGAGAAAAGCAAGAAATAACAGCTAAAGGTAAGCATTTAAATTTATAACGACTTTATAACCCGGTTAATTTGTGAAGAATAACCAGCCGCAAGAAATTTTCAGAATGTCGACAATTTGAATTGACGTAGTTATCAAATACTGTTTATATTTTGACGGAGATTCATAACCTATGAAAACGCAGTAAATAATTTATTTTGTCATTATGAGAAAATAGAATTCAATATTTACTGTGAAAATGAACAAATTAACTTCGTACACGATCCAAAGTCTTCAAAAAGCTTACGCGGACAAAATATTCACTCCAACAACGTTCGTAAACACATCCATTGAGAAAGTACGACAATCCAAGGAGTTAAACGCTTTCATCACTGTAACTGATGAGATAGCCAGGAAACATGCAACGGAGAGTGAAAACCGCCTCTACAAGGACAAGAAAAGCCGGCCTTTAGACGGAATCACAGTGGGAATCAAAGATAATTTCTGTACCAAAGACATACGAACTACTTGTGCCTCACGTATGTTGCAAAACTTCGTACCAACTTACGACGCGACTGTTTATGCTAGACTACGTAATGCCGGTGCCTGTTTGATCGGGAAGAGTAACTTAGATGAGTTTGCCATGGGCGCAGGTACCGTAGACTCCATTTACGGTCCTACACAGAACCCGTGGGGTCATGGTCAAGATTGGAAGATAGCCGGGGGTAGTTCTGGTGGTAGTGCCGTCGCTGTAGCCACTGGGTCTTGTATAGCAGCTATAGGGTCAGATACTGGAGGATCTACAAGGAATCCAGCAGCTTTATGCGGTATAGTAGGGCTTAAGCCAACATATGGATTAGTGTCCCGATATGGCCTTATACCATTAGTTAACTCAATGGATGTACCAGGTATAATGACAAGGACTGTCAGTGATGCTGCGTTAGTTCTTAATAGTGTGAGTGGACCAGATGATTTAGATTCTACAACTATAAAACAGAAAACTGAACCTGTTAGTATTAAAGATGATTTTGATTTATCCAAGTTAAGAATAGGTATACCCAAGGAGTATTACTGTCAAGGTATGACGGAAGAAATTGTGGATGTATGGAAATCAGTAGCAGATATACTCGAGAAAGAGAAAGCAACAGTTAAATCTATCTCGCTTCCTCACACCAGCATTTCTATCACAGTATACTCTATACTCAATCAATGTGAAGTGGCTAGCAACATGGCAAGGTATGATGGACTAGAATACGGCCTGAGAAGCAAGAACGAGAACAGTACGGAAGAACTATATGCTCAGTCACGTTCAGAAGGCTTCAATGACGTAGTGCGTTCACGTATCTTTGCGGGAAACTACTTTTTACTCACACGTAACTATGAAAAGTACTTCCTTAAAGCTTTGAAATTACGTAGACTTATATCTGAAGATTTTATTAAAGCATTTGAAGAGGTTGATGTAATTTTGACTCCAACTACATTGTCTGATGCACCGAGTTACAAAGATTTCGTCTCTAAGCATAATAGGGACCAATGTGCATTCCAAGACTATTGTACGCAACCAGCTAATATGGCAGGTATACCGGCAGTGTCTATACCAATACGGTTATCAAAGAATAAACTGCCCCTTTCTCTGCAGTTAATGGGACCTAGTCTATCGGAAAATGTGTTGTTAAATGTAGCGAGAAGGATTGAAAATATAGTTGAGTTTCCTTTGTTAGATAGTTAAGCATTATTTATTGTAATTATTGTTATTAGTTTGAATAAAGATGTATTTAGATGTTAAATTTGGTGTTTTTTTTACTGTGATGGTATACCCTGATACATATAAACATGTCTTAAATCCCTTTCAGTGTGCGGAGAACTGTGAAGACCTAATATATTCTTGGTCACTATTTCCTGCTATCAATATTGGGGTTATAATGGGGTTCAATAATGGAACATACATTTATATTTTAAATGCTCCAGTAGATTTCATTAACCCTTAGTTGCCATTTAACACCTGAATGACATCTAATAAGCATTCATTTTACATTCTAGTCTAGCACAGTCCACTCTGAATACAATATTAATTAAAACCAATTCCATTCTTTCTCTTTCCAGCAATCATAGCGTCCGAAACCCTATCAACATTGAACATTAAACTAGAAAATCTACCACAGAAATGCCAAGAACTTCTCCACAAAACCACTTCATTATCTCAAGAAACACAATCCTTAGACCCAATAATCCTCACGTTGCAACAAAATCAACGTCTTGCGGACACATTGACCGATGACTATGAAATACTACTTCTAAAGCAGAAGAATCAGGAATTACAAATGAGGATAGATAGGAATACAAAGCTCATCAATAGTCTAAGGAGTGATTTGGAAGGGGCCAAAAAGGGCCTGTGTATGCGAGAATTGAACCCAGGGAATGTGGATGATGTCATGAGGCAATTAAAGCAGAAGTTGGCTTCGTATGAGGAAAGCTGTGAGAAGGCTAAGGTGGGTTTCTTAATGATCATTTATTTTTAATGTCCTGTGTTAGCCGCATGTGTGTTCTTACCAGCATGTCGTAAGAATAAAGGATTAGAGGTAAATTAATCTATTGGGGGGGATGGACTAGCAACTTGTCACCAATGTTCCATATTACATCACAAACCTAATATTCAAGTTAGAAAGTGAACTAGGTTCTCAACCTTTAAAGAAAAATCCTAGTAGACAGTTTCAAATATCATCTCCACAATTGCGGAGGATGAAATTACATTGTCACCTCAACTTCATGGATTAACCAGATAGTCTGTACCTGTGTGAGGCGGTGTATTGTGTAGCCATTTACAAGCTCTCACTATTATCTGTTCTAAGAAATTAGTACATGTCCTTACAATGTTATGCTTCACCTTAGTGCACTTCTTATAAGTATTTTCGCAACTTTTCTTCCAGATAAAGTTCAGCAAACTCCAAGTACCAGATTACCTCCACCCTAAATCGTTGGAAACCCTCATCCTGCAGTTGGCAGCGCTCAAGAGTGAGGAGATGGAAGTTAGGGAGCGAGCTGACGACATCATTTTGGCCCAGCAAGTCAGGGGACAGTTGCAGATGTTGAGACGGTGAAATAAACGTGTTGGTTTAAAATGGTGTGTTATTTAGATGTTATAGTTTTAAGAGATTGGCGATTTATACTCATGATTAATAACTAACGAGAATTATTAAAAACATACGCGATAAGTCCCGTTAGTTATTAATCATATTTAGATGTTCTTTTTTTGATACATACGTGTAAAATATAAGACACTTTAGTCAAAGATTAAGTTTCTACACTGCGCTTTTGCACAATCCTAGTTCAATAGGAGTTTAGTACATACATCCATACACATTATAGGACTATATAAGAGTGAAGTGGAAGGGCGGTTAGGTAGGGGCCGGCCTAATAAGACATTATAACAGTGAGATAGACGCTATATTGAAAAAAGGTGACGTTAGGAGTACCTATAACCGCCGAGAGTG
This sequence comes from Leucoptera coffeella, assembly GCA_030578115.1. Classification (NCBI taxonomy): domain Eukaryota; kingdom Metazoa; phylum Arthropoda; class Insecta; order Lepidoptera; family Lyonetiidae; genus Leucoptera; species Leucoptera coffeella. The sequence continues at coordinate 156,457 of JAMBLF010000668.1, read as the reverse complement.
TATTAGAGAATGTATGAATGTCAATGAAGCGAAAGTTAGTTTCTGCGCTGCGCTTTTGCATAATTCTAGTTCAATAGGACTTTAGTACATACATACACATCACGCCTGATTCCCTTTACAAGGGTATAGGGACCCTTTTTTACTTGATAATCAGTATCCAACGTGACAGGTAGTACGCCATGCCGCCGAATACAGATACATACATACACATCACGCCATTCCCTGTAGAGGGGTAGGCAGGGATCATGGATCCCCACCTGTCCTGATCCTGACAAACCACTTTCGCTTCATTGACACCTCCTCATATACAGGTTATAGGTGCTCTAATGATTTTAGTAATGGCACAGATAATATACAGGTAATGGTGTGAAATTGTTAGTGCATTGTAAGTGTCAAATCTAGCCTTAAAAACAATTTCACATCGCTACTGAAGTGATATCACAAAGTCACTTTCTCTGTCCCTATGTCCCTTTGTATGCTTAAATCTTTGAAACTACGCAACGGATTTTGATGCGGTTTTTTTAATAGATAGAGTGATTCAAGAGGAAGGTTTATATGTATAATAACATCCATTAAATAGTGGAGTAGGCTATATATTTTATACACGTCCAGAGCGGGTCGCTAGTTTTTTAAATAAAACGCTAAATGTTCAACTACATATACTTTTATTGCCACATTAACCATGATTATCAAGAGATACAAGACAAAATATTATAATTATAGGTATTTTCACAATGTAATTATAGATTAGCAATAAGAATTCTAAATAACTGCCGCTCTTTCCTACAAGTCGTAAGAAGTGACTATGGGACTAGGTCTCAACCGAATCTTTTCAACAATGTGGTAGCAACTAGGACCCTTACTCCACTAATGCATTGTAGGCACAATATTACTTCAGTATCGATACTGTAATACTTCAATGGCCGTAATTGGACACTTTTGGCACTCCACTAACAAATTTTGGCCACTGAAGCGCTGTCAAACTACATTTGAAGTACTTCTGCGTCTGAAGTACAAAAAAGCTACTCCACGTCAATGTCAGTTCAGTAGCTTTATATTTGGTACTCCACTATTGACAATTCTATACTTTGAACTGCCACTGAAGCACCACTGATTCGCTATTGAGGCACAACTGTGGCAGATCAAAATATTAGCCGAGTGCCACTTTTACAGCCGAGACGCAGAAGTAGCGCAGTAGCGACGCAGTTGTGTGGCTGTCAAAGTTAATTAGTGGAGTAAGGGCCCAGTCGTTAATATTCTACATATAACAACCTCGAAAGGGAGGTGATGTTTATCGTTCAGTATTTTTGACATATTATTTAGTATTACTGCATACATTATTCACGTCCTTTAATCCCTTTCAAGGTGAATTGAACATTGGAGACATAATATCTCCTAGGTCACTTTTTAGCATGAATATTGGGGTTACATAGAGTAATAGCAGACTAGCAAGGGGCAAACCAACACCTATTCTATTATTTATCTCTATATTTATTTCTCATAAAATCACAACCCCAATATTCTTGCTAAAAAGTGACCTTGGAGATATTATAATTAGTCTTTAAGATTCTGTCCATCCCGGAAAGGATTAAAAGACATAAATGTATATCGTTTCTACACAAGCCTTATAAATATATTATAATAAATATATATACCTATAATATATACCCATAATAAATATACCTACTAAATATATATATATTTATTTATTTAATATTATTGTAACGATATTCAGTACTCGTTCCAACGCAAGCCTAAGAAAGCTCACTCTTCATCCTTGTTGTTGCTGTTGATGGTGCTGGTTAAGTCCTCCCCCTTGTACTCGTTGTTGAGCCAGGATTTCACCGTCTCATTGGCCGGGGACGCCGGCGGCAGCTTCTCCAAGTATTTGCAGCCACACATCGTATCCACGTCTAAAAGAAAAAAAAAAGTTTAAGTAACATTAATGTAAGTTTAGTCACTATTTAGCATGAATATTGTGGTTGTGATGTTATTATACATTAGTGACAGGTTGCTAGCCTATCGCTTAATAGATTCCTTTACCCTTTTAGTCGAAGTCGAAATGCCGGGCAGAACGGCAGCTAGTTAGCATTCTTTTTACGTTCCAGCATGGGAGATAGTTATAGCTTATAATAATTAGAAATAGAGGGGTAGGAAGCGATCACGGATCCCCATTTGTCCCGATCCTGACAGACCACTTTCGCTTCATTAACACTCGTACACCTCCTCATACACACTCGGCGGTTATAATAAATAATAACGTGTTTTTTAATCATTATGTATAATATGTAAATTGTGTATTTAATGTATTAATCAATGAATTTTAAGGACTCTGGAATAAAATTAAACCTTGTCCAAGAAAAATTAGTAATTATAATTTGAGGATGCGTGATGCGTATGTATGAATATGTTAAACAAGAATCTAATACTTAATACTTCTTTTTATATACATTCACATGCCTTCAAAGTAATTGGTAACGACATCTTTCGGCGACGATAGAAAATCACAATTCAGATTTTTTACTTTTTTACGTAAAATCATTTAAACAACAGTAATAGTCCCTATAACCAATATACCTAAATTAATAAAATTTTAATCGTCGACAATAATAGTTGCCAATTAGTTTAATATAGATGTCTTTAGTATACAAGGATTGGGAAAGATAAGAATCGGTGATTTTTATCTTAACGTACGATTCATGATAGCTTAATATGTTAATTTTTGACTTTATTTATTACTGCTAAATACTGATTTAATAAATTATTATTCCTACGGAGAAAAATTCTATAAAATGCCTGCTGTTTGAAATATAATAATTCTTCCTAAGCTAGGAAAAGATTCTATGAAACCTTGTATAATATAATAGTAATTTACAATCCACAAATATAAATTCACTACTTTTATTGTTGATTACGTAGGAAATGCAATTGAAGATAGACGTTGAATAATTTTCTCAAATGAACTAGAGTTATATTTGATCCTATTGATCATTTCAAAATTTTAATACTACAGTACAGAATTTTAAGTAGTACGTTACGGGTACCCATGATGAGAGGCAATAATTAGAATTTATATTTGATACCTTCGTTCAAAAACATACGCACACCTTGAAAATGACTGCTAGCGCCCTCTCTCGGTAAGATTTGAACACTATAGTTAAAGATGTAAGTTGCATTTATTTTTATCGTACATATATGCATATAACGACCTGAATCCCTTAGTCGCCTCTTACGAAATATATTATTTTAGTGCCTGTGAATGTCGACATGGCTTGCCATCTGTCACACTGAGTACTGACTATCTGATCAACACGGTGGGTTCGACGTGGCCATAGAATTATTACCCTTACAATCGCGGAGATGGACACCTGAACCTCTGACTACCCCGCAAGGGTTAATCGCGCGCGTTTGTCTTTTTTTGTCTTTTGTACTTTTCCTCAAGATGTTTTCCCTCATAGTATTAAATGCATTTCGCTCATTTAATTTTATAGTCACCTCCGAACCACATACCAGGGCCCTTACTAGACTAATTAACTTTGACAGCCACACAACTGTGTCGCTACTGCGTTACTTCTGCGTTTCGGCTGTAAAAGTTGTGTCTCAATAGCGAGTCAGTGGGGCTTCAGTGGCAACTCAGTTATAGAAATGTCAATAGTGGAGTACCAAATATAAGGCTATTGAACTGACATTGACTGACGTTTGGTTAGTTTAATAGCTTTTTTGTACTTCAGACGCAGAAGTACTTCAGATGTAGTTTGATAGCGCCTCAGTGCCCAAAATTTGTTAATGGAGTGCCAAAAGTGCCAAATTACGTGCCACTGAAGTAATATTGTGGCTAAAATGAATTAGTGGAGTAAGGGCCCAGAAACATTACCTATTTATTCTTTAAACCTCACACAACTAACCCTTAACGTTCCCGATGCTCAACGCGATAGGCTCCGCTAAGTCCATGAGGTGTTGCTCCGAGTAATAGTCAATGGGGACCCCCCATATGTGGCGGAGGGGGGGTTCCATGTGCACCGCAGTACTCTTCATGGTCTGCTGGCTTTTGTCCTTGGGCTCAGTGGTCTGGCAGTGGATCTCTGACCGCATGTGGCTGTATACCGTCTGGGTTGAATGCGTACGGTAGTTTATCACGTTCGCCTGGCAGACAATAGATGGGGTTACATTAGAAATTGTGTAAATGAATCGGTAAAAATATACGTGTTTGTTTAATGGAAGAATATTTGTGTGTCAACAATAATGTCAATTAGACAATTGATATAAAAATATTTTAGAAGAACAAAATATACAGCCAGTGTACTCGTAAGTTTCTTTCAACAGGTTAGTTATACTTTTTTTTTATTCTTTATTAAGCCATTCACCACTAAGGTTATGTCGGCTGAAGTACAAACACTGATGCCACGGCGTTTGAACTTCTTGTTATTCCATCGCCATGGTTATACCAACGCCGCCAGCCGCTACAACCGAGGGAAAACGAAATCGAAGCTCCAATTCTTCTCTTCCTTGTTCTTAGGTTCGTTCCAGTTGAGGATCCAAATATAATCCCAAAGCAAACATATTTAGACAATTTGGCATCACAACTAACTAAATATTCAGCCGAAAATAATTATTTGTATTTTCAACTTTCACTGAGCTGCGGACTTTGTTGACGCACCATAGACGACTGTAGTTATACTTACATACATACACGTAAATTTAGGTGCTTTGATACCTTTTAAGGTGGACTAAACTTTAAAGACATTAAAACAACACTATTTGGCTGATTGGGATAGATGTTAGTGGTAATATTATGATTACTATGTTGAAATATACATAACTACGTAAACATTCTTTATTTGTTAGAGAATATAAGACATGTATTCTTTTCAAGGTCGATTTTCGTCTCGGAGACAACAATATTTTGCCCATACTGAAAAAGGGTGACGTTAGAAGTACCTATAACCGCCGAGTGTGTATGACAAGGTGTATGAATGTAAATAAAGCGAAAGTGGTCTGTCTGGGGATAAATGGGGATCCGTGATCTGCCTACCCCGCTACAGGGAATCATCGTGATGTGTATGTATGTAATATTTTGCCGGTCGGAATTGATAAAGAGTATTGTTAACTGCTTATTGGCTAGCCTAATAGTTGCTATTAACCTGTAGCCCATTGGTCACCTCCTATATAATACATACATACACATCACGCGTGATTCCCTGTAGAGGGGTAGGCAGAGATCACGGATCCCCATTTATCCCCAGACAGACCACTTTCGCTTCATTGACACTCATGCATCTTCTCATACACTTGGCGGTAATAGGTAACCCTATATAATAATACACCAATTGAACTATAGTACATTTGCATTAAGAAAATAGTGATATCATCATGTCCCGACGATTTGACCAATGAGACGTGACAACTGTCGTCTGCAATTGGTCGATGTGAATTGTTTTCTCATTTACTAACGTCTCATTGGTCAGTTTAACGTCTTTATATCATGACGTCACTATTTACTTAACACCAATTGAACTAGCCCCTTGCTAAGTTCATATAAGACTTGTGTTAATGGTAAGTATGCATCCACGGTGCTGCTCACCCATTTAAGCGCCCTTTCCTTCCAGGTCCAGAGGTTCCAGTGGTAGTGGTCCTCCTTGTAGCTGTCCAGCGGATGGGTGTCCGTCTGCACCACCTTCTCTGCCACGGGGGTGACTAGAAATACGAAAACATACATACACTTATTACTTATAATGTAATACTTGCCATGTTAAGTGCTATCTAGTTAATACGTCGGCTCGAGGTGGCCATAGAATTACTAATTACGAAAATTAAAGGGACATGACTATAACTACCCCGTACAGGATGAAGGTCGTGTAGTGTCTCTATACCTCAGAGTCATATACTTACATTTGATTAGCCGTGTTATTATCCCTTGCTAGCTGGGACGTTTAAATATGTCGTAGGAGGCGACTAAGAATTTATTTTGCGGTGAACTAGCAACTACCAATGTTTCATATGTCACTAATGTTCCATATGACATCTCAACGGCTCTCTGCATCAGTGGGTACAGGGTTCAAAATCCCCCCTGAGCATGTACCAATGAAAATGAAGTATACAGATTGTATATTTTCGTAATAAAAATACATTTACGAAATGCACCGATTACTACGATGAGGGAAACATATCGCGAGGAAACCTACCGGTTCCCGAAACAGGCAATAGTTAGTGCTTGTATATGGCGAAATGGCTTGCCACCTGTCACATTGAGTGCTGACTATCTGGCCAACACATGGGTTCAAGGTGGCCATAGAATTACAACCTCCACGAAGATGGAAACCTGAACCCCTGACTACCCCGCAAGGGTTAGTGGTCGTGAACCTCACCTTTGACCTCTTGTTTCTCGACCAGTTGCTTAATATACCTGACCCTTGCAATGTCATCCTTCACATTCAGCAGATGTATCAAGTGGGGGTTGTTGCGAATGTGCTGAAGGGCATCGCCTACATACCTGAAACATATATTAAGAAAATATGAGGGAGATATTGAACGTAGAGTGTGCAGGTAATAAGATTAATGGGGCTATGTATAGTGTAACCGCAGAACCGACGACCGTTGGAGCAAAGCGGTTCTCGAATGGCGACCGCGTCTCGGTAAACGTAGTGTAGGACGCCCCCCTGCCAGATGGACTGATGACCTGAAAAAGGTCGCTGGTAGTGGTTGGCTGAGGGCCACGAGTGATCGTGTTTTGTGGCGTTACCTTGGGGAGGCCTACGTCCAGCAGTGGACTGTCATAGGCTGATTGATTGATTGATGTATAGTGTTAGTAGCCAGTTGATTTCTCAATCCGCACATATGGCTATTTATAGGGTGCTGGTTCCAACATTGACTTATGGTAGGGAACGTTGGGTATGGCAAAAGAAGCATGAAAGTAGAATCAATGCCGTCGAAATGCGGTCACAGAGAAGCATGTTAGGAGTGACATTGAATGATTAAATTAAAAATAGTGTGATAAGGGAAGGTTGCGGTTTGAAAGAAGATGTAGTGACTAAGATTGAAAAGAGCATGCTTCGATAGTTTGGACATGTTATGCGGATGAATGATAGCAGATTGACAAAAGGAATATATATGAGTGAAGTGGAAGGGTGGTTACGTAGGGGCCGGCCTAATAAGACATATGACAGTCAGATAGACGCTATATTGAAAAAAGGTAACGTTAGGAGTACCTATAACCGACGAGAGTGTATGAGAGGATGTATGAATATCAATGAAGCGAAAGTGGTCTGTCACGATCGGGACAAATGGGGATCCATGACTCTGCCTACCCCTCTACAGGGAATCAGGCGTGATGTGTATCTATGTACATACATTAAGATACATACACGTCCTTTATTCCCTTTAGGGATGGACAGAACTTTGGACACATGATTACATAAAGGTCGCTTTTTAGCATGATCATTGTGGGTCGTAATATCATAATAATATTTTTATATTTGGAACACTTTTACACAAATTAAACTAGCCCCTTGGTAAGTACATTTGAGACTTGTGTTAAGAAATAAACTTGGTTATGAAATGAACGTTTTTATTATAATCATTTATGATAAGTCGTAATGAAGAAAAGATCTCGGCGATACAATTCGACGTAGCTCAGTTGTTTGGGGCTTGTCTCTATATCAGTGGGTACAGGATTAAAATCCCGCTTGAGAATGTACCAATGGATATGAAGTTTAATGAATTGTACATTTTTGTAATAGAAATACATTTACGAAATGCATCGAATGCTACGGTGAGGGAAAACATCGAATACCTGTTCCCCGAACATGCAATAGTTAGTGCTTGTAAATGACGACATGACTTATCACCTGTCACATTGAGTACTGACTGTCAACACGTGGGTTCGAGGTGGCCATAGAACTACCTACGCAATTGCGGAGATGGAGATCTGAACTGACTACCCCTAGGGTGAATGGTCCTTAAGACTCAGACGTCCTGTTACCTATAAAAGGAATTAAGAATGAAGTTTGGGAGGCATCCGGATTCCTTTCATAGGTAACAGCTTTTTAGTTGGCAAAAGTATTTCTGTTGGTCAAATCTTGTCATATTTCAAAGAAGTTATAACCAATCCGTGACACTGCGGTATTCTCGATCTACAGAGGGCCGTATGTTCAAAGGGTTAACCTTGCACCCTTAGTCACCTCTTAGGTTCCTTGGCAAAGGCATCGGCACACGATTGCCGGCAGAACATGAAGGGCCGGTCGTCATGCGAGTATTTGAACTTGAGTCTTCCATCCGCGGGTACTAGAGCTCCAACACACACGCACACCGCGCAGAAACCTAGGTACTGCGATAAAAACATACAGGACCTTATATCAAGGGTACTAGACAACGTATATTTATATTTTTGACGACCTCCGTGGCGCGATCGGTTAGACACCTGAACGCTAATCGTGGGTTCCCAAAGATTTCCAGAGCCAGAGTTAAGCTTTATATAATAAGTATATATTTCTTAAATATACGTTGACTAGTACCCTTAACACAAGTCTTAAATGTACTTACCGAGGTGCTAGTTCATACATACATACATACACATCACGCCTAATTCCCTGTAGAGGGGTAGGCAGCGATCACGGATCCCCATTTGTCCTACTGACAGACCACGTTCGCTTCATTGACACTCATACATCTACTCATACACTCTCGGCGGTTATAGTATTCTTATATATATTAAGGGTACTAGGCAACGTATATTCAATTTTTTGACGACCTCCGTGGCGCGATCGGTTAGACATCTGAACGCTAATCGTGGGGTCCCAAAGATTCCCAGAGGCAGAGTTCAGAAAAACGCTTTTCTACTGCTTTCCAGTCTGGTCGTTGATTATATATGCTATATGTATTTATCTATATATAATAAGTATATATTTCTTAAATATACGTTAACTAGTACTCTTAACAGAAGTCCTAATTGTACTTACCGAGGGGCTAGTTCAATTGGTTATGTCCAAATATTGTTATTATTTAACGGACGGTTATAGGTACTTCTAACGTCACCCTTTTTCAATATGGCGTACATTCACGTCCTTTAATTTCTGTCGGGGTGGACAGAACCTTGAAGATATAACATCTCCTACGTCAGTTTTGTGTATGAATATTGAGGTTTCGTACTCATAATGGAACATTGGTGACAGGTTACTAGTTCGTTGCCCAATAATAATAATAATATTTAGGACATTATTACACTAATTGAAGTAGCCCCTTGGTAAGTTCATTAAGACTTGTGTTAAGGGTACTAGCCAACGTATATTTAAGAAATATATACTTATTATAAATAGATAAATACATATATAGCATATATAATCAACGACCAGACTGGAAAGCAGAAGAAAAGCGTAGTTCTTAACTCTGCCTCCACCGGGAATCGAACCCGGGACCTCGATTAGCGTTCAAGTGCTCAACCAATCGCGCCACGGAGGTCGTCTTCCAATAGATCCCATTTACCCCAAGTCCCTCAGACACCTCCTATAACAAGCCGGGAAGAACGGCAGCTAGTTAGCAGTCTTTTTACGTCCCAGACTAGCACTGAATCAGATAAACCACGCCCCGTGCACTTCCGTTATTTCGCTATTAGTCAACATACATGGTTTAACATAACATACGCTTCACGATTTGTGTATACACACTCCCTTTTTCATTATAGCGGGGTCAAGGCTTGAGTGCCCATCGAAATTTCGGAGGCATGTTAAATAAGGATCACTCGAAGCCGCGTTTCACTAGATAGACAGCACCCAACGTGATAGGTAGTGAATCGTATCGCCGTATATAGGCACTGGCAGGTTTCCTCACGATGTTTTCCTTCATCGTTAGCGACTGTAAATTATATACATACTAGTGACCCGCTCCGGCTTCGCACGATAAAATATATAGCCTACTCCACTATTTAATGGATGTTATTATACATATAAACCTTCCTCTTGATTCACTCTATCTATTAAAAACCGCATCAAAATCCGTTGCGTAGTTTCAAAGATTTAAGCATACAAAGGGACATAGGGACCGAGAAAGCGGCTTTGTTTTATACTATGTAGTGATTACCGGAACCATAAGTTGATAAATTTCCTGGGAATACTTATTTTCCGGTAACATAGATACATACACATCACGCCTGATTCCCTGTAGAGGGGTAGGCAGAGATCACGGATCCCCATTTGTTCCGACCCTGACAGACCACTTTCGCTTCATTGACATTCATACATCCTCTCATACACTCTCGGCGGTTATAGGTACACCTAACGTCACCTTTTTTCAATATAGCGTCTATCTGACTGTTATATGTCTTATAAGGCCGGCCCCTACATAACCGCCCGGTAACATACATATACAATAAATAAATATAGATGGTTTATCATATACAAAACACATTCACAATGGCTGTTAAGCGTTCGCGTCACGGAGGTCGTAACCCAGCCAGCAAAGTGAAGTCGGCATCCGACTTATACTGAACGTTTACGTTCAACCAACGTCGGATAAAAGGTTTAAGACGACTGCTAGCGAAATAATGTCGCATGAACGTCGCTATACCATGGTTATGCAACGTTATAACGACGTTTTAAATTGAATGTTTTCTTCCGACCGTTGTACGATCGATATATGCCTAAATAGTCGTTTAAGAGGGGCCTAAACTTGCAAACGTTTACTGGACGTCTAGCCGACTATCCTAAAACGTTTAGTGGACCTAAATTTGTCGGCTGGGAATCTTTCTCACATGGATGTGCTTTTTCCTCTTGAAGTTGAGCACTATGGTGTTCTCAGTCCACCGGCGGGACCTCCTCTGCATGGTGGCTATATCTTCATTGCTTTCTTCTTGCTCTGTCTGCAATCGATTACGAATTAAACAATTAACATAACATAAACATACGCTTCACGACTTGTGTATACACACTTCCTTTTTTATTATGGCGGGGTAGTTAGAGGCTTGAATGCCCATCTCCGAAATTTCGAAGGCATGTTAGGTATGGGTTATTCGAAGTATCACGCGTATCACTAGATATACAGCACCCAAACTGATAGGTAGTGAACCGTATCGCCGTTGAACCGTATCGCCGTAAAATAAAAGTTAAACAATTAAAATATCAATAAATTAGTCAGTGCCTATATACGGCGATACGGTTCACTACCTATCACGTTGGGTGCTGTCTATCTAGTGATACGAGGGCTTCGAATGACCCATACCTAACATGCCTTCGAAATTTCGGAGATGGGCATTCAAGCCTCTGACTACCCCGCCATAATAAAAAGGGAGTGTGTATACACAAGTCGTGAAGCGTATGTTTATGTTTAAATTAATAAAGATATCTGATTACCTTTATTTTATCCGACGTTTCGACCCAGCATAGGCCGTGGTCGTGGGAAGACTTAATTAAAATACCGTGCTAGTCTTGAATATTAAAGAATGCCAACTAGCTGCCGTTCTCTATAGGAGTAAATGGAATCTATTGGCCGATGGGCTAGCCACGTGTAACAACTCTGATACTCATGATCAAAACAGACCTACGATATAATAGTATGGTTTGGAGATTCTATCCACCTTGAAAGGGACGACCAGACGTGAATTTTGATATGTATGTATTACACCAATCGCACTAGCGCCTAGCGCTATATTCACGCCTATACGTCCCCAACAGGATAAGCAGACTAGCGACCACCACCCAGAACGATTCTGACAAAACTTACTTGCTTCACTCAGACCCATTAACATTCTCATACATCCTCTTCTGTTCTTCACACTACGTACACCCGCCTTGAGAAGAATGTCTTCAATTTGATTTGTATAAGTTCTACGCGGCCTACCCTGTCTAACTCTACCTTCCACTTTGGCTTTATATATTCATTTCGTAACCCTTCTTTCATCCATCCACTTCATGTGCCCAAACCATTTTATACTAGCAATAAGTATTTATATACTACAGCAGGTATAATACATACATACACTCACGCCTGATTCTCTGTAAAGGGGTAGGCAGTGAAATGAAATGCTTTTTATTCAATATGAGGATTATAAAATCACTTATTGAAAGTAAAAAAAAAACACATTTCCACCGGAAAAGTTGTCATAAAAATTAGTTAATCTTAAAAAAAATTAAATAAATCTTATTAAACTATTGGCATTTCGTAAAGGAAAATCCTGCAGAGAAGAAATGCCAAGAAACTCTGCAGACATATTTCAATACAACTTAATTAAATAATCCATCAGAATGAGACTGCAGCCCAACCAGCAACCAACGAATATTACAATAGTTTTAAGAGATTCGCGATTTATACTCATGATTAATAACTAGCGGGACTTATCGCGTATGTTTTTATAATAAAGTTACCTTTATTAACCCGACGTTTCGGCTACGTTGCAGCAGCCATGGTCACGGCAGGTTAATAAAGGTAACTTTATTATATAAAAACATACGCGATAAGTCCCGCTAGTTATTAACAAAAAACAAACGCATTGACAACCATTAACCCTTGCGGGGTAGTCAAAGGTTCTGGTTTCCATCTCCACAATTGCGAAGGTAGTAATTCTATGGACACCTTGAACCCACGTGTTAACCAGATAGTCAGTACTCAATGTGACTGGTGGTCAGCCATGGCGCCATTTACAAGCACTAACTATTACCTGTTCGGGGAACAGGCAGGTTTCCTCACGATGTTTTCCCTCACCGTATAATTCGATGCATTTCGTGTGTTTTTATTACGAAAATGTACATAGAAATTCAATAAACTTCATTTCCATTGGTACATGCTCAAGCGGGATTTGAACCCTGAACCCACTGATACAGAGCCAAGCCCCAAACAACTGAGCTACGTCGAATTACTGAGCTACGTCGAATTATTAATCATGAATATTACAATGTCTACTACCAGATACTGACCATTTGGTGCATCTTGTTCAGCACGGAGTAGGGCATCTTGGTCTGCTGGTGCAGGGTGACCAGCGACTTTAACACGCCATCTAGCGAGGACAGCAGGTACGACTGCCGCTGCATCGAGCGCCACAAGCCCCACAGCTTCGCGAACAGCGGCTATTCAAAGTCAAAGTCAAATGTTTTTATTCAATATAAGTACAAGTACAGTACATTCATTGAAAGTCAAAACATTTGCCTGACACTGGTTGTCTCTTGGCATTGAAATTCTACCGTTTATTGGTACGAGACTATTAATATGGATACTGGGACGTAAAAAGAGTGCTAACTAGCTGCCGTTCTTATTGTATGTCGTAGGAGACTGGGACTATGGGTGAAGGAAAGCTATTAGGTGATGTGCTAGTAACTTTTACGAAACCCCGATATTCATGCTAAAAAGTGACCAAGGATATGTTATTTTATCCGACGTTCTGTTCACACCGAAAGGGATTGAAGGACGTGAATGTATATGTATGTGGATATAACCTCGGAGATATGAAACATCTCCTTAGTTACTTTTTAGCATGACTGTTACTGTTGATGTTGTATGGTACATTATTAGACAATGAACGAATTTACGACCAAACCCTTGTGTGGTAGGTACTCAGACGTTCAAGTGCACAACTTCACAATTGCAAAGTTTGTAGTTCTATGTATATTATTGTATATTACATTATCAGTATTTAATGTGACAGGTGGTAAACCGTGGTGATATTTACATGCACTGACTATTCACTGTTCGGGGAACAGGTAGGATTCCTAACGATGTTTTTTCTTACCGTAGTATTTGACGCTTTTCGTAAATATATTTTTATAACGAAAATGTACATAAAAGTTCATTTAACTCCATTTCCATTGGTACATGCTCAAGTGGAATATAAACCCTATACCCACTGATACAGAGTCAAGCCCCAAACGACTGAGCTACGTCGAATATATTCACGATAATCTGTGCTAAGTTATCTGATTTATTGGGGTTGTGATGATATATTGTTGGGGAACAATTTTAATACTTACGAAAATCGTGTAAACCGGCACAGCATCCTTAAACTTTACCATCTCATGCAACTCGAGAAGCGTATGTTCGTAATGCTGAGCGTAGTTGACGCTATCCTGAACAATCGTGTCCAAATCATCTTTTATAAGCCTCGCGTATATCTCCAACTGACGATTGAACGCTAGTAGATCATAAACTTGTCGAACTTGATCCCTGTAACGAAATACATATACATCACTACATAGTATCAGACAAAGTCACTTTCACTGTCCCTATGTCCCTTTGTATGCTTAAATCTTTGAAACTACGCAACGGATTTTGATGCGGTCTTTTTTAATTATTAGATAGAGTGATTCAAGAGGAAGGTTTATATGTATAATAACATCCATTAAATAGCCAGAGGTGCGAAGCCGGAGTGGGTCGCTAGTTGAGGTTTATAAGCCATTTCAGGTTGGACTGAACTTGGGTGACACGATAAGGTCAGCTAGTGAAGAAAATTTGAGAGGACGAGTCAAAGGATTATGGTTCTACTAAATAATGAAAATGGGGTTTAAAATCGCATTTTATTTCCTGTAACTTTTTTACGTTTTGTATACATAAAGTTCGCCTCCTTTGCCTACCGCAGATTCCAGATCACATTATTATCTATAAATATAAATACTACCTATACATACTACCTAAAGAAATGATTTCACGTCTCCAAGGTTCTGTCCACCCCGAAAGAGATAAAAGGATCTGACTGTATAAATTCGTTTACTTGGTGATCTCCGAATCAGGCTGCAAATTGATCTCCACGTCTCCAGAGTCATGTCTCACGATGGTGGAGATGCAAACCACGGTGCTGAGCTTCAGGACCCTGTTCATCATCAGCGCCAGCAGGTTGTCCATGCTGCTCTCCATCGTGGTCGCCGCTTTCAACAGTATGCCGGGGACTGGAATAATAATAATATTTGGTATAGTATATTTTATATAGTGTATTTTTATAGTATATTAGTTTGGTATATATGGTAAAGTTACATGTCACATTATTTTTATCTTTACCATCTTTGAAATAGACTCCATGTACCCCTAGTCCCTTAGTCGCCTCCTACGACATGCCGGGAAGAACGGCAGCTAGTTAGCATTCTTTTTACGTCACAGCTAGCACAGGTTACATACTAGTATTTTATAATAATAATAATATTGTAGGACATTATTACACCCATTGAACTAGCCCCTTGGTAAGTACATTTAAGACTTGTGTTAAGGGTACTAGTCAATGTATATTTAAGAAATATTTTCTTATTATACATGGAATGATGATGGTAAATTATGGATGGATGGATTAAAGAACGTGTGTGTATTATATGTACATTTTAAGGCATCACCCATATTTCTTTTATGGATCTAGTATTAGTTAGCGGCTGCAGCATAATGCTCCTAAGATGGCGCAAAAAAGTTTTTTATTTTTTCGTTTTTCCGTCACGGAGTAAGATCTGAAATCAAAATATGTATACATAAGTTACCATCAGTAATTCCTTCGCCTCCTTTCTTGCAATCCCGGTTGAAGAGGCGCACCCCAGACACAATGTCCATCACCTCCTGCAGGTTGGTGATCCTGTGCGACTTCCTCATGAGCAAGTAGCTGTTCAGGTCCTCTTTGCCGAACACGCTCTGCATCGCGGCCAAACCTTCTTTTATGTTCTGAAATTATTTATTTATTTATTCAACTCAACAGCACATTACCAAAATAGATTACATGAATATGTTTACCATACTTTGGCCAAAAAAAATGAGTTACATTTTATTTATTGAAACATTTTGCAGAACGTTAAACATATAAATTTAAGGTAATAAATTTCAACCACAGATATTTCAATATACATATAATTAAAACATCAAATAAAGACAATCATGACTCAATTAAAAATGGGTTTTAGTGGTGCGTGGCAGAGTGTGTATGTAAGAGGGCGTGGAAGGGTGTTGCGTGAGACCTTCGGGAGAATGTTTAAAACATACACATTACGTCTGATTCCCTGTAGAGGGGTAGGCGGACACGGATCCCCATTTGGTCCGAACCTGACAGACCACTTTCGCTTCATTGACACTCATACATCTTCTCACACACACTCGGCGGTTATAGGTACCTACCTACTCCTAACGTCACCCTTTTCTGAAATAATAGTTCAGGTTAGGTTATGTTTTGTACTAAGCTGGGAATGAAAGGAATTATAACTAGCTTCGTACGAGTTGATCAAGAGATTAAAGCGGCTGTAGCCCTGTGGGTAAGACCTCAGACTTCGTATGAGAAAGGTCCTAGGTTCGAACCCAAACTCTGGCATGTACAAATGAATGAAATTTTAAAAATATGTGTTTTTCATTTACGTACATAATTTACAGTCGCTAACGGTCCTTAGGATAGGTAATAGTCAGTGCCTATACACGGCGATACGGTTCACTACCTATCACGTTGGGTGCTGTCTATCTAGTGATATGCGGGCTTCGAATGACCCATACCTAACATGCCTTCGAAATTTCGGAGATGGGCATTCAAGCCTCTGACTACCCCGCCATAATAAAAAAGGGAGTGTGTATACACAAGCCGTGAAGCGTATTTTATGTATGTTGATTAAGAGATTTGGCGATGCAAAGGCACCTGTCACCGTTTCATATAATACTGGAACACTATTAATGCTAAAATGTGGCCTAGGAGGTATTATCACACGCGTTCACGAGCATTAACCCTTGCGGGGTAGTCAGAGGTTCAGGTGTCTATCTACGCAATTGCGAAGGTAGTAATTCAATGGCCACCTCGAACCCACGTGTTAACCAGATAGTCAGTACTTAATGTGACAGGTGGTAAGCCATGTCACCATTTACAAGCACTATTACCTGTTCGGGGCACAAGTAGGTTTCCTCACGATGTTTTCCCTACGAGGTATTACTGCGTCTTAAAGGGATTGAAGGACGCGAATGTACATAATAACATATAGTATACTAGTGACCCGCTCCGGCCTCGCACGGGTATAAAATATATAGCCTACTCCACTATTTAATGGATAGTATTTTACATATAAACCTTCCTCTTGAATTTCTCTATCTATTAAAAAAAACCGCATTAAAATCCGTTGCGTAGTTTCAAAGATTTAAGCATACAAAGAGACATAGGGACAAAGAAAGCGACTTTGTTTTATACTACTCGTATGTAGTGATAATGTTATCGCTATATGCCAATGAAAATTATCTATACACATGCAAGCCACTACGATCTAACAGTACAGGCAGAGACTATTAATCGCCCCATGAACGATTCTGACAAATATATGCCCGTGGCTTAAGTCTACTAAACTTTGAAAATCGTAGTTCAATATCACTACATTGATGGTGTGAAGTTGTTACTGGAATAGGAAAAGCGACGAAGTGGAATTTTGACCTTTCAAATCTTTTTAGTCATAATAATATTTGGACATTATTACACCAGTTGAACTAGCCACTTAGTAAGTTCATTAAAGACTTGTGTTAAGGGTACAAGTCAATGTAAATTTAAGAAATATAAACAAGTTATGACTACTTCGACGATCGTACGATATACGATACGATAGAAGATAAACTGATTTGAAGAAGAGAACTACTCACCGTTAAATTGGTAGGGCTACCCAAGCCACTAGCTAGAATAAAATACATGTTGAACTTCCTGTAATGTTTGAAGAACTCTTCCTTATTAGATTCACTGTACAATCCCGGATCGGTTTCTACCAGTTCAGTGTACAGAGGCTTTATGAAGTTGTGGATATTCTTTTCGTGGTTTTCCAGCATGGCTGGACGGTTGCCGTATTTAGAGAACATCACATGCTGTAGTTTCATTGTGATTAAGCCGGGAGAATCCTCTGAAAATAAAGAATGTAATGTTTACTAGAAACCTCTTACATGATTTACTCGAGATACTACACGATGTAACGGTAGAAATGGGTTGTATTTTATACAATCGAATACTAAAATTGCACATCACTATCACTACATAGTATAAAACAAAGTCGCTTTCTCTGTCCCTATGTCCGTTTGTATGCTTAAATCTTTGAAACTACGCAACTGATTTTGATGCGTTTTGTTTTTTGATAGATAGCGTGATTCAAGAAGGAGGTTTATATGTATAATTACTTCCATTATATAATGGAGTAGGCTATATATTTTATACCCGTGCAAAGCCGGAGCGGGTCGCTAGTATAATCTAGATCTGTGATCTCTGCCTACCCCTCTACAGGGAATCAGGCATGATATGTATGTAACATTTGCATTTTAGGTTACTTACCCATAACTTTCCTCACACAGTACTTGACGAAATAGTCCAGTCTCGTCCTGTCGATGACCTCTCCAAATATTCTGCCATACCTCGGATTCAGCAAGTGCAGTTCAATGAAAAAAGTCACGAAATGCTTGTCCACTGCCACATTCTCCGTATGACAATACCTAGTGACTTCATTCGCGATATTTTTAATCACGTTGTCGCGGGCCGACATGTTGGAAACCGTTAAATTCGAATTTAAATTTAATTATCGATTAAAAACACACTAAAATACAATTATTATCACTTTGTAATGATAAACATAAAACAAGATAAAAATATCGCAAAAGCACGAAGGAAGGTTGTTTATAAACGTTGCCATAGTAACGAGTAAACCAGCTGATTAGGAATTTTATACACATATTCACGCCTCTACGTCCCCAACGGAATAGGTACTGACTATCGATCGCCACCTGGAATGGATGACAAATCTCTCTTGCTTCACTCACATCCATTAACCTTCTCATAAGATTTCTGCTGTTTTTCACTACGTACACCCGCCTTGAGAAGAATGTCTCTAATTTGATCTGTATAAGTTCTACGCGGCCTACCCCGTCCAACTCTACCTTTCACTTTGGCTTTATAGATAAATTTATTATAATATACGCAAAATGCACACATATGTCTTATATCTATCCCTTTTGGGTAGGACAGAAGTTCGGTGATATTGTATTTTTCACTGCATCTAGTGCCTACTCCTTATATTTATTGTTGTTGTGTTAAGTTTGTATGTCATAGTGTGATGTCAAAATGTACCTATGTAAGCAGTGAATAAATGTTTTTCTTTCTTTCTTTATTTGTTTCGACATAACTATTACTCTTAGTGTTATTATTAAGGAATGTATACATATACAGCCACGACGTAAAACCATTGCGGGGTAGTCAGTGGTTTAGTATTCACCATCAACTTAGCAGACTGTCTTTGGTCACTTGAGACCGACTTTTTACCTGACAATCTGTATCTAACGTGACAGATGGTAAACCATGCCACCAAATACATACATGCACATCACGCCCGATTCCCTGTAGATGGGTAGGTAGAGATCATGGATCCCCATCTTTCCCGATCCCGACAAAAACTTTCGCTTCATTGACACTCATACACACATGGCAGTTATGGGTACTTCTAACGTCACCCTTTTTCAATATAGCGTCTATCTGACTGTCATATGTCTTATTGGGCCGGCCCCTACGTAACCGCTCTTAATAGATACTGATTATATTAATGGAATTATGGTAAATTGGTCACAGAAAAGGGTAACATTAGAAGTACCTATTACCGCCGAGTGTCTATGAGGGTAATGAAGCGAAAGTGGTTTGTCAGAACCAGGAAAGATAGGGATCTGTGATCTCTACCTACTCCTCAACAGGGAATCAAGCGTGATGTATATGTATGTATAGGTAACAAAAGCAAACGCACAAATATTTTATAACAGTATGTATTTATTTACTTATATTTATATACAACATGTATTTTCAATTACAATACACTTACAAGCTTCAACAATTTTATAATTCATACAAAGTCACGTAATATAACATCACGTATACAATACCCAAAGAGGTAATCAGAAAATACAGTTCCGAAAGTCTCATTATATATGTCGCAGGATAATTTGATATTTCGTGACTTTGCAAAAAACTAGGTATTTTGCGAAAAAACGGATAATTAGACAAAGGTGATCATATTTTCAATCATACTGAAAAATGTTGCAGATTAGACTTCCTTCAGAAATCTAAGTAGATTCGATTAGGTTAGTCACTACATAGTATAAAACAAATCGCTTTCTCTGTCCCTTTGTATGCTTAAATCTTTGAAACTACGCAACGGATTTTGATGCGGTTTTTTTAAATAGATAAGAGTGATTCAAGAGGAAGGTTTATATGTATACATCCATTAAATAACCAGAAGTGCGAAGCCGGAGCGGGTCGCTAGTATATGATAAAAAACGAATGATCTAGGTTTTCTCCAAAAACGCGAAATATCAAATCATTCTGCTAAATATATAGCCCAGTAGTAAGTATTATGACCAGCTAAATATGACAAAACATTATTTTGACTCCTATTTTCTGTCTACCCATTTTTGGTATAGACGTGAGTGTATACGTTATTTAGGTATTCATTTCATCCGTTTGAGCTTATTCAATTCCCCTTGCTGTATGGAAGCATCTTTGTATATCTGCTTCACCTTTTCTTTCCTTACAGCGTCACTATAAACAAAAAGAGGGTAATTTTTAATCATTGTATACATATACATTCAGGTCCTTTAATCCCTTTCGAGATGGACAGAACCTCGAAGATCTACGAGGTCACATTTTAGCATTAATATTGGGGTTGTGATGGAACATTGGTGACAGATAGTTAGTCTATCGCATATGAGATTGCATTGAGCCCTAGTCCCTTTCTACGACATGCTGCGAAGAACGGCAGCTAGTTAGCATTCTTTCTACTTCACAGCATATTTATACATAAATTTGCTACTTTACGTACACACCACAGGAAAGTGTTTATATCAGCACTTGAACGATCCTGATATAACTATTTCTCTTATTACAATATAAAAACTACTAATTCGGCGTAGCTCAGTTGTTTGTGGTCTGACTCTGTATCAGTGGGTACAGGGTTCAAATCCCACTTGAGCATGTACTTGGAAATGAAGTTTAATGAATTTCTATGTACTTTTTAGTAATAAACATAAATTTACGAAATGTACCGAATACTACGGCGAGGGAAAACATCGTGGTTAGTGCTTGTCAATAAGCGCTTTTTTTCTGATTTCAAATATGCACACGTCCTTATACACTCACATTTTGTAATCCCTTTCGGGATGGACAGAACCTCGGAGATATAATATACACCAAATATGTACTTATATTTTCAAAAAAATAAGTTATACCCTTATAAAGCACGACCATCGAAATTAGTACAACGTGAAAGTTATATCATTTTACCTTATGTTACATTAGTAATGTTACATTACCTCTGTTGCTTACGGTGAGGGAAAACATCGTGAGGAAACCTGCCTATCCGTCAGGATAGGTAATAGTCAGTGCCTATATACGGCGATACGGTTCACTACCTATCACGTTGGGTGCTGTCTATCTAGTGATACGCGGGCTTCGAATGACCCATACCTAACATGCCTTCGAAATTCGGAGATGGGCATTCAAGCCTCTGATTAACACGCCATAATAAAAAAGGGAGTGTGTATACACAAGTCGTGAAGCGTATGTTATGTATGTTAAAATGTACATCTAAATTTTTTTTCAATGACGTTCGATAGTCTCTGCCTATCCCGTTATGGACTTAGAGGCGTCAATATATATATAAAGTCAAAGTCAAAGTCAAAGTCAAATGTTTTTATTCAACATAAGTACAAGTACAGTACATTCATTGAAAGTCAAAACATTTGCCTGACACTGGTTGTCTCTTATCATTGAAATTCTACCGTTGGTTCGGAAGCCCTGGCTCGGAGAAGAACCAACAAGAAACTCCGGAACTATATACATATATATATATATATATATATATATATATGTATTTAGGTGTATAAATCAGTATCTAAACTGGAATATTTTATATTTTTATCGCTTTTTAAAACTACTACCTTAGCGTCTACATACCTCTGTATCTTCTGCCTAATCTTGACCCCTGCTATATAGGCCTGGTCCCTCCTGATCTCGCGGAGGGCCCCTTTCACCTCCTTCTTGTACTTGTGCTTCAGTTTGTTCCTCTCTTGCAACTCGCGGGACAACTTGGGCGTTTTGTTGCCCGTGAATCTGTGTGGAAATGTGTATGAGTATCGTATGAGACGTAAACTTAATTTATTCATACACTAGCGACCCGCTCCGGCTTCGCACGGGTATAAAATATATAGCCAACTCCACTATTGAATGGATGTTATAATACATATAAACCTTCCTCTTGAATCACTCTATCTATTGAAAAAAAACGCATCGAAATCCGTTGCGTAGTTTCAAAGATTTAAGCATACAAAGGGACATAGGAACAGAGAAAGCGACTTTGTTTTATACTTTGTAGTGATTGAATTTGATATCCTTACAGGTTACCCCAATACAATATTAAATAATAATTATTTCAGTTTCTGTACATGAATGCAATTTACCATATAATATATTATTATATACTGACTATAATAATGATCATTATCAATAGACGAAAATTTATCCAAATACATAATAATAAAAAACATAACAATATCGTAATTGTGTCTCCATTAAGTAAATAATTACTATAGGACGACGGGGTAGCAAGCTCTTAGATAGATAGTAATTCAAGGCTTTTAATCTTATTTGGGATGAACAGAACCTTGGAGATACGATATCTATAAGGTCACTCACTTTTGGTCAAAATACATTTGCGAAATGCACCGAATACTACGTTGAGGGAAAACATCGTGTGGAAACCTACTTGTTCCCCGAACCGACATGGCTAACCACCTGTCACATTGAGTAATGACTATCTGGTCAACACGTTCGAGATGGCCATAACATTACTACCTTCACTATGGCGGCGATGTACACTTGAACCTCTGACTACCCCGCAAGGATTAATGGTCGTGAACTTGTTTTTCTTATATAAAGGTATACTTACACTTCTTGTACATCCGGTTCGTACAGTCTTAGTAATTTGGGTTTTTTCTGTTCCCTAGTTAAAGGCTTATACGTTTTCACTTCCAAGCACTGTTGCATATACTTCACTACCCCCGTTACTCTATCCACTATCTTACTCGGATACAGATCCAAGTCTATTAGTTTCAAAAGCTGCAAATGTGGCTGAAAGAGGCAATCCTGCGCCTCTAGCTCTGACAGGTTGTCAAAAAACTCCTTCAACATGTCCACTGACGTTGACAGACAGCGTATTTTGAAGTCATCACTGACATCTGTCAATGTCAAGTCCCGAGCGGCCATCTTGTGATCAACTGTCAGTTTTGAGCAATCATTTTCTAAAAGGAGGACCTTTTCTGTATTATGCCGCTTGAATGGCGGTACAACTTCTATGGGATTTAGTATTGATGTCTTAGCTGACAGGAAAATTATGCCTCTTATAAAGTTCAGAGCTTCCGGTACTAGTCTTTTGGATAAAACCGTGTATTCTAGTATAAGAGTTGTTATGAAAATGCCTCTTGATATAGAATACGGGTTACTAAATTTGGCCCATCGTAGAATCTGCCCCATGAACACAAACGCAGGTGTTGCGATCGGATGTCGAAAGTCCGACGTTGGATATACAAGAGAGATTAGTTTGAAAAATATCAACGTATCTAAATCTGGTACTTTCCGTTTATTTTTGAGGTACCTATCATGTTTTTCTTTTAACACCTCTGCTATATATTTCTTGGCTTGCACTTTGTGTCTTTGAGCCAAATCGTATATATGAGGGGCTATTTTGTCAAAAATCAAGAACGATTTGATAATTTCACCCTCGTCTGTGATATTGGTAAATATATCGTTAGTATATTGCAGTAGATGAGCTATCAACTTCATCTGTAATTCTTTGTTTTTCTCTGAGAGACCTGGATCGTAATCTTTGATCAGTTTTTCAATCACTGCTGACTGTTGTGTTGGAGTTTTGTCTGCCAAAAGTTCCTGTGAATGACAAATGAATTATTTCGTACAATAAAAACTAACGAACTTTTTTTCCTTTTAATGTGGACGGAAG
This sequence comes from Leucoptera coffeella, assembly GCA_030578115.1. Taxonomy (NCBI): domain Eukaryota; kingdom Metazoa; phylum Arthropoda; class Insecta; order Lepidoptera; family Lyonetiidae; genus Leucoptera; species Leucoptera coffeella. The sequence goes on along the minus strand of JAMBLF010000668.1, from coordinate 132,527 downwards.
TTTGGAGACATAATATCTATTCCGGCACTTTTAGCATCAAATTTGATGATGGTATTATGCCCTTAGTAATTGTTACGCATACAGGATCAAAAAAATCTGTATCACTTTTAGACAAAGCCTATAAAAGGCGACATGGAACGGAAATCTGTTAACTTAGGGGCTGACTGTCAATTTAAAAGTGTTTTTAAAATGGAGAACATTACGGTAAAGAAATTTTAAAATTTTTATAACCTCAAGAGAGACTGGTTGTGACATAAAAATCTTAAGTCCTTACCTTCAAATTTCCATCATCATCCGTTTCGAAGAACGACAATATCTTAACCTTGTCATCATCGTCAATCTCCACCTCATGTTCTTCATCATCAGAGTACTTTAGATCACCCAAGGATTCTGTTTCATCCATTCCTGAATTCTTATCACTTTGCGCTTCACTCGATTCATCATCATCACCACTTTCAATAGATTCATCACCATTAGCTATTTGATTCGTTTCTTTAACCGGTTTAGCTTTTGACAAACTATTATCTATACTCGGTTTAGTTTTATCTACTGAAGCATTCACTTCACCAACAGCTTTGTTAGTTTGTTCTACACTTTGAATTTCTTCTTCACTATCATTTTCACTGTCCGATTCTTCACTACTATCATCAACTACCTTTGTAATTTTACCTTTACTATTACTTTTGGGTTCAATCTCCGTTTCATTTCTACTCTTTTCTTCACTTTCCTCATTAGTATATGTACTAGATTCATGATCATTTTCTGTTTTAAGTTCCTCTTCATCATTCTCTGAGTTATCTTCACCAGAGCTTTCATCTTGTTCATCATCGCTGCCTTCTGATGATGTGTCTGATATTCCATCATCATACTTCGCTTTGCCATTTGGTACTGTAATAACGTATGTAATTACATAATTTAAATTGCTAAGCTAATTTAAAAAGATTGCATTTGCATAACGCATCAACTACGAAGAGGGAAAACATTGTGAGAAAAATCTACCTTGTCCTCAGAGCAGGTAATACTCAGTGCTTGTAACCATGCACTGACTATTACCAGAGTGCTTGCTTGTAAACGACACGGCTAACCACCTATCACATACCAAGTACTGATTTCCTAGTCAACATGTGGCTTCGATGTAGTCATAGAATCAAATAATACCGCTATTTCGTAGATGGACACGCCAACCTCTGAATACCTCGAAAATCAAAAACAATTTGATAATTTCACCCTCATATGTGACATTGGTGAAAATATTTTTTTCTAGATCTGTCTTCCAGACTTTTATCTGAATAGATTTAGATTTAGATTTATTTATTTCACTGTAACAATGTCCACATAAAAAAATACAATTAATAGATGTCTAAAGATTACAGTGATAGTCATTGAAATTTGCAATTATATAAAATTAAAATGTCAAAATAAAATAATAATAATAATAGAACAATATAACAAAATAATAATTTAAAATACAATATGTACATTAGTACTGTTTCGTCTCGTACTCTTTTACAGAGTAAAACGCGCTGTCCAGCAAGAATTTCTTTAGTCGGTGGCAGAACGTTTCGTCATCCTTAATATTACGAATTTCAGTGGGAAGGTGCTCGTAATACTTGGGCCCCACCACCCTAGGGTTCCTGCGCGCGAACCTCGTGCGGTGCGCCACTGCCGCGAGCCGCCCCGCGTTACGAAGCGATCGTTCGCTGCCCACGCGGCGCCCAAGCGAACCTAGCCTCTTCCGCACAAGGACCATCAACTCATATAGGTAGATGGAATGAAGTGTCATTATGCCATGCTTCTGGAACACAGTTCTACACGTCTCACGAGGCCCCATTCCATCCAGAATCCGTAAGGCCCGCTTCTGAAGGACAAAAACGCGATTCACGTCGACAGAGTCACCCCAGAGCAGGACCCCGTAGGACATAATGGAATGGAAATGAGCGAAATACGTTTGCCTTAACACTGAACCCGATACCAGTGGTCTTAGCTTACGCAACGCATAGGCCGCCCCACTCAGTTTTTCACATAGCGATTGGATGTGGCCTTTCCAATTCAACTTGGAATCTAATGTGAAACCTAAAAAGCGACATTCACTCGCGATTGGTATCGGGCAGCGCACAGCAGCAGGCCTCGCCATCTCCTTTATCGAGAACAATAGCACCGATGATTTTGAGTCATTTAATATTAGGCCGTTGCTAGAGAACCAGTCGTGCAACTGTTTGAGTACTTTGTTAATTTTTAAATTTAGGTCGTCATACGTTTTCGCACAGACTACAACCGTTGTATCGTCAGCAAATAATAATATAATTCCGTCCGTAATATAATATGTCAAGTCATTAATAAATGTCAAAAATAATATATTTCCTAGGGATGATCCTTGTGGGACACCGATTGAAATATTGCCCATCGGAGACCGAAATCTATGCCCGCCAGCAGCTATTTCAACCGCCTGTTTTCGATCAGCCAAAAAGGATGAAAACAAGCGAAGTGGGCCCTGCCTTACTCCGTAAGCTTCTAATTTCTTAACGAGAAGGCTCGGTCGGATCACGTCGAAAGCCTTCGTCAAGTCGCAGAAGATCCCGGCCGCCACATACCTATCGTCCAAGCCCGTCATGATGGCGTCAATAACTTCGCACGCAGCACCAGCTGTTGACCGACGCTTCCGATAAGCATGCTGCGCGTCGCTAAGCAGACCATTTCCCTCAAGATGCTCCGTCAGGCTCAGTGACAAAATTGACTCGATTATTTTGGATAAGGTGGGGACTATGGTGATAGGTCTGTGACTCTCCACCCGTGTCTTGTCACCCTTTCCCTTGTATATTGGGCAAAAGATAGATTGGCAATAGATAGATTTATCTTATTTTAGTACCATTAACAGAGTATACAATAAAACCATAATTATTATAGATTTGTATTACCATGGTTAGCCTTGAGTATGTTGTCAGGCACTAGAGGTTTCCCATCCTTGTCATAAGCCAGCATGAAGTTAGCTTCATCATCCAGCTCGAAATTGTCATCCAGGTCATCTGCTGATCTAGAAAAACAAAACATACATGTACAATTACAACATTTAGTCGCTTTCAGGGTTAAATAAAAATTAGTAAACAACATTTCAATGTACTTTAGTATATACATTGTGATAGTATTGGAATTGTCACTTTCATTTCGAATATTGGTGATAGATTGCTAGCCCATTGCTCAATATATGTCACTTCTAAGTCAACTCCCAGACATGAGAAGAACGGTACCTAGTTATTCCATTTACATCCCTTTATAGTTCCTTAATTGAACCTCATAAAACAGTTAATGTATTTGTTTAACTAGTTATTCATACCTGTGTTTACTAGTAGAAGTGACCACTTTAGTCTCTTCCTCTCCATACATGCGTCTCTTTCTCTCTTCCTCCAACTGCGCTAGCTTCTCCCTTTCTGCCTTCTCTTCCTTTTCGGCGTTCTTCAGGCCGTCAGATGGCTGAAAATTATGAATAAACAATATAATAATAAAGCAATCTATTTATAGCCACAAAAACATACACAATACAAATATTTTACAAATCAAACTTACAAACTAGAGGGTATAGCTTGTGCATGTTATTGTCGCAGCAAAATGGTTTCAACTCAGCTGGCTCAATGTACAGGCTGGATCTTCATCAGTAATGTCCAGGAAATTGTGTTGTAGTCATTATAACTTCATTTCCATTGCAATCGGTACTATGAGCGTATAAAAAATCATCTGCGAAATGCAGTATGGTGATAGATAACACAACATACGCTTCACGACTTGTGTATATGCACTCCCTTTTTATTGTGGCGGTGTAATTACAGGCTTGAGTGCCCATCGCCCAAATTTGGAAGGCATGTTAGGAATGGGCACTCGATGCTTGCGTTTCACTAGATAGACAGCACCCAACGTGATAGGTAGTGAACTGTATCGCCGTATACAGGCACTGTACCTATCCCGATGATAGGCAGGTTTCCTCACGATGATTTTGTCACCGTTAGCGACTGTAATTATGTACGTAAATAAAAACACATTAATATTTCATTGTATGGTACATGCCAGAGCCGGTATTCAAACCTATGACATTTAATACGAAGTCTAAGGAGATCAATCCCACTTGGTTACAGCCGCTGTATTGATGGAAAACAAGAGACTATGAAGAGTAAGCCGTTCCACCTGTCACATTGAGTACTGACTACCTGGTTAACATATGGTATTGAGGTAGCTATAGAATTACTACAACCTCAATAGTGAAGCAAACCTTTGATTAGCCCTAATATAAAATACATATATATAAAAGTTCTTTAATCCCTTTCAGGATGGACAGAACCTTGAAATCATGAAAACATCTTTATCATTTATTAGTATGCACTGGGGTTTTGATTTCCTATAAAACATTGGTGGCAGGTCGCTAGCCTATCGCCCAAAAGATTCCATTGACCCCTAGTCCCTTAGTCGCCTCTGACGACATGCCGGGAGGAACGGCAGTTAGTTAGCATTCTTTTTACGTCGCAGATAGTACGGGACTCATAGACTATCACGGTCACAAGTCGTTAGTGATTGTTCTTATATCTTAAATTAGATTTGACCAAAAGGCTTTTAAGATCATCAACACTATAGTCTATTCGCGTTAAGTAAATAGTGACGTCATGATATATAGACGTTAAACTGACCAATGAGACGTTAGTAAATGAGAAAACAATTCAAATCGACCAATTGCAGACGACAGTTGTCACGTCTCATTGGTCAAATCGTCGGGACATGATGACATCACTATTTTCTTAATGACAGTTCTACTCACCGTGCCCCTTTTCTCGAAGCGAAGTTCTCTCATCATCTTGTCGTAGTCTTCGGAGCGCTGTTCAGCCTTTTTCAGTACTTTGTCTATTGGGGATTCCTCCGGCTCTTCAATTCTGAAGGGATAAATGAAATATAGGCATAAAACATTTTATTATATACTATTTACGATAAGTAAATAGTGACTAATAAATAAGATGCTAGGTACCTATAACCGCCGAGCATGTAAGATGAAATTTATGAGTAATAATGAAAGGAAAGTGGGTTATGGCTATTATAATATGACAAAGATAATTTGAGTCATACAATTATTATTTTATTTATTAGTTGAGTGTGGTGTTATTGTATCTGAGGTTCTGTTTTTGCCTGACATTTTCTTATTTATTGTCCATTTCAAATATGATGTACAATAAATAATTATTTAACTTTAAATTTAATATACATAAACACTATGCCCGTTTCCCTACAGAGGGATAGAATCATCAGCAATCCCCATTTGTCTCTATAATACTTCCATAATTTCAATATATGAATGTACCCCAAAAAGGTTACAAGAACCATATTTTCTACACCATACCTAGGTTTCTTCAACACCACCGGCTGCAGGTCCTTCCACTCGCTGTCCAGCCGCTCCGTGAGGTCCAGGGTCTGCTCCTTCTCCTTCTGCTTCTCCATCTTTCTCTTCTTGGACTCCGCTATCAGCTGCTCTATCAGGTCCTTGTGCGACTTGGCCCCGTCCTTCTCGGATTTGGACAGGACGCCTCCACCGAAATGACCCTCCGCTACGAAATCAGCTGTGGATAGTAGGTAGAGTAAGTCGTTTTAAGTTATTTATTTACCAGATACATAATGCTATCATGGAAAGTAAAAAAAAATACAATACAAACCAAACGAAAATGAACATGTATTAGGTACATTTACATCCTTTAATCCTATTAAGGGTGGACAGAACACATATTATAGAAATCTGAATCTCTCCCCTTGGTCACCTATTAGCATGAATATTGGGGTTGTGATGTCATATGGAACATTAGTGATAGGTTGCTAGACCACTACCCAATTGATCCCATTTATCTATAGTTCATCATATGACACGTTGGGAAGAACAACAGTTCATTAGCATTCTTTTTACATTCCAACTATCATGGGACAACAAGATAAAATTATAAATGAAAAAAATAGGATATCTAACTGGGACATAAACCTAATGTTCGTTGGAAGTGAACATAAAATTACAACAATCTTGATTGCAGATATGGCTACAAAAATCTCTGACTACCCTGGTCATGAAATTGTTTGTTGTATTTTTGCCATACAAGTTTAACATTTTAAAATTACAATATTTTACTTTTTAAAATTGGCGCCACTATGCATTGTCATGGCCACCACATACACATGCTTCAAAATGAAAAATATTGTCTATTGTTCTTATAAACGTAAACCTTATAAAAAGTTACAGGGACTGCACTTTTAACGTTGACTTTATATCGAGACTTACTGTTGAGGTTTCCAAAGGACCTGCCTTCATCATCCTCGTCCTCCGAAGACCTGGGGTCATCAAACTTCTCTATCTGCTCCAACGTCTGGCCTCTGTAACAGAATTTGTCAACACACACATATTAAACTGAGGCAGAACACACCATTCTCAACTGTTATGCCTTGCTGGATAGTTTCCCGTGCTAATCTGTGATGTAAGAAGAATGTTAACTCAATAATAATAATAGGACATTATTACACCAATTGAACTAGCCCCTTGGTAAGTTCATTTAAGACTTGTTTTAAGGGTACTAGTCAACGTATATTTAAAAAATATATACTTTTTATATTTGTATAAATAAATACATATATAATCAACAACCAGACTGGAAAGCAGTAGAAAAGCATAGTTCTTAACTCTGCCTCCACCAGGAATCGAACCCGGGACCTCACAATTAGCAATCAGGCACCTAACCAATCGTGCCACGGAGGTCGTCAAACTCAACTCAATGCCATTGTTTCCAACACATCATAGGAGGCAACTAAGGAACTAGGGCTAAATGGATTCTATTGGAGGATAGGTTGGTAACTTGTAATCAATATTCAGATGACACATAATATAATGCTCAAAAGTCACTTAAGAAAAATCATTGTGACTCTAAGGTTCTGTCTGATTACAAGACAAAGGTGTTCCTGACCATTAACCCTTGCGGGGTAGTCAGAAGTTTAGGTGTCCATCTTCTATGGGCACCTCAAACCCATGTGTTGACCAGATAGTCAGTATTCAATGTGACAGGTGCTAAGCCATATCACCATTTACAAGCACTATTCGGGGAACAGGTAGGTTTCCTCACAATGATTTCGCTCACCATATTCAATGCATAAAAGGATGTGAATGTATCAATATGTATGTTAATAAGATATTATCCCATTTCTATAGCATCACTTACCTATGTGTCAATACTTCATCATCAGCCAAATTATAGATGTTCTTTTTAGAATGCATCTTAGATCGTTCAGCCGCAAAACGTGCCAGGATCTTTTCCTCATTTGAAAGTTGGGAATTCTTCTCGCCTATACGCTTGTCAATGAAGGTATTTGTCTTGTTCATGAGTTTCATCTCTGTACCTAGAGTTTCCTTGCGCTAAAATCATGAAAACATTATTAAACCAATATTTCACATATACGTCTGTGATGTAAAGATATTGTTAGTGAGCTACCCTTTCCTAAGTACTGCAAGAGGTGTCTAAGGGACTGTATGTGAGCATATCTATGTGACATTAAGAAACAGTAAATATAGGTGTAGTAATTTAGGTTAGAAAATGATAATTATAAGTTTACTTACCCTCTGAATGGCTTTCGCTCTTGATACTCCAGGTAATCCTCTGTCATGTTTCTCTTTCTTTCCTAATACTTTTATCTTTTCCCTGTTCACATGCACCTCGAAAGGGTTGATTTTCTTTTGAACACCACCTTTCTTCTTCGACTGCACTTTATCAGCAAGTCCTGAATTGCGCTTGTTTTTCACTTTAGCCATTGTTAAAGCACTAATATCCTGTCTATAATTCCGTGACACAAATGCTTAATATATAATTTTTATTTTCTACCACGAGCGCAAGTAGTCATTGTTTGAGGTTATTTTGAGTGTTTTGATTCGAATGAGATCTACAGATTCAATTTAAAAAAATGTGTTGCTAGTCGTAACATTCAAAGATAATTTTACCTGTGACACATTAATAAAAAACTAAGATTTTTTTTGTTTCAGACTTCGTACTAAACTGTGCTCCTCATTATATTAAGTATTCTATCCTTAATAATAGAACTTGGATTTCGCTCTACATTTTATTAAACATTACATGTAATATTTGAATAGAAACTAGTCATAACGTTCAAAGTATATTAGTAAAAAGTTAAATGAAAAATATTTTATGCGTCAAAATTTTTTGTTATATTCATGTTTAATTTGTAATATTGGCTATTTTTTGTTAACTTAATACTATACGACATCAGCTCATGTATTGTAAATTCAATTCTGATTTCAATGAATTTTGATTTATGTTATTCTGTCTGTTGTGAACTGCCAGTGATATACTCTGTTGTGATTGTGGATGTATGTTTACTTGCTATTGCATCGCATTATAAAACTGAAGAAGTTAATAAGATCTCACAAAAATGAGTGAAATCAGCGAAGCTGAGCTAAAGGAAGCTATCCAAAGTTAGTAATTATATTTTTTACTATATTATGATGTGAAATTCATTGCAAGACCTAATCCTCACCATAAAACAATTTTTGTCTCTATTTATCTCCTAACCGAACCTTATAGTATTTAACTAGGTTATCTTAATGCATCAATGTATCCAAAGTATGTATATTTATAAATATTTCTATATTTTATTTTATATAACCTTAAATAGCATTGAAGTTCGAAGTTCTTATAAAACTTGGCGTAAACTAAGGTTTTCTGCTACTCTGCCATATAGCATATAGACTATATCTGACATTTATGTCTTATGAGATATATTTTTGTTGCGATAATAACATGCACAAGCTATACCCAACAGTTTGCAAGTTTGATTTGTATTGTGTATGTTTTTGTTGCTGTAAATAAATGCTTTATTATTATTGAACCATATAGAACATGAATGCTATACATCAAGTGTGAACATTCCAGAAATCCTAGAACACGCAGATCTGGGTGAAATCACAGTCCGCATAGTCCGGGAAAAGCTAGAGAAGCAGTTCGACCGCAGCCTTACGGAGCACAAGGCGGTGATCAACAAACTCGTGATGGAGCATCTGAACAGTCTTCCGGATGAGGAGGAAGTACCGGGGAGTGAGGGTTCAGAGGAGGAAAAGAAACCTGACTTGATGGACAGGACGGAAAGAAGAACGAGATCTGGTGTTAAATACAAGGTCAAAAAGGAACCGGTTAGTATTTGTTTATGTTAGTGCATTTGTCCTAGGGCCCAAGTCCACTAAAGCTTGAAACGTAGTCTAATTACACTTACAGTATTGTATGTCTTGTACACCAATGGTGAAATTTGACACTTGCTTTGCCATTAACAACTTCACACCATTACTGATTGGGCTGAAAATTTAGTTTGTTGTTGTTTAACATACATACACATCACGTTCAGGTATCTATCTCGTTATTAAACTTCATTTCCATTAATACATGCTGAAGCGGGATTTGAACCCTATACCCACTGATACAGAGTCAAGCCCAAACAACTGAGCTATGTTGAATTACAACTGAGCTATGTCGAATTTACTACGCTGCTGAGGCGACTGAGTAAATTTTGTAAATTATGTAATGCAAATATTGTAAATTATGTAACACTTAACTCCAGAATAAAGACTTTTTTATTATTATTTTTTATTATATTTATCATGTCGAATTTCCTCTCAGGCTGTGAAGAAGAAGCGTCGTGCGGGCAACAATGGGTACTCCAAACCCTTAAAGCTGTCGCCAGCGCTGGCTGAGCTGATGGGAGAGCCGGAGCTGCCTCGCCATGAAGTGGTCAAGAGGGTGTGGGCTATCATCCGGTCGGAGAACCTGGTGGATCCTAAGAACAGACAGTTTGCTATTTGCAATGATGCACTGTATAAGGTTAGTGTTTTAACATATATATGTATAATAAAAATGTATTTACGAAATGTGTCAAATACCGGTGAGGGAAAACATTGTGAGGAAACCTACCTGTTCCCCAAACAGGTTATAGTCAGTACTTGTAAATGGCGACATGGCTTACCACCTGACACATTGAGTACTGACTATCTGGTCAATACATGGGTTCTGATGATCTGGTTTTGAGATGGCTATAGAATTGCTACCTTCATTATTATGGAGAGGTTAAACCTGAACCCCTGACTAACCCGCAAGGGTTAAAGGTTGTGAAAGAGTTAGTCTTTTTTTTTATTAACAATGAGGGGCATTAATGTAATCTATGGGGCTATATGGACTAACAACCTTTCACCATTTTAATAGAATTAAATGGCTCAAGTTTTTTATACTATTACATACATGCAATCACATTCTGATGGATTATTAAACTGAATATGTGTGCATAATGTCTGCACAGTTTCTTGATATTTCGTCTCTGCAGGTTTTTCCTTTACAAAATGCCAATAGTTTAATTAGGTTTTTTTAATATTATCTAATTGTAAGGACAATTTTTCATAAGAAAATGTTTTATTTTTTTGCTTTCAATAAGTGATTTTATGATTTTTATATTGAATAAAAAGCATTTCATTTCTTTTCATACATAGATTTAACATTTCTACTTCCCCTACAGGATAGGCAGAGACCATAGATTCTGAAACATCTCTCTTATACTATTAGTGCATAATAATTCTGTTTTTACTTACAGGTGATCAAAAAGAAACGGTTCCGTACATTTGGAATGCTGGCGCATCTTAACTCCCATTTCATTAAGGAATAAGTTTATATTTAGGGTATGTTTAACATTTGTTACAGGAAAATAACATTTTTCTAAAACAAATTAGTGTAGTTCAATAATTGAACTATAGGTGGCGCATTCAAATCGGTCAGTATGAAAAAGTCTGAAACTATAAGTCATACGAAGATTTGTTCTTAGGAACCATGTCACTGATTTTGATAAAAAAAAACTGTAATCATACTTTATTTGGGAAAAAAAAACTGTATCCAGTTCGGGAATCAAACTCGGTTACTTTGACTAAATAAACTTGCATTTAAAGTATGCCAAAACAATGCATTTTATTCATTTTCGACATCATGTTTCATAGAGACATTTACAGCTTAAGACCTACACAATATTTAATAAGAAGCACCAGCCTGTATATAATTATTATATACTCACTATTTGGTTTTATTTATATGTAACTAGCGACCCGCTCCAGCTTCGCACGGGAATAAAATATATAGCCTACTTCACTATTTAATGGATGTTATTATACATAATAAACCTTCTTCTTGAATCACTTTATGTATTAAATAAAACCGCATCAAAATCCGTTGCGTAGTTTCAAAGATTTAAGCATACAAAGGGACATAGGGACAAAGAAAGCGACTTTGTTTTATACTATGTAGTGATAGTGCTTGTAAATGCTGATATTGTTTATCACCTAAGAAGATTTATGGAATGTTGACTATATGTAAATAGGTGATAGTCAATGTCCGTTCACAGTGATATAGCCATGTGGCTACCTCTGGGCTGTCTGGAGCTCTGGGTACCCCTAAAGAAACATCTGTCATGAAGTATGATTGTTTGTGTAAGAAAATGTTATTTTCCCAAAATAAAGTTTAGTTTGTAGTGTTGTGTGATAAGCTCGCATTTGTTGTGGAAAAATAAATTTTTAATAGTGACTTGTAATTTGGCAGATTTGAAATTAACAATTTCTTGTGTTGAAATATTGCCTATTATAATTATCAGTGCTTGTACAGTCAGCGTTAAAAGTGCAGTCCCAGTAACTTTTTATAAGGTTTAAGTTTATAAAAACAAAAGACAATATTTTCCATTTTAAGCCTGGCGCCACTATGCATTGACATGGCCACTATACGTATGCGTGCTTCAAAATGAAAAATATTGTCTTTTGTTCTTATAAACGTACACCTTATAAAGTTACTGGGACTGCACTGTTAGTGTTGACTGTACACACCTCTTAATATAAAAGAATATGCAGTCCCTTAACTAATAAGATATGTTTATGTCAAATTTATAGTATAACACACACTTGTTCAAGATGACTATTAATAGTCCTTGCCTATCTCATTAGACAAGCAGATCTGTTATCATAAGAAAAAAGGGCACAACTAACAATTAAAAAATGGTGTTATTTACATATTTAGAATGAGAAAAAAAGGCACATCTGCTAAATTGTTTTGTAGAATTTTATCTTCAAGGAATTCGGGGATATCATAGGCTCAAAGCGGTTTCCACACTATGAAGCAAAATATGGTAACAACTTTAATCCCAATTATCTCAGTTTGTACAAAATGATAGATGTGCCCTTCTCTCATACGACGGCAGAATATATGTATGAATATAGGAACATATGTATGTATGTTATTGGACAGTCAGACAGGGACACAAATTCGACGTAGCTCAGTTGTTTGGGGCTTGGCTCTGTATCAGTGGGTACAGGGTTCAAATCCCGTTTGAGCATGTACCAATGGAAATGAAGTTTAATGAATTTCTATGTACATTTTCGTAATAAAAACACATTTACGAATTGCGTTGAATTATACGGTGAGGGAAAACATCGTGAGGAAACCTACCTGTTCGTCGAACAGGTAATAGTTAGTGCTTGTTAATGGCGACATGGCTGACCACCTGTCACATTGAGTACTGACTATCTGGTTAACACGTGGGTTCGAGGTGTCCATAGAATTACTACCTTCGCAATTGCGGAGATGGACACCTGAACCTCTGACTACCCCGCAAGGGTTAATGGTCGTGAATGCGTTTGTTTTTGTTTTGTTTTGTTATTGGACAGTCTTCTAGCACTTAAGTTTATAAATTGTTGTTGAATAGTAAATATTCAAATTAGAAATTCTTTTCAATTTGTCAAGATCTATTATTCTAATAGTTTAGTAAAATACAATAGAGGAGATATCCTATCTAAGCTTATGTCTACACTGAAATGGATTGAGGGACATGAATTTATATTTATGTTTGTTTAAAGTATTAAAGTAGTAGAATCTACCTAATAGTAACAAAACAACATTGCATACAATACTTTGCAATAGTTTTAATGTAACATATTAGGAATTAATCCGTTTACATTCTTATGTGTCACTTGATGTAACTAAACGAAGAGTGACCATTTTATTCTCTAATGTTTTGTTCAACCTTTTGCTGATTTTAGGCGGGAAGTAAAAAAAAATTAAGAGACAGTTATTTTAATGTAGCCTACAGACTTCATGTTGAATGGTATTTTTTCCTTATGTTGGCAATTTATTACAATGTTATGTTAACTACGCTTAGTAATGATTCCTATTATCATTTTCAAATAAATATTTTCGTAAACAACCAACCATGTGTTTCATTTAATACAAAACTAGCGACCCGCTCCGGCTTCGTACGGGTATAGAATATATAGCCTACTCCACTATTTAATGGATGTATTAATACATATAAACCTTCCTCTTGAATCACTCTATCTATTAAAAAAACCGCATCAAAATCCATAGTGTAGTTTCAAAGATTTAAGCATTGAAGGGACATAGGGACAGAGAAAGCGACTTTGTTTTATACTATGTAGTGATGATATGCATTCAAGACCGTGCAACCCTTTTGGGTTAGTCAGAGGTTGATTGTTCACCATCAACTTTTTTGTGAAGATGTTTGGTCACTTGAAACCCATTTTTACCTGACAATCAATATCCAATGTGGCAGGTGGTAAAGCAGACAATAACAAACTCTTTCACGACCATTATTCTTTGCGGGACGGTCGAAAATTCATGTGTCAATCTCAGCAACTGCGAAGTAACTTACTTCGACCAGATCAAATTCCCGTATTGACTAATTACTAGGCAACATTTAAATTGATTGGTGGTGAGCTGTGTCGCCATTTACAAGCACTGACTATTACCTGTTCTGAGGAATAGGTATGCATTTCTATACCAAACTTGTATGTTATAGAAATTCAGAAAATTTCATCTGTATTAGTATATGCTGGGGGTTTGAACCCTGAACTTACTGGTAATGATTTAAGGACTAAGCTGCATTGAATTCAATGAATATATGGTTCCCTGTATAGTTAGTTACATTTTACTTACATTACAAATGGATTCATTACAACAAATGTTTGCAAATCCTGGTGGGATAAAACGTCCTTAAAAGATCATGCCATCATCAAGTATTTTTCTCCTAATCGATCGCTCAGACATCGTATGAATTAAGAGCAAGCATCTCCACCTTTACCGTATATAAAACGACTTGTTTGTTAGCAGCGAACGCCACAACCGTTGCTGCCTTTGATGTCCATTATTCGAAAATCACACATTCAATGAGAATGAAATGTTTTCTACTGAGTATGCTTCAAATCAAATTCATAATGATCTTCACTGCGATGCGTAATATTTTATAAAGCTATGTTTTTTAACAGGCATAGTTTTATTCTAGAGTTCTGGATCCTAAATGCAAATATTATAAAAAAAAACTACCTTTTTACTTACTGAGAGTCTGCTTTTCTGTTTGTGTAATGGATACATAATAACTGTCTTACAACATTTGACACTTCACATGCGAAGTTTTTTGGTATAACGCGACAAAATTAAATATACATTTGGTTACGTGGACCGGCTTATAATCGTATACTTTTTGCTTCCAGTCGGCTTATCACTTTGTTTGTTCAAGATTTCCATTCGCATGAATAATTTCATAAAATTTTCTCCAGTTTTCTACGGGATTTCCATGTGAGTATACTCATTGTTTGCTGTGTGAGACTAAATTTAAGTTTTCATACAAAGTAACTTTTTACGTATTTACAATAACTTTGTTTCGTTTCGATATTTCAACACTGAAGTTCTTTGTTTACATTTGTTATTTTCGGTTTATTGTCGAAAATATTGCGTAATTCCCGGCAAAGGTCCTTTTCATTTACATAGTGTCCGGCGTTCACTTGCTTTTCAAGTTTTATTGCATTACATCATCGTTTTTATTGTTGAAAAATTTGCCTTTTTAAGTGTCTGCACTTATCAAGGTGAATCTGGTATCTTTGAGTGGTAATTTTGGATATTTAATTTATATATTACTGTGTGTACTTAGGTAATCTTTTAAGCGATTCCATTCGTCATATTTTGGCCAACAGAAATAAAAGATTATTATAGTGTGTTTGGTTTAAAACATATTTGAATACTTTACAACTTAATACAAATATACTAAGATATTTTGCTTATCATGCCCATAAAGTCATGCTTTTAGCCATGAGTTGTTCTAAACCGTAGTTTAACAGTTATTAGGCATAGATTACTTATCTCCCTGTGTCAAAATAGCATAAAATTACCATTTGCAATATATACCTTACACTTCAGACTCACAATTTATGTATTTTATTTATATTCTTTGTTTGTTTTCTCACAATTGCAATGAAAGTCATAAAAACTGAAAAGTATTATTGTTTATACTCACATTATAAGAGATTGGTTATCTACTGATAAATGGTTGCTTTGTATTATGTGTTTAAGCTTAAAAACAATCAACTCATGTTTATTTTGTTCCTTAACTTAGCAACAGAAGAAATGCATTTGATAAGATTAGAATAATTTGTTATGTCAACAAAAATTACTTCTTTTATAATACAGATAGTGTAGTGTCATGACTAATCAATATTTCATATATTAAAAAAAGGTACTACTTTGTATAATATTTAGTATACTTAGATAACCTAAAAAAAATAATTTAAGTATATAAATAGAGAGTTTATAATCTACATTATTATTCTTCTAAGCTAATCAATATATTAGAATTAGTTGTTAGATTGCATCTGTCCAATATACGGTGTACCATTTTCGGCTTTGATGTGCTCATACACTACTTATTTCACAAATATAAAGACAAACATGGAAACCTATATATAAACAATCTACTATAACCTGTATATGTCAATCTAATGTTCTCATACAAACAAATATACATACATCATATTCACACCTCCACTTCCTTACTTGGATAGGCATAGACTATTAATAAATACTTTGAACAAATCTCTGTTGTTTTACAAAACAGTTTAAAATAGATATAGCATATCTATCTACAGTTTACATCTTCTTTACTTCCTATATTGCCTTATCAGGGCAAGGGCTCACAGCAATGATCTCCATTTCGCTCTGTGATGGGCTAACTTCTCAAGCTTCTTCCAGCTGTAGCCAGTGGAGGCAGCCTCTTTCTCAACCAAATGCCACCTTAACTCACACGGTTAGCTAAGCCTGCTTCTAAGGGTTGTCATCTTAGGCTCTGCTTGCTAATGTTGGTGTTTAGACTGTCAACATTTAGCTGAAGAATTGTACAAACACTATTGTACATGTTAATGATTTGTCAGGATTGCAAATCAGCTATCAATGATGTTTACCTACCCTTCTGTAGTTAATAAACAAAACATATGCTTCACGACTTGTGTATACACACTCCCTTTTTTATTATGGCGGGGTAGTCAGAGGCTTGAATGCCCATCTCCGAAATTTCAAAGGTATATTAGGTATGGTTCATCACTAGATAGACAGCACCCAACGTGATAGGTAGTGAACCGTATTGCCGTATATAGGCACTGACTATTACCTATCCTGAGGGATAGTTAATAAGATATGATATATATAATTGTGTGTATGTTTATACTGTACATTTTCCTTGCAGTGTTCTTAATTAAAACCTTCCAAGATGACCAACTGGCCAGCAACCCTCGGCTCCATCATCCTGCCCAACGTTGGAGGCTGGGCCAACGGAATCTACTTTGCGGGACAGATCCGCAAAGGAGAGGACAAGGCTTGGTATGATGAACTTAAGGTATGTTGGTCAAAATGTATATAATTTTGTAGATTGAATGACAATGATACTTCTTGATGATATAGAAGTGGTTTGTTAGGATCAATTCATAATCTCTGCTCACACCTTTGTAGGAAAATGGGTGTGATGTGTATGTATGTGAGATAGTCAGTGTGGTAAAATCTTGTAAATGGTGATAGTATTTATATACATATACATTCATGTCCTTCTGAGCATGTACCAATGGAAACGAAGTTTAATGAATTTCTATGTACATTTTCGTAATAAAAACACATTTACGAAATGCGTTGAATTTTACGGTGAGGGAAAACATCCTGAGGAAACCTACCTGTTCGTCGAACAGGTATTAGTTAGTGCTTGTAAATGGCAACATGGCTGACCACCTGTCACATTGAGTACTGGCTATCTGGTTAACACGTGGGTTCGAGGTGTCCATAGAATTACTACCTTCGCAATTGCGGAGATGGACACCTGAACCTCTGACTACCCCGCAAGGGTTAATGGTCGTGAATGCGTTTGTTTGTTTGTTTGGTCTTGTCCTTTAATCCCTGTTGGGGTGGACATAACCTTGTAGATACGATAATATCTCCTAGGTCACTCTTTAGCATGAATATTGGAGTTGTCATATTACATGGAACATTGGTGGGAGGTTAAAAAGGTATTAGATAATATTGGTGACTGATAGGGGTTATCTGTTGAAATATCTCCTTGAGTGGCTTTCATAAATACACTCATTTTCTGTATTCACTTTTATAGTGAACATATTGGGGTCATATGGCTTATTGTTTGCATATTAGTTCACATCCATTAATCCCTTTCGGGGTGGACAGAACCTTGGAGATTATATTAGCATGTATATTGGTGTTTTGTAGTCATATGGAATATTGGTGACAGACTCGTCTATCGCCCAATGTATGCCATATACCCCTTATCCCTTAGTATCATATGATATGCTGGGAAGAACGGCAGCTAGTTAGCATTCTTTTTACGTCCCAGCTAGCACGGGACATATATTACGAAATACCAAATTTATTTGAAAAAGAACACTTTTTAAATTTGGAACATGGGAGAAAAAAGTCTGAACACAAAAAGAGGTTTTTTACATTTAATTTAGTAATATATATACTCAAGTTCCTAATCCCTTTAGAGAGGGACAGAGCTTTGGATACATGATATCTTCCACTACTAAAGTATTATTATCGGAGTTACATACATTGACTTGTAATATTGGTATTGGTATAAGTATAAGGTAATAAATGTCCCAGACTAGCAATGGGTCCTTATGATTAGGACAGTACAATATATCTGCATTATTTTCCCTTCATATATCCATACATGCCCTCTTCCCCTTTCAGAAACCCTGTTGGAACCCCCCCAAGTGGGTATTTGGCCCCGCCTGGACCGTTCTCTACAGCAGCATGGGCTATGCATCCTACCTGGTCTACGAAGAGTGCGGAGGATTCACTTGTAAGTAACATAAGCCTTTGACTGATAAGTTTCTACAGTAAGGGTGAGGCAGAGAGAGCCAGGTTATATAGAAAGAAAGAAAAACATTTATTCACTGCAATACATACACATTTTGACATAACACTATTTATACACACTTTGATACAACAACAATACTCGTACATCTAAGTAGTAGGCACTTGATGCAGTGAAAAGGTGCTCTCTCAGTCAGTCATCACTGATCCTCCGACAGCACCCAAACCATGGTACTGAAGTGTAAGAATCGGTACATGTTGCGCTACATATAGGAACATATTTCTATATGTGTGAGCGCATTATAACATTAATTTCTCTACCTGTATACATTGGTACCGACCTGCACCGGTTTGTCTGCACCGGGAATCTGCCTCTTTATGTCGAGGACAAAAGTTTCTCCTCTATAAGGACATGCAAATATGATATATGCTTATACGACTATATATGGCACTTAATGTGTTAAAGAATTGCATCCATATCTAATGGTCTGTTATTGGTGGCTTACCCTCTGTAAGATAATGCCCGTGACGTATATGTAATAATAATAATAAAAAGTGTTTATTTACGGCCACAAAAACATACAGAGTAGAAAACGTTTACAATAAAAAAAGTTACAAACTAAGGGGTATAACTTGTGCATGTTATTGTCGCAGCAAAAGGGTATGTTTTTATATTATAACTATAAGAAGTAATAAAAATAGGGATACCATTATATACTACAATTCAAGTAGCTTATAAAACTTATTTAAGGTGTCTCTAAAGTAATAATAATAATATTTATTTACCCACAAGAAACATAAAGTAAAAGGCAACATACATATACACATTAACAAACCAGAAAAGGACAAGACTGTCCTAGACTAGTACGGAATAACCTTGATACTATGCAGAAATTGACAATAGATATATTATCATAACGCCACGAGGTTTTGTCTAACCCAAAAGTGAATAAAGAATATGAATGATATGTATATTCCATATCCCGAAACATAGGCAAGTTTCCTCACAATGTTTTCTCTCTTTCGGAATTTCCTAAAGATGAAACTATCTTATCTGTTATCAATATGATTCATCTTGATTGTGTCAATGTTATCGCAAGAGTATAGTTGCATAATCTCTTCAAGCTAGTTGGTATTGTAACATACATACACATCACGCCTGATTCCCTGTAGAGGGGTAGGCAGAGATCACGGATCTCCATTTGTCCCGATCCTGACAGATCACTTTCGCTTCATTGACACTCATACATCTCATACACACTCGGCGGTTATAGGTTCTTACGTACATATTTTTAAACCTCTAAATTCCTTATGGGATAGGCAGAGACTTGATCCTGACAAATCTCTCGTATATGATCCTGTTGAGATTGTTAAAACTTACATAAGTCTAAAGCTCAAGTTTCCATTTTGTAAACAATTCTGCCAATAAGCCTACTTGAGAATACCAGGTTGTTTGTATGTTATTATTGTCATATATCTTCGAGTAATAATAATGAGTGAAATGCTTTTTATAAGTTCTTATGTACATATATGAAGTCACGTCCTTTAAGCCCTTTCGGGGGACAGAACCTCGGTGAAATAATATCTCCTGTGAAATAATACAGTTAGTAGCCTGAACGCTAATCGTGAGGTCCCAGGTTCGATTCCCTGTAGGGGCAGAGTAAGAACTACGCTTTTCTTCTGCTTTCCAGTCTGATTGTTGATTATATATGCTATATACATATGTATTTATGTATATATAATACAAATTAAATGTACTTAGCAAGGGACTAGTTCAATAGGTGTAATTATGTCCAAATATTATTATTTTATCACGCCATTTTGTATCGATTTATAATATATTAATGTATGTTATCTCGTTGCAGCCGACGCAGTGCTCCCCCTGACGCTGTACGGCACCCAGCTGGCTCTCAACTGGAGTTGGACCCCCATCTTCTTCGGCCTCAAGAACTTCAAGCTGGTAAGCCTTACTAACCTTCGTATTGATATTGTAGGACTTATACACCAACTAGTGACCTGCTCCGGCTTGACACGGGTATAAAATATATAGCCTACTCCGCTATTTAATGGATGTTATTATACATATAAACCTTCCTCTTGAATCACTCTATCTATTGAAAAATCCGTTGCGTAGTTTCAAAGATTTAAGCATTCAAAGGAACATAGGGACGGAGAAAGCTACTTTGTTTTATACTATGTAGTGATTAAACTAGCCTCTTGATAAGTGCAATTAAGACTTGGGTTAAGGGGTTATGTATATTTAATAAGTATGTTATTTTAAATAGTTATATAGTATAACTTATTGTAACTATGCTGATAGTTATGTAACTTATTTGGCGGAGCTCAGACGTTAAGAGGCTTGACTCTGTATCAGTGAGTACAAGGCAATGAAAATGTTTTTACTGTTTTTCTATGTACATTTTCTAT
Source organism: Leucoptera coffeella (assembly GCA_030578115.1). NCBI lineage: Eukaryota > Metazoa > Arthropoda > Insecta > Lepidoptera > Lyonetiidae > Leucoptera > Leucoptera coffeella. The sequence continues at coordinate 111,861 of JAMBLF010000668.1, read as the reverse complement.
CTGTTCCCCGAACAGGTAATAGTTAGTGTTTGTAAATGGCGATATGGCTTACCACCTGTCCTATTAATTGCTGACTATTTGGTCAACACGTGGGTTCGAGGTGACAATTACCATCACTACTATTCCGGAGATAGCTACCTGATTTTCAGACTACCTGATTTTGTCATTAATCCTTGTCCGTCTATTTTAAATCTAAAGACCTATCATCTGATCCATATACATAATATATCCATAGTATATCCAGTCCACTCTCAAGTGGTTCTGACATAAAACCAGCGTTGCGTTTGCCACCAGACGCAACATACCCAGCTGAGTTAGAACCCTTTTGCTGCGACAATAACATGCACAAGTTATACCCCCTAGTTTGAAAGTTTTTTATTGTAAACGTTTTGTATTGTGTATGTTTTTGTGCCTGTAAATAAACGCTTTTTATTATTATTATTATATACATGATTAGTTATTTTTACGAAATGCATCGAATTATACGGTGAGGGAAAACATCGTGAGGAAACCTACCTGTTCGTCGAACAGGTAATAAGTTAGTGCTTGTAAATGGTCACACGACTTAACACCTGTCACATTGATTACTGACTTGGTCAACACGTGGGTTCGAGGTGTCAATAGAACTCCTACCTTCGCAATTGCGAATATGGAAACCTGAACCTCTGAACCCCGCAAGGGTTAATGGTTGAACGCATTTGTCTTCTATATTATGGTTCACCGAAGTCATTCCTTTTTGTTACCCCCCAAGGCTTTGATAGAAATCTCGGTCTTAGACGGCCTGGCAGTAGCGACGGCCATCTCGTTTGCAGCTGTAAACAAGACAGCTGGAGGGCTCATGGTGCCGTACGTGGCGTGGCTGGCCTACGCCACTTCACTGTCCTGGTACATCTGGAAGCACAACCCTCAAAACAAGGACAAGGCGCAGGAGTAAGGTAAGGGACTAAAGGATGTACTGATATTTGGCCATGATTACACCAATTCGGGATTAGCGTTCAGGCGGCTAACCGATCGCGCCACGGAGGTCGTCAAACATAAATATAGTGGCGCGATTGGTAAAGCACCTGAACGCTAATCGTCCCGAGTTCGATTCCCGGTGGAGGCAGAGTTAAGAACTACGCTTTTCTTCTACTTTCCAGTCTGGTTGTTGATTATTTAAACTATAGTACATTCGCATTAAGAAAATAGTGATGTCATCATGTCCCGACGATTTGACCAATGAGACGTGACAACTGTCGTCTGCAATTGGTCGATGTGAATTGTTTTCTCATTTACTAACGTCTCATTGGTCAGTTTAACCTCTATATATAATGACGTCACTATTTACTTAACGCGAATAGACTATAAGGGATATATATATATATATATATATGAGTGAAGTGGAAGGAGGGTTACGTAGTGGTCGGCCCAATAAGACACATAACAGTCAGATAGACGCTATATTGAAAAAAGGTGACGTTAGAAGTACCTATAACCGCCGAGAGTGTATGAGAAGATGTATGAATGTCAATGAAGCGAAAGTGGTCTGTCAGTGGGACAAATGGGGATCCGTGATCTCTGCCTACCCCTGTACAGGGAATCAGGCGTAATGTGTATGTATGTATGGACTAAGGGATGTAATGATGATATTTGGCCATGATTACACCAATTGGACTAGCCCCTTGATAAGTATATTGAAGACTTGTGCTAAGGGTACTAGTCAAGGTATGCTTAAGAAATGTATATATATTATATATAGATAAATACATATATAGTATATATAATCAACGACCAGACCGGAAAGCAGAAGAAAAGCGTAGTTCTTAACTCTGCCTCCACCGAGAATCAAACCTCACGATTAGCGTTCAGATGCTTTACCAATCGCGCCACGGAGGTCGTCAAATAGAAATATAATTAGCAGTTTATCAGTTTATCAGTTTATTTTTGTATTGATGTATATATAATGAGTATTTATTTCTTAAATAAACGTTGACTAGTACCTTTAACACAAGTCTTAAATGTACTTACCAAGGGGCTAGTTCAATTGGTGTAATAATGTCCAAATGTATTATTATTAACATTTACAAGAGACGTGTGAAAATTTTACTTGGCTCGTCCAGGGCGCCATTTAGGCATTCGTCGTTACTAAACCTATATAAACACAGCACTTTAAAAACATTACATAAACGTACGCTTCACGACTTGTGTATACACACTCCCTTTTTTATTGTGGCGGGGTAGTCAGAGACTTGTATGCCCATCTCCCGAAGGCATGTTAGGTATGGGCCACTCGAAGCCCGCGTATCACTAGATAGACAGCACCCAATGTGATAGGTAGTTAACCGTATCTCCGTATACAGGCTAAATACGGCAAAATTACGTTAAGTGCTGTCTTTCTTCGAAATTTCAGCTCTGACTATCTCGCCACAATAAAAAAAGGAGTGTGGAACACAAGTCATGAATCGTATTTTTATTGGATATATTAATATGAATCGGTATCACTGACCTATCATTCAATAAATTCCATTAACCTATAATAAGAGAATACACCTCTTAATACTTATCGCAAATAAATAAATATATTTACATGTTATTCAAGTACTAGATATACACAATACATTATTTTATTTCTGTTTCAGACAACGATCAAGCAGAAAATAAATCAGATTAGTTGTAAGTGCAATTTTTCTAAGAATATTCTGGATGCGAGCAATTTAATGTTTTTTTGTTAAAAATATAATCTTATAGTATATTTTTGTAATGAATGTCTAATATTATAGAGCCTTACACCTCTATGGAAATTGTAAACAGCCTTATACTGTCTACGGCCGCGTAAAGACACGTTTTTTGAGATCTATACCATAGAATATTTAAATGTATTAAAAACCTCACTATAATAATGAAAAAAGTATGTTTATTATTAAATATCTGATTGTGCACAAAATGGATACGCAAAACACTGTTTACCCCATATGGAATGGTTGTGATGCGTATTTTTTTCTAATATGTTGAATAAAAAACTTTTTCATTATATATAAAATTGTTTATAATATTTTTGTGCAAAACTGTGTTCAATATGAAGACTAAATATTGTATTTGTATATTATTATAACACCAAAGTACACAAGTCTGATATTTATTTGTTTTCTATCCTTTAAAGTACTAAGTTCGATTCCCAGGTCAAGCACAAATGGTTTTAGTGCTTCTAACATAAAGTCTAGTACTTAAAAAATACCTCATAAATCGAACATAATCTTGAATGAGTTGTAAGCATTAATAACAATATAATAATAATACTTTAAAAACGACTGAAAATCAAATAAAATCATTCCTTTAGGCATTTAAATTTTTTCCAAATTAAATAATATTTATTTCTTGTAATGGTACATTTTTTTCGAAATATTGTGTAATAATAGTATTTTGTGTGTAATAATAGTTAGAGATAAGCGTTAATATATTATTTTTTCCTTGTATATATTGTTTCATTTTAATTCACACCTTAATTTAACACGAGTGTACGCAGCGTGAAGAACAGAAGAGCATGTATGAGAAGGTTAATGGGTGTGAGTGAAGCAAGAGAGATTTGTCAGGATGGTTCCAGGTGGCAATCGATGGTCTCTTGCTATCCCCTTAGGAACGTAGAGGCGTGATTATATGTATGTATATTACAAGAAGTGGGAGACAGAATCACTAGAATCTATCTATCAGAATCACTACGTAGAACTGAACCGACATCTAAGTAACTGCCCTTCCACCTCACCAACGAATTTCTTTCGTCAATCTGCAATCATTCACAGAACATTACCTCATAAAATCACATTTATACCTCAACATTGATGATAGTTGCTAGCCCATCGCTCAAAAGATACCAGCAATAGTCTCTTAGTCGCCTCCTAAAACATATTAGGGACTCTTATTATACATATTAGGGATGTGATGTTTTAATGGAACATTGGTAAAGGTTTCCAGCCTATCGCCCAATAGACTCCATTTATCCTCTAGTTCCGTAGTCGCCTTTTACAGCATATCAGAATCAGTTGTTTCTGATATGCTGATATCAGAAACAACGACACTTAGTTACATATTAAAACACATATTAATCCATTTTGAGGCAGACAGAATCTCGAAGACAAGATTATATATTCTGAATCACTTTTTAACATTAATATAGGGGCTGTGATATTAAAAAGACATCAGTGACAGGTTGCTAGCCTATCGCCCCATAGATTCCTATCACCTCTAATTCGGTCGATTACATTTACATTTACCACTAATCTCCTAGTCCCTTGGTCGCCTCCTACGACATGCCGGGCAGAACGGCAGCTAATTAGCATTATTTTTACTTCCCTGTCCCGTGTTAGGTGGGACGTAAAAAGAATACTAACTAGCTGCCGTTTTTCCCGGCATGTCATAGGAGACGACTAAGGGACTAGGGGTAAAAAGAATCTATTGGGCAATGGGCTAGCAACCAATGTTCTATTATGCCATCGCGACCACTTATGCTAGTAAGTGATCAAGAAGATATTTTCATTTCTTCAAGGTTCTGTCCACTCCGAAAGTGATTAAAGGAAGTGAATGTATATGTATGTATATTACTTTCGTAACTAGTACGTTCCATATTAATAAGTCCTATACTATGTACTAACATATACCAATAAAAATAAAAAGGGTGACGTTAGAAGTACCTATAACCGCCGAGTGTGTATGAGGTGTATGAGTGGCAATGAAGCAAAAGTGGTTTGTCAGGATCTGTGATCTCTGCCTACCCCTCTACAGGGAATCAGGCGTGATGTGTATGTATAAACCAATACTGACCAGTTCCTAACTAACAAAACATAGTCTGTATTTTTCTCCTAAGTAGTAAGCTTCATAAATTTCGCTTGCTATATCTCAGTCTACCCTTGGTGGCATGTTGTGCCGCCATAGGCCTCGCAATCCTCAATGTGCCGTGAAGACCTAAAACAACAATGCTCATTACCCGCACCAAACGTAAGCGACGAGCGATTTAATGATTTCTGCAGCCTTAGACAAATGGTTACGCTAAGACTATGGAAAATCCGTCAATCCATATTTGACCACCCACCAATATTCCATGACATCACCACCCCAATATTCATGCTCAAAAGTGACCTGAGACAAATTATATTGCCAAGGTTCTGTCCTCCCGGAAAGGGATTAAAGCTATTACGTGTTTTAAGAGATTCGCGATTTATACTCATGATTAATAACTAACGGGACTAATCGCGTAAGTTTTTATATAATAAAGTTACCTTTATTAGTTCTGCCAAAGCCAAAGCAAACTGCTGCAACATAGCCGAAACGTCAGGTTCATAATAACTTACGCGATAAATCCCGTTAGTTATTAATCATGGGTATTACGGGAATTTAAGATATAAAAATCCTTATATAAATAATCAACTGGGACTTAACTCTTACTTAACTCCACCTCCACTGGGAATCGAAACCAATCGTGCCAAGGAGGTCGTCAAAATAAAGATAAAAAATGTATTCCCAATAGTCATTTTACAGTAACCAAGGATTATCGTATAATTTGTTATAATATCGTCGTGTGAAAGAGATTAATGAACGTATATGTATGTATGTATATATGTGAAGTTTCTATCCACGGCAACAGGACATAACCATATGTCAACCCGCTGTTCACCCCTGTTTGTAAGGCGCCCTTGACTCTTAGAAGTGAGAGCTTGCGTGCCCCATGCTAATCCTTACTCTTTGCAACTTACATAGGTATAGTTCATGTGAGTTAGGAAGACGGTATTTATATATTGTTTACTAAAAATGCATAGTTAAGTCGTCTTATTACAATATACAGGGTGGCGCATTCAAAACGGTCAGTATGGGAAAGTCTGAAACTATAAGAGATACGAAGATTTGTTCTTAGGAACCATGTCACCGATTTTGATAAAAAGAAAAACTGCATTCATACTTTCTTTGAAAAAACAACTGTATTCAGTACGGGAATCGAACCCGGTTGCTTTGAAAAAATAAATTGGCCCTTTTTCTTTTTAAATATCGATTGTGTAGGTCTTAAGCTGTAAATGTCTCTATGAAACATGGTGTCGAAAATAAATAAAATGCATTGTTTTGGCATACTTTAGTTTATCATAGTAGTTTACATACACCGTAACAATATTCAACAGACATGTAAAATTGTCGCTATTGCTGTTTGTAGTTTTGTACTTCCCTACTTGTAACATACACCTTATCATGAGGCATTAGCATTGCATTAATCCTTTTAAGGAGGTTTTGTTATCTACAGTAATCAAAAACTAACAATCTATTGAAAACTCCACTTAAAGTGACGTGTTAAACCATATTAAAAATTTCTTGTGGGATTACGTTAAGGATGAATTTTACAAAACAAGCTATGACACCGTTGAAGACTAAAAGTAGCAATAAAGTCAATTGTAACGCAAATTCACCACATGATAATAAAAAAATTCAATAGTAAGATCGTTACCTAAACGTGTTGAATATTGTATTGAAAACAACGGTGGTCACTTAGAAAACCTACTATGATAAACTTAAGTATGCCAAAACAATGCATTTTATTTATTTTCGACACCATGTTTCATAGAGACATTTACAGCTTAAAGACCTACACAATCGATATTTAAAAAGAAAAAGTGAAAAGGGCCAATTTATTTTTTCGAAGCAACCGGGTTCGATTCCAGTACTGGATACAGTTGGTTTTTCAAAGAAAGTATGAATGCAGTTTTTATTTTTATCAAAATCGGTGACATGGTTCCTAAGAACAAATCTTCGTAACTCTTATAGTTTCCGACTTTCCCATACTGACCGTTTTGAATGCGCCACCCTGTATAAAATCATAGTTTCATCTCTCTAGTAATAATTATATAATAATAATATTTAGAACATTATTACACCAATTGAACTAGCACCTTGGTAAGTTCATTAAAGATTTGTGTTAAGGGTACTAGTCAACGTATATTTAAGAAATATATACATATTATATACAGATGAATACATATATAGCATATATAATCAACGACCAGACTGGACAGCATAAGAAAAGCGTAGTTTTTAACTCTGCCTCCACAGGGAATCGAACCCGGAACCTCACGATTAGCATTTTATCGTGGTTGGAGTTGTGAAATGGCATTAATATACTCATAGATCATATGACCGGTTGCCAGCACAACGCTGTTACAAATTCCATTTTCTCCTTATCCCTTAATCGCCTCCTACAACAAATAAAGTTTATGCCAACATGTAAATTTGCATACATACACATCATGCCTAATTCCCTGTAGAGGGGTAGGCAGAGATCACGGATCCCCATTTGTCCCGATCCTGACAAACCACTTTCACTTCATTGACACTCATACATCTTCTCATACACACTCAACGGTTATTGGTACACCTAACGTCACCCTTTTTCAATATAGCGTATATCTGACTGTCATATGTCTTATTAGGCCGGCCCTTACGTAGCCGCCCTTCCACTTCACTCACATATATTGCTTTTGTCAATATGCTATCATTCATCCGCATAACATGTCCAAACTATGAATGTAAATTTGCAATTTAGCATTATTTTAAAAAAAGATATAAATCCCTTATCAAAATCAAAGGTTATATTACCGGTGCGATAAATGTTTATTTTAATAAAGTTTTTTTTGGTCTATTACTTGTGACAGTATAGCGGGAAAAATGCAGTCGCTTCTATTTTTTTTTACTATTTTTAAATGTTCAAACACATGATAAGTATTTGAATGGATGATCACGTTATTATTGTTATTGTGAATATCTTACAACTACGATTGACTATTACCTTTTAAGAGATTCGCGATTTATACTCATTACTAACTAACCTGACCATGGCTGCTGTAACGTAGCCGAAACGTCGGGTTAATAATAAAGGTAACTTTATTATATAAAAACTTACGCGTTATCCGTACTTATTAATCATGACTATTATCTATCAATACAAAGACAGGATTCCTATACTGGCTTATGTAGTACGTACCTACCTTTTAAGCGTGAACCATTTATTGTATTCTGCTCTTTTTAACTTGCAACAGCTACACAACTTAACGTACGGTGGGCATACATGTTTAATGTCGTGTCCTTGCGAAAACATTCGCTCTTCCCTACATACGAATACTGCGAAACTCACGCGCTGTACCAGCACTCGGATGGAGACGAACTAGCTGCCTTTTTGTGTGGGTAATGACATAATGATATATAAAAATTCTAATGACCCCGCTCCGGCTTCGCACGGTATAAAATATATAGCCTACTTCACTTTTTAATGGATGTTGTTATACATATAAACCTTCCTCTTGAATCACTCTATCTATTAAAATCAAAATCCGTTGCGTAGTTTCAAAGATTTAAGCATACAAAGGGACATAGGGACAATGAAAGCGACTTTGTTTTATACTATGTAGTGACATACACGTAACATTTTCCTATTTTCATAGGCAGATATTTCTTTAAAATCTGATCCTTTAAACTACTTTCGCTTCACTGAATTCCATACCTATTACATACATATATACATTACACCTGATTCCCTGTAGAGAAGTAGGCAGAGATCTCAGACACCCATTTGTCCCGATCCTAACAAACCATTTCCGCTTCATTGACACTCATACATCTTCTCATACACACTCGGTGGTTATAGGTACTAATAATGTCACCCATTTTCAATATGACGTCTGTCTGACTATTTATTGGTCTACTCATTGGATCAACAGTTACATATATACCTATAAACATACATACGATCCTCAAAATGACTGACACAGAATAACTTCTTAAAACTATTTCGTCAACCTATGTAATTATCAATCAAATCAATCAATCAATGAGCCTATGATAGTCCACTGCTGGATGTAGGCCTCCCCAAGGTAACGCCACAAAACACGATCACTCGTGGCCCTCAGCCAACCACTACCCGCGACCTTTTTTAGGTCATATGTCCATCTGGCAGGGAGGCGTCCCACATTACGTTTACCAATCAAATATCACAATATTTTTCACCGAAACCAACAGCTACATAACTTCTTCAGCTACAAACAACATCTTTGAGAGCGATGGGCTAGCAATCCGTCGCTTCCTATCCCCGTCTGTTCCATTGTTGAGTTCGCAACTTCCCAAATCCCATTACTTTAAGAAAGGGAACTTCTGAGTACAGTTACTGTAACTAGACGCGATTTTAATTAGCTTTTGTTTGTACCTAAAATTATGTGTTAACATAACATACGCTTCACGACTTGTGAATACACACTCCCTTTTTTATTGTGGCGGGGTAGTCAGAGGCTTGAATGCCCATCTCCGAAATTTCGAAGTCATGTTACGTTGGGTGCTGTCTATCTGGTGATACGCGGGCTTCGAATGACCCATTATATATTATATAGTTAGTTAAACACTTTCACGACTTTGTAAGGTAGGCAAAACTTCGGGTGTCCATCTCCGCAACTCACATACATTATATTATGGGTACAAATAGGTATTATTTATTTATTATTAAATAGACGACGTATTGAAAAAAGGTGACGGTACAAGTACCTTTAACCGATTGTGTATAAGGAATGTATGAGTGTCAGTAAAAGTGGTAAAGATATAAATAGGGATCCGTGATCTTTTTTTATGTCTCTACAGGGAATCGAACGTGATGTGTATGTATGTACTTCTATGGTCACCTCGACCCCACGTGTTCACCAGATAATTCGTACTAAATGTTACAGGTGTCAAGCCATGTCGCCATTTACTTGTATTTACTATTTATTACCTGTACGACAATTATATATCAGTATTATCAAGTAAAAAGTGGGTAAAAATCTTCATAATGGTGGATATTTAACCACGGAATATCCCGAAACTATATTATTATATATATATATATATATATATATATATATATATATATATATTATAAACTATATATTCGTGAATGCATATGAGTAAACTCAATTTCAAATAGTTCTTCAGTCATCTCCTACGACTTGCGAAAAATAATGGCAGCTAGTTAGCTTTCTTTTTAAGTCCCTAGCACGGGACTATTCCCCAATTTTAGTATTTACTAAATTACCTTCACCTCAACAAGCGTACAGTCGCGCCCATAATAGTCTGCGATTCCCGCTGAAACAATTATTAGGTTTGACTCGGTACAGTCAGCACCTTAAGTGGATGTTTGAATTAGTTCACTCGAGTGCCTCATCCAAGCACATGCTTACAGCGATCTCATTAATTAACTTACGTATACATCCATACTAGTCTGGGACGTAAAAAGAATGCTATCTATAGTATTTCGCTTTAAGTAAATAGTGACGTCATGATAATCAGAGATCAAACTGATAATGAGACGTGAGTAAATGAGAAAAGAAGTCACATTGATCAATAACAGACAACCCGTATAAATTCTCATTGGTTAAATCATGGAGACCTTGATGACGTCACTATTTTCTTAAAGCGAATATACTATAGCTGCCGTTCTTACCGGTATGTCGAGAGGTGACTAAGGGACTTGTCACCAATGTTCCATATGACATCGCAATTCCAATATTGATGCTAAACAGTGGCTTAATAGATATTAATGTATCTTCGAGGTTCTGTCCACTTTGGATGGGATTTAAGGACGTTATTGTATATTAAGATACGTAGTTAGAAGTAGCTCAGATATTGGGGGATTGACTCTGTATCAGTGGTACAGGGTTCAATCCCCAAAAATGAAGATTTTTTATTTTCTATGTATACGTACATTTACGCTACAAAATACATTTGTGAAATGAGCTAAGTTATCTGTCTCAATAATATTTAAGTTTCTTTTACACCATTCGAATTAGACCCTTGATAAGTTTGATAAATACTAATGTTAAGGGTACAATACAACGTATATTTAACAAACATATACTAGTTACATTGCAATCAACGACCACACTTAGAAGAAAAGCATAGTTTTTCTCTGCCTCCACCGCAAATCTAACCCGGTACCTCTCGATTCGCGTTTGTCGTTAACTAATCGCGCCACGGAGGTCGTCAAAGTAAGTATAAAAGCCTTAAGGCTGTATTCGAAGCAGTACGCTGCTTTGGGCAGACATGAAGTAGCAATGTAACAAGAGCCTGTGCTTAACTCGACCTGCAACTGATAGAGTAATGAGATAAACTCACTTCTATTCTTAGAACAAGTATTTTGAGGTTATACTTTACTTTATAGATACTATGACGACCTCCGTCTACGGTTAAATACTTGAATGTCAATCGAGAGGGGTTCGATTCCCGGTAGAGGTAGGTTAAAACTTACGGTTTTGGTTGCTGTCCAGTCTGGTTGTTGAGAATATGTGCTGTAAATGTATGTATCTATCTAAAATCTATAATATATATGTTTCTTAAGTATAAGTTAGTTATTATTCTTAGCTCAAGTCTTAAATATGTTTAGCAAGGAGCTAGTTCAATTGGAGTAATAATATCCAAATATTATTATCATTCTCCGCTTGTGAATATGTACGTAAAAAACAAAATAGCAAACCCATCACGACTTTTAACATTCGCGAGGTATAAAGTGTTCATCTCCGTAATTTCGGTTCTTTAGTTCGGTGACGTTCAAGCGGTGCATGAGGTTTCAGGATACAAATTCCACTTGAGCATGTCCCAACGGAAATTAAGATTTCCGGATGTCTATATCAATTTCTCAATAAATATATATAAATACACCAATTAAGGTGAGCGAAAACATCGTGAGGAAACTACCTGTTCCCCGACCAGGTAAGTGCTTATAAATGGCGACATGGCTTACAACCTGCCACATTGATTAGTGACTATCTGGTCAACACGTGGATCAAGGTGACCATAGAATTACTACCTTCGCAATTGCGGAGATGGATACGTAAGCTTTTAACTTTGTCGTAAGGGATAATGTTCCTGTAATGTTAATAATAAAATTTAGGACATGTTATGCTATAGGAATTGAGTTATTTCTATATGTTTGCTCAAAATTCTTTAATAAATCCTCCAAAATACAGCATAGTTTAACTCTTCCTACATTGTGAAATTGCATTAAATTGGTGGTAAATTACTCTCATACAAGGAGGGGGGGAACAAGATAGCTAGATAGGGTAAGCAATAAGAACAAGTGGGATGCAAGATAACTTGTCCATTAGCTAATCGCCGGAAAGCATGTTTGAGAAAAACTTTCAAAATCAAAGACTATTTTATATGCAGATGGGATTATAAATACTGCCGTCGTACGAGAGAAAGGCACATCTATCATTTTGGTCAAACTGAGATAATTGGGATTAAAGTTTTTAGCATATTCTGCTTCATGGTGTAGAAACCTATTGTATGCCTATGGTATCTCCGAATTCCTTGAAAATAAAATTCTACAAAAACTTGAGCAGTTGTGCCTTTTTTTCTGATTCTAAATATGTATTTAACATAATCTAAAAAAATATAAGATGTGCCCTTTTTTCTTACGACGGCAGAATATCCTTGGTTATGTAACACTAGAATGATGATAAAACAACCATTGTATCTTATTGCTGGATCTGGTTGTATAGTTTCATAGATATATTCGCTATCGTTTGCACCTTTCAGGTTAGACACAATAGACAAATACTGTCACCACCATTGGTAGTCAAAGGTTCGGGAAACCATCTCAGCAATTGCGAAGGTAGTAATTCTATGACTACCTCGAATCCACGTGTGAACCAGGTAGCTCCTAATGTGATAATTAGTATATAATGAGATCATTTAAAAGAACCTGCTCCGGGGAACAGCTAGGTTTTCTCGCAACGTTTCTGATCACGATAAATATATTTGCTAAATGCGTCGACAATGTTATTGTGAGGATATTTTTATTGCGAAACCTTTTTTCCAGTGGTATAAGCTCCTTGATTGGAATCCTTAACACACTGATATAGAGTTAAAACCCTGAAATAAACTTACTGATCCATTTTTCAATTTCCCATAAATATACATTCACGTCCTTTAACCCCTTTCGGGGTTGTCAGAACCTAAAAGACACGATAATATCTCCTAGTTACTTTCTAGCATGAATTTGAGTTGTGACGTCAGATGCAACATTGGTGAAAAGTTGCTAGCCCATTACCCAATAGATTCCATTCCCTAGTCCCTTAGTGGCCTTAGTTTACCATCTGCACTCATACTCTGTGTCTGCACTGAAATTCCAGTCTGATACGAAGCTGAATATTAAAGAGAATAGCTGAGAGCTAATACTCTGGCCTCCGCTGCAGCATTAAACATACATGCACCTATTATCATAAGGATTTCGCTAAAGGCTATGTGGAATGTGTATTTATAGGTGTATAAAGGATATTTTGTATATATTCATGTTACCTTTTGGTGTTATTAGGAGCGTAGATAATAGATTATCATCAGTGCGTAGGTCCTTAATTTTGTATACATTCGTACATACATACTGTATATGTATAGGTACTGTTTCTAACAAATTTTCCTCGCCTAGCTCGGATTCATTATCTTTCTTCTATTCTTCTTTAAATGCAACATATCAAAATAATACTGTTAATTTTATTTGTATACAAATATGTATTTCATTTATCTTTATCTACCAACACTACTACAATAAAGGTCAAAAACGGTCTGACTATCAGTATAGCTAATATTAAAGTTTGTGTCTGTATTTACATCTCGCCCCGAAATATATGCAAGCACGTTAGGTATTTACCCCGTGCTAGTCTGGGACGTAAAAAGAATGCTAACTAGCTGCCGTTCTTTCCAACATATCGAAGGAGGCGACTTTGTCTAGCTCGATAAAGACTGGATTGCATGAGGCCAAAAAGCAATGACTGTCCGACTGTCTACTCCGCAAGGAATTATAGTCGTAAAGTATTTACGTATGTATGAAAGTAAAGTAATGTATTTTGTAGTGTCCATATACGACCGTAAAACCCTTTAAGGGTCAGAGCTGAAGTATCCACCATACTGATAGATTATATTATATACAAAACTACCATCTCAACCCCAAGTTATAAGCCAATCGTGCCAAGTATTATATCACCATATTATCGGGTTAGCAAACATAGATGTCCGTCAGAAGTGGGTAGCAATTAATATCTCAGAACTAATAAATTTACATCGACAACTAATCTTAAAATAGGGATGGGGGAAACTTTAAAATGGAATAAGGTCCGAATATCGACCGAAAATTTAGATAAAGCAATTAAAGACAGTGATAAATTTTTAGATTTATTTAATTTATAGTTAAATTATTTTATATTATTTTAATTAGGTTTAAGTTTGTAAGTATTTTATTAATTTATTGTAAAGATTCTATTGTTAAAAAAAAGGAATAGAATGAATTAATATTTCAAACCCCGTGCTAGTAACGTATTGGGACGTAGAAATAATGTGAACTAGCTGCCGTTCTTCCCAGATTGTCCTAGGAGGCGATTAAGAGACTAAGGGTAAATGGAATCTATTAGATGGGCTTGCAATCTGTCACCAATAGTCTGTATGACATCCCAACCTAAATACTTATCCTAATAAGTGACCTAGGATATATAATATAACTTCTTGTCCACTCTAAAAGACATTAAAGGATGTTTATGTATGTATTATATTAGTAACAAGAATAGAAATGTCATGAAACATATAATTGTTTTTATGTATTTTTGTGTTTCAGCTTTTTTCGTTAATAAACATTAAAAGAGATAACCTATCTGTAGGATGTACCTTTTATCCAGTACAAGGGGCGATTAAGGGACAATTAATTGATTACTAGGTTGAACTTATCGAAGGATGGGTAACTAATTGTATTCTGGTACTTTCTATCTTTTCAATAAGCCAACATATATAATAGGACAGAATTTTCTGTTTTAAATTTTAGTAATATATTACTTCCATATTTTCAACTTCCTCCGTAGTGCGATTCGTTAGCCACTGAACGCTTATCGTGAGGTCCCGGGTTCGATTCCCGGTGTAGGCAGAGTTAAAAATAACGCTTTTCTTCTGCTTTTCACTCTGTTTGTTGATAACATATGTATTTATCTATCTATATTAATTATATATATTTTTAAATATACGTTGAGACCCCTCAATACAAGTCTTAATTCAACTTGTATACGTCTATAGCTTCACCACTTGTGTATACAACATATCTTTTTAATTGTGGTAGGGGTAGTTCTCAGCTTGAGTGCCCATCTCAGAAATTTCGAAGGCATGTTAGGTATGAGCCTGCGTTTCACAGGAGGGACAGCACCCAACATGACAGGTAGTGAACCGTAACACCATATAAAGGCTCTAGCTATTATCTATCCCAAGTGATAGGCAAGTTACCTCACAATATTTTCCCACACCGTTAGCGACTGTACATTATGTACATAAACAAAAACTTTCTTTAATTTGAATCTTTGGTGCTTGAACCTGGAATCGAACCTACGCCTTTTAATAAGAAGCAGAAGTCTTCCCCACTAAGCTGCAGCCATTTATACTTACATCTATCTTTTTAATAATATTTCATTTTTCGTACTTTTAATTATTATTTTCTTTTTTATAACTTTTTATCAATCAATGAAACAATCAGCCTATGACAGTCCACTGCTGGACGTAGGCCTCCCCACGTAACGCCACAAAACACGATCACTCGTGGCCCTCAGCCAACCACTACCAGCGACCTTTTTCAGGTCATCAGTCCATCTGGCATAATAATAATAACTTTTTATAATTTCGAATAATTCGGTCAATTTCGGTCAACAAATTGATGTCCCATCCCTAGCCAGCAGAAGGTCACGGTCAGTTAAGACATTCAATCACTGTCTCGGATAAATTCACGACTTACCCCAACGGGGTGGCAGAGGGTATGCGCCATTGATTGATTTGGGACCTTGATTGCTCTTCAAGGCTATATGGGGTGAATATAAGAGTGTATTAATAATGTCGTGCAAAGGTACAGTAGATTTCTTCTTCAATCTTATATTCACGACCTATAATACCTTTCAGGCTGGACAGAGATTCGGAGATATAATATCTTTTTAGTATGAATATTGAAGTTGTGATAACATATGGAAAATTAGTGACAAGTTGCTAGCCGTATGTTGCAAAAAAGACAAACGCATTCACGACCATTAACCCTTGCGCGGTAGTCAGAGATTCAGGTTTCCATCTCCGCAATTGCGAAGGTATTAATTCTATGGCCACCTCGAACTCACGTGTTGACCAGATAGCCAGTACTCAATGTGACAGGTGGTAAACTTTGTCGCCATTTAGAAGCACTGACCATTACCTGTTTGGGGAACAGGTAGGTTTCCTCATGATGTTCTCCTTTACCGTATAATTCGATGCCTTTCGTAAATGTGTTTTTATTACGAAAATTTACATAGAAATTCATTAAACCTCATTTCCATTCGTACATGCTCCAGCGGGATTTGAACCTTGTACCCACTGATACAGAGCCAAGCCCCAAACAACTGACCTACATCAAATTATATATATATATATTTATATATATCGCCGTATATTGCATTTATTAAAATTCACTATAGAACTTAGAACAAGGGTAATTAAGCTGTAACTCTATCTACCCCCTGGGATTAGTCGCAATGACATCTGGGTGCACTAACTACAATGCAATGGTAATTAATGACTGACATGTAAGAGATGATTAATGGATTCTAGATATCTGTTTACCCTATTCGTGTATTGGATTTATAGTTTAGTATCGTGGTGACAAGTGATTAAGGGACTAGGGGTAGTCTAATGGGTGATGGGCTAGCAACTAGTCATAAATATTCTATACAAGCAGTAACTATTACCTGTTAGGGTAGGTTTCAAGCAATATCAAATAATGGCAATAGCAATAAAATAATGTTTGCCACATTTTTATTATTTCAGAAGTTTTCAATACATGAAACATAGATGGCACTGTAATTATAATTTGATTTTTATATTATATTCTTCGCTCCTATTAGTAGCAGGGTGATGTTATATAGCCTAAAGCCATCCTCAATAAATAGTTTATCTAATATAAAAATAATTTTTGAATTCGAAATTCGATAGTTACTGAGATTAGCGCGTTCAAACGAACAAATAAAACATCACAACTCCAATATTCATGCTAATTAATGACCTAGGCGATATTATATCTCTGTGGTTCTGTTCACCCCGAACGGGATATAGGACGTGAATATATAAGTATTATACATAGTTTATATACGTTAAACATAATCAAAAAAGTATTAATTCTCCGAGGCTTCGTCCATCCCAATAAAATATAGAGTCGTGACTACTATGTTCTCGTTCACACAGGGTTGTTAACACTTCGCCAAACAGAAGACAGCCTAGATTGTCTAAACACACATATTCTTGTTACAAGCACTGAAGTTATTGACTATATTTAAGGATGTTTGACTATTGGGAGAGAATAGTGTATTGCTATTATAATCAGCAAGCATATGACAGTCAGATAGCCGCTATATTGAAAAAGGATGACGTTAGGAGTACCTATAGCCGCCGAGTGTGTATGAGTGTCAATTAAGCGAAAGTGGTTTGTCAGGATCGGGAATAATAAGGCTTCTTGATCTCTGCCTTCCCCTCTACAGGGAAACAGGCATGTTATGTAAGTATGTTAGATAGTGGTATTATTGTTTGATAATTTGTAGGTTATATGTGAAATGCACCGAATACTACGGTGACGAAAAACATCGTGAGGAAACCTACCAGTTCCCCGAACAGGTAATAGTTAGTGCTTGTAAATGGCGATATGCCTTATCACCTATCACATCAAGGGCCATCTGTGTTAACACGTGAGTTTGAGCTGTAGATTTGATACCTCCGCAATTGCGGATATAAACACTTAAACCTGTTATCTATACGTCTTACCGCTATGTCAAAAGGGCTAATGGTAGAGAAAGTTTTTTATTTAATTTTTCGAGTGTATAGTGTTTTTTTAACAGTTAAATCACCTTAATAATAAACATCAATGGCAAAAAAACTAGAACTTATAACTACCGAGTGTATATGAGTAGATACATATTATGGATGTCAAAAAATGCATCAGTGGTTCGGATGATTTCTACCTATTCCTCTATAGAAAAACGGGCGGGATATACATACATACACATCACGCCTGATTCCCTGTAGAGGGGTAGGCAGAGATCGCGGATCCTCATTTGTCCCGATCCTGACAGACCACTTTCGCTTTATTGATTGATTTTCACTCTCGATATATATGAATGTATTTTACGTAATTTTATCAAACGCCCTTTCTAAGATGAAGGATGCTGCATGGACCAGTGAGATCCGTGACTAGCCATACATAAGGGGTTTATGCACTATTCATATAAACGGATATATGTATAGCGGCTGTAGCCCAGTGGGTAAGACCTCGGACTTCGTATGAGAAAGGTCCTAGGTTCGAATCCCGACTGTGGCTTATACCTACAAAGAATGAAATTTAAATATGTGTTTTTCATTTACGTACATATTTTACAGTCGTTAACGGTAAGGGAGAACATCGTGAGGAAACCTGCCTATCCCTCACGATAGGTAGCGAGTGTCTATATACGGGTATACGGTTCACTACCTATCACGTTGGGTGCTGTCTTTAGTGAAACGCGGGCTTCGAATGACCCATACCTAATATGCCTTCGAAATTTCGGAGCTGGGAATTCAAGCTTGACTACCCCGCCATAATAAAAAAGGGAGTGTGTATACACAAGTCGTGAAGCGTATGTTATGTATGTAAACGGACGTATCCTACAACCGACTATAGATGTCAATGAGGCGAAAGTATTTTATCAGGATTAGTATGAAGTTATATCTTGACCTGTGATCGTCTTAGACTTAAAAAGAATGCTAACTAGCTCCCGTTCTTTCCGGCATGTCGTAGGATGCGTAAGGACTAGGGGTAAATTGAATCTATTGGGTTATGTGTTAGTAACCTGTTACTAATACATACGAATTAATACATATACATTCGTGTCCTTCAATCCCTTTCGGGGTGGACAGAACCGTAGAGATATGATATCTCCTTGGTCACTTTTTAGCATTAATGTTGGGGTTGTGAGGTCATATGGAACATTGGTGACAGGTTGCTAGTGCATCACCCAATATAAATATCTCATTAACCCCTAGTCCCTTTGTCGCCACCTACGGCAGTCTGAAAAGAACGGCAGCTAGTTAGAATTCTTTTTACGTCCCAGCTAACACGGGAATTTTGTCCCATCTAGTACGAGAAAATATTAATTACTGTTAAGTACTAATACTGGTAAATACTCATCCATTGTTAAAGTAAAATGACATCATTCTAATAAATCATTTTAATTATGAAATATGGAACGTAAAGGACATTCAAATAATGTTAATGACATCACGACCATTATCTCTTGCAGTGTGTTCAGGCTCTCGCAGTGTGTAATTACGGAATTTGTGATTCTATGGCCACCTCAAACCCACGTGTTGACCAGATAGTCAGTACTCAATGTGACAGGTGGTCAGCCATGTCACCATTCACAAGCACTGACTTTTACCTGTTCGGAGAACAGGTAGGTTTCCTCATGATATTTTCCTTTACTGTAGTTGGTGCATTTCGCAAATATTTTATGATTGAAAAAATGTACATAAATAATCAGAAAACTGAATTTCCATTGATACATGCCCCGAGGTTTGAACCCTAGTACCCGCTGATACAGAATAAAGCCCCAACGACTGAGCTACTTATATTGTATACCAATGCTGTAGGACCCTAATTAATTATTAGTAATTAATAAGAGGAGTGGGCCTTACACAATATTTGTATGGAAACTAGCGTGGCATTACGCGGGGTGAAACGAGGTACGCGGGATGGACGGGGGATATTACAACCAATCAAAACACGACATCGGCCAATCAAATCAGGGATCTTTTTTCTAGTACACATTTTTAGACTCCGCACCAATTAAAACACGCCATTTGGGCTCCGCACCGCGTAACGGGGATCGCTCCTTACGCCGGGTCCTCTTTATAATTGGTTCGTGGACAAACCTTATACACATTCGATGGTTATAGGTACTAACATCCGTACTGACACATTTCGTTATACATATACTATGAAGTCCTTTAATCCCTTTCGGGTTGGACAGCAGCTTGGAGACACAATAATATCTCCAAGATCACTCTTCAGAACGAATGTTTGCGGTTGCGATGTCATATGGAACATTAGTAACAGGTTGATAATCTATCGCTCAATAGATTCCATTTACCCCCAGTCCCTTAGTCGCCTCCTACGACATGCCGGGAAGAACGGCAGCTAGTTAGCATTCTTTTTACGTAACAGACTCAGTTCATATTTCATAATTAAACTAATTCATACTAATGAACATAATATATGAAATGAAATGAAATGAAATTCGAAATGAAATGAAATGAAATTCTTTTTATTAAATATCAGGATCATAAAATCACTTATTGAAGGTCAAAATGAAGGTCAATATCTAGATGTCAACGAAATGTTTTAACAAAAGAAAAGTATTAATTACTGTATGACGCAGTTAGAATGTACTTATAACCACCAAATGTGTATAAGGAGGTGTATGATGATATTTGGACATTATTACACCTATTGAACTAGCCCCTTGGTAAGATCATTTAAGACTTGTGTTAAGGGTACTAGTCAACGTATATTTTTGAATTGTATACAAATAATATATATATTTATATACATAAATAGCATATATAAACATATATAATCAACGACCAGACCGGAAAGCAGTAGAAAAGCGTAGTTCTTAACTCTGCCTCCACCGGGAATCGAACCCGGGACCTTACGATTAGCGTTCAGGTGTCTAACCGATCGCGCCACGGAGGTCGTCATTGAAGCGAAAGTGGTTTGTCAGGATCGGGACAGATGGGGATCCATCTCTGCCTAACTCAACAGGGAATCAGGCGTGATGTGTATGTATGCAGTCTCATGCTAGTATAGGACGTAAATTGAATGCTAACTAGCTGCCGTTCTTCACAGCGTATCGCTTAAGAGAATTAAAGGACTAGGTGTAAATGGAATTGGGTGATGGATTAATAACCTGTCACCGATTTTACATATGTAAACGTTTCTCAAAAGACAAACGCGTTCACGACCATTAACCCTTACGGGGTAGTCAGAGGTTCAAGTGTCCATCTTCGCAATACGGAGGTAGTCATTCTATAGTTACTTCGAACCCACGTGTTAACCAGATAGTTAGTACTCAATGTGACAGTAATATCATTTAAATTCCATATACAATAATATCCTTAGACTCAATTATCATTTATATGCCACATACAAACATCATACCTATCTCTACACAGGGGTAAGCAGAGATCACGTACCCACACGTATGTTTAACCCTACCTAGGGGCTAGTTCAATGTGTAAGTCCTCTCGTGGCTTATCCCATTCTGAGAGAAACCTCCTTCTACTGCGCATGCGTGAATTTTTACATTCTTGCGTCGACATGACCAGACTAAAGACAATATTGCCTTAAAATGAGAAAAAGGGAAGGTTTATTAACCAAATCAAATCAAATCAAACTTTATTTGCAAACACACGTAAATGTTGTTACAAATTGGTATTTAAGGTACAGTGTGTTCGACCGTATCAGGCATGCAAAATAACGAAATTATGTTGAATACTTTTCACCTAATTTACAATTTATGTGACAATAAACATGCAATACATATTATTAAATTGATTATGGAATTATAATTGTAGTAAAATAGTAAAGTCAAGTTAACTACAAGGTTCTGTGTACCCTTTTAGTGTAGTCTGTCCAATGTGTCATATGACATCACAATACATTCATGCTAATAAGTGACTTAGGAGATATTATTTCCAAGGTTCTGTCCACCCCGAAAGGGATTAAAGGACTTTATGTGTGTGTATGTTCTGTCCACACTAAAACAAATAAATAGAGACGTGAATGTGAGTGTGTTGAGGGTAAAAATAGGTAATATAGTAGTAGTAATATAGTCACATTGAGTACTGACTATCTGGTTAACACGTGGGTTCGAGGTGTCCATAGAATTACTACCCTCGCAGTTGCGGGGATGGAAACCTGAACCTCTGACTATCCCACAAGGGTTAATGGTCGTGAATGCGTTTGTTTGTTTTTTTTTTTGTATTGTAGTATAGTAAGGTTTAAGAGGCCAAAGAAAAGTTAGGTACAGTTGAAGTTTGACACTATATCTCTGGCTATCCTAAAATTGTGTTATAGTCGTAATGCCATACTAAAGTTTATAGTGGTTTCTGACGATAGTCTGAAAAAAGGCAGAAATTATATTGTTTAAAATACAAGAAAATGTTATTGATCATTCTCTTACTAATTGAGAGGTGTACAAGATTATTGCATTTGGATATGATCTAGATATATACATACACACACATATATGGGCGTTTTGCAGGGGCAAAAATTTCTTGTGACAGGGTTATATTTTCTAAAATATGAGACCTGTTTTTTTTCTAATATTTATTTCGTATATTATTGTAGCGTCTAAAATACGGCAAGCATGTTTGGTTATCTTGTCTTAATAAATAAAAAAAATACAGCTTTTCAAAAGTCCAAATGTCATGAAACATGGGGTGTGACTAAGCCGTTTTTTTGTACTCCTGCCTTTATAACTAAAATTCAAAGAAGAATTGATGAATATTTTTTGTTTACAGGTGTTGTCATATAAATTTGTTATTAATTATAAGTATCAGACCTACAATCCAATAATAAAATATATTGTTTACACGCACTTACTTTTGTGACTAAAAAATCGGTCAATGACGTGGTGCTCCAAAATCGCAGATATTTTTTCTCCAACTAATTATACTATTTAAGAAAAAATAAATTGTAACACATGTTTCGAAAGAAAACAAACTCGGCCATTTATTTGCAGCGTCGGGTGAATAGAGATTGTTTCTGGGGCCGAGATAATGAATTTCAAAATTTTTGCTGTTAAAAATGTAAAGCATAACCTGTCAATGACGTGAGTCGAGTCAGTATTTTTTGGGAAATATTTTTACTGTCGGTTTTTACATATAACTTAAGAAATGTTGTCAAAATGCCTCCAAAACAATAACGACGCCATCATATAAGTTTTCGGTAATGTTTTGAAGACACGTTCGAAGAATCTCAAAAACGTGGTTCGTATTTTTTGTCAAAACCCTGTGTTTTGTGCTTTATTTTTAAACACGTTTTTGACAATAATTGCACGGTATTGACATTTTAATCAACTTAAGATATAATTACTAGGATTTAAAATCGCGAGAAACTTTTAATAGGCGTGATTCGTGAGTTTAGCACTTTAAGGATTTATTTCTTCTTCCTCTCAGTGTATATTCCACTGCTGGAGATACGCTTCTCCGATAGTCTTCACCTTGATTACAACACAAGATTTATTTAACCTATTTCCTTTGATTTTATTTGTACTTACACGGGTTTATTTAAGGGTTTCATAGCCTTTCACGTTGAGACCATTATTTCTGAACAGATGGCTCGATATAAGAATAAACCTATGGCTATATTCCTTTCGTAACCCTCCTTTCACTACTCTACTGCCTTCATGACTATTCGGACAAACCCAACACTCACTACCATACATAACCGTAGGAACCAGAACAGCGTTATGGATAGCCAGTCGTGCCATTTCTGACATCAACTGACTATACATCATACCACTCACAGCCCCATTCACCGCATTTCCCTTCTTCACTCTTGTAATTTCCATCTCTTGTAAACACACTTCCCAAATAAACAAGCTCTTACTTTAATAACTCATTCTGTTATACTTTCCAGTCTCTCAAAAACCATACGTTTTATTTACATTCACCTATATATCTTTTCTTTCAAAAGCCTTACATGTAATGTCTATCATCTCCTGCAACTCATTAGTCGATGAAGCAAGCAACAGTTGATTGTTAGCGTACAAGACGCACTTGATGAAAAACTCGCCTCGTTTCATGCAAATCTGTCTAGCAATCATCCATGAATAGGTTGAAGAGCCAAGGTGAGGCGAGGTGAAGTGAACCCTGGCAAACACCCCGACAGGTGGTAAATCAGTCCGTGCAACCATCACCCAATCTCACACATGTACTCGAACCATAATACAATGATTAGAGTGCACGCACAAGCTGACCCTCCAACCCAAACGCAGACAACGCTTTCCACATTTTAATCCACCTATTTACCACCATATCATAAGCCTTCTCTAAGTCTCAATAAATCAGCCTATGTGAGTCCACTGCTGAACGTAAGCCTCCCCAAAGTGACACCACAAAACACGATCACTCGTGGCCCTCAGCCAACCGTTACCAGCGACCTTTTTCAGGTCATCCGTCCATCTAGCAGGGGGGCGTCTAACACTACGTTTACCGAGATGCGGTCGCCATTCGAGAACCGCTTTTCTCCAACGGTCGTCGATTCTGCGACAGACGTGACCGGCCCACTGTCACTTCACCTTGCAACATCGATAGACAATGTCTACGACTTTGGTTCTCTGCCGGATAATCTCGTTCCGGACTCTGTCCCTTAACGAGATACCCAGCATTGAAAGCTCCATTGCTCACTGAGCGTAATGTAATCGGTGAGCCAGCCCACGTCCACGTCTCGGCACCGTATGTCATTACAGGTAGGAAACACTGATTGAAAACCCTGGTCTTAAGACACTGCGGTAGTGGCGACGAGAATATATGAGGCAACTTCCCGAATGCTGCCCAGCCCAGCTGCACTCTTCTGGAAATCTCACGCTCGAAGCTTACCCATTTGTAGAACCTGGCCCAGGTAGACATATTCCTGGACCACTTCGAGCGTTTCTCCACTGATCGTGATCGGCTCCGGGACAACGAGTTCATTGAACATGACGTTCATCCGGAGACCGACCGACCGTGAGGCAGCGTTAAGACTGTGCAGCATGCAGCGACTCCGCCGTTATGACAATGTCGTCAGCGAAGCGGAGATATATAAGGTATCTGCCATTGACATTGATACCCATCCCAGTCCAATGCAGAGTTTCGAAGACGTCCTCCAGTGCGTTCGTGAACAGTTTCAGGGAGATGACATCTCCTTGTTTCACTGCTCTGAGCAACTGTATAGAACTCGTCTTCCTGTTTTGGACTTGAGCATATATCGATGCCACGCTGTATAGGCTCCACAACACCTGCACATAACGCCAATCGACCTGGCATCGCTGCAAGGACTTCAGAACAGCCCAGATCTCGATGGAGTCGAAGGCCTTTTTGTCTCTAAGTCTATAAAGGAGCAATACACCTGAAAGTCCTTCGCTAGAAACTTCTCGGTGATGCTCTTTAATGAGAAGATTTGAACCATGCTTTCCTTTTTGAATCCTGCTTAATCCTGTTCGATAGCCCACTAACACAATACAAATGTATATTGTTTCACCTTTCTGCTTTGTGTGTACTTAAATATTACATGTGTCTTTATGGTATTACTGTGAAATTAAGTAAAAAATAGTTTTCTATCCAAAAATATTGAAATGCAAAAAAGCAGATACTTACATAATCTATTTAAATATTTTGTTGCCGTTAACATAGCTCCATTTATGGCTACTTGTCAAAAACGTGAACGCATTTGTCAAGGCACGTGGCGCTTATTTTTTGGGGGGGTTATTTTTCCTAATTTAGGGGGCTGTAAGCATGGCGACCTATACCACGAGTTAGCTGGTTATGGAAACTATGCATTATATGTAAAAAAATCGGATTTTGAAAAAAAAATGTCAATAACACATTTCGTGCAAATCCCCCATATATGTAAGTGTATGTGGGGTAGCTATATTCATATATCTATGATAAAAGCCTTTAACGTCATTTTTAGTACTTGTATTTGTATAATAAAAATAAATTGCAGACAAAGAAACGACTAGAAACTAGTTTTTCTTAAAATCGTTATTTTATGCAAAATTGTACCGAGCGAGGTAAGATATTATTTAATGACTATATGTGGCTTTAATCGAGTAACCTTTGCCTTTCATATGTAACCAAAGTGCAAGTTTGGGATGCATTTAGAATGTAAGTAGCTGTCTTTCTTTCTGGTATTAAAGTGTAAAGAAAAATAAGACTATGAGTATTATTAATTTATGTTCATTTTATACTAGTATTACGTGACTGAATTAACCACATATGGAATCATTATTTTTAAGTCAGATATACATAATTACAAGTATATACAAATAAACAATTTCACAAAAAAATTCCAAAGGTTTCTTTAATGTTTTCCCGTAATTATATTTCTGACTATTGAAAATGGGGGCCTTAGTAGTATCTATAACCGCCGAGTGTGTATGAGAAGATCAATGAGTGGTAATGAAACGAAAGTGGTATGTCAGGATGGGGACAAATTAGGATCTGTTATCTCTGCCTACCCCTGTACAGGGAATTAGACTTGATGTGTATGTATATTTTTGATTCTTTCTCTCAAACAGCTGAGAAAATATACTTACTGATCCTTTCTATCTTTTTTCTATTTTATGACTTATATGTAGATTCCATAAATAATCACGCTTTTCCTTCCTTTCGGGGTATACTGAACCTGGGACACATCTTATGAAATATTAGTACTACAATCGTCAGTAATTTTTACAATAATATGGTACGAGAACATCGGTGATAGGTTGCTAGCCCGTCACGCAACCAACCATTAACAACTAGTCCCTTTATTTTTCTAAACATAAAATACCATATAATTCCATCATTTTGTGCGTTTCTCTCGCCTTACCCTGGCAACTCAGGTCCGATCCCCGAAAAAGGCCAGTTTCCCTCGAACCGTCGCGGCGGGCGGTTGTGTCGCCTCAAAATCTCTCACAATGTGTAAATACGCCTGTGCTCACAACAAAATATAAATAACAAGTTAAATCACTAAACATGTTGTGTTTTTTGTGTTATTAAGTGTACTTAGGAGGTAGGTAAGGTGTTGTTTTCATACATAAATAGTTTAGTTGAGATAATTAATGTTTTAGGTACATTTTTATGAATTTTTTTCGTTATTATACCCTTGAAATTCGAGGTCGAAAATAATTAAATAAAAGCCTATTTTTTCACAAAAACATACATATATTAAACACACAAACACTCAAGTCCTTCAATCCTTTTCAAGGTGGACAGATCCTCGGAGATATTATATCTCGTAGGTCACCTTTAACATTACTATCAGGGTTATGAGTAGGAGATAATAATGTTTTTAAGGTTCTGTTTACCCCGAAGGATATAAGGGCGTGAGTATTTTATATACGTAAGTTAATTGTATGTTATGATGATCTTATGTGACATTGGTAAGTGAAAATATAATTATTGACTCATTTTTAGGGTTATTATATAAATACATACATACATATTATACTGATTTATGTATCTTTTAATGATAACTATATATATTAATTACATTTTCTCTGACAATTAATTTATTAATATTTCTAACATGTTTAAATTATTATAACGATAATTATGAAATTAATAAAATAAAACTATGATTTACAATAAAAAAAAATCTTTACATATTAAAAAAATTTCATTGAAGAATAATATTTTTATTCATGCAAGTACCAATATTTGTATAAAATTAAGTACTATATCATATATAAATAACATAACACTAATTAATTATGTTGCATTTTCTCTGGACATTAAGTTAGAAGCGACTAGGAATAAACAGTCTTTTTAGGCGATGGGCTAGCAACCTTTTACCAATATTACAACGTAATAGTAACTCCGGTAATAATACTTTAGTAGTAAGATATATTATGTATCTAAAGCTCTGTCCATCTCTATAGGGATTAAAAATTTGAGCATATTATATTCACGTTGGTAACAGACTTAGAATTAAATTAAATGTAAAAAAACCTCTTTTTGTATTCAAACTTTTTTCTCCTATGTTCCAAATTTAAAAAGTATTCTTTTTTCAAATAAATTTGGTATTTCGTAATATATGTCCCGTGCTAGTCTGTGACGTAAAAAGGATGCTAACTAGCTGCCGTTCTTCCCAGCATGTCGTGACTAAAGGACTAGGAGTAAATGGGATCTATTTGGCGATAGGTTAGCAACCTGTCAATATTTGTTCACCCCAATATTTGCTAACAATGTGACTTAGGTGATACTAAATGTATATGTATAATAGTAACATAGAGCAATGAAATAAAATTAAGACACAAAATACTTTCATCCACAAATTTTAACCCCATTCAGAATAGACAGAATTTAGGACACACAATAGTCACTTTGCACCACTATAGTCACTTTAAGCACAAGTACCGATTTATATAGCATTAATGTTATTACATAAGATAGTCTCAAAGCGGCTGTAGCCCGGTGGGTAAGACCCCTGACTTCTTATTAAAGGTCCTAGGTTCGAATCCCGGCTCTGGCATGTACCAATGAAAGAAATTTTAAAATGATTTTCAGTTACGTACATAATTAACAGTCGCTAACGGTGAGGAAAAACATCGTGAGGAAACCTGCCTATCCCTCAGAATAGGTAATAATTAGGCACTCAAGCCTCTGAATACCCATAATAAAAAGGGAGTGTGTATACACAAGTCGTGAAGCGTATGTATGTATGTATGTATGTCCCGAACTAGGTAGATTGTGGTTTATTCGTTGAAGTCATATGTTGTGGTAAATACCTATCTATCGGGTTACAAATTAAGTAACATATATGCAAGGTTATAAGTGCAGGGGATAGGCAGATATTAGAATACATTAAGTAAAATGATTATATTGATATTATGATTATATTTTACAAACATATGCATTACATTAATATTACTTTGACGACCTCCATGGCGCGATTGGTTAGCACCTAAACGCTTTTGATTCTCGGTGGAGATTTAAGAACTATGCTTTTCTTCTGCTTTCCAGTCTGGTTGTTGATTATATATGCTATATATCATATATATTTATTTCTTAAATATACGTTGACTAGTACCCTTAACACACGTCTTAAATTAACTTAACAAGGGGCTAGTTCAATTTGTGTAATAGCGTCCTAAATATTATTATTTTTACATACATATACACTCACGTCTTTTAATCCCTCTCCGGGTGAACAGAACCTTGGAGATTTAGTTCTCCTAGGTCACTTTTTAGCAAAAACATTGTGGTTGCGATGTCATATAGAACATTTGTGACAGGTTGCTAGTCCATGGCCCAATAGATTCTTTTTAGTCCCTTTGTCGCCTCCTACGACATGCCGGGAAGAACGGCAGCTAGTTAGCATTCTTTTAGCGTCACAGACTCGGGACCTTCCCATAGTAAGTGGTCATTAATTAATTAATTAATTTAATTAAGCCTTTGAAAGTATTTCTTTGTGTTTCAGATTGTATCACATTAATAATTAAGTACATCTCTTGTTACGTAACACTCGAGTGTTACGACTGAAATCCCTTTGAAGGTAGGTAGGGGTTTAAAGACTAATTAACGTCTTTTGTAGCATTGGACTATGTATTGTAATGAAGCGTTGAAAATCCATATATATTTATATTCACGCCTCTACGTCCCAAAAGGATAGGCAGAGACTAATACGCCACCTAGAATGGGTGACAAATCTCCCTTGCTTCACTCACACTCATTAACCTTCTCATACATGCTCTTCTGTTCTTCACTACGTACACCCGCCTTGAGAAAACGAAATGTCAAAATTATTTATTATATGTATTGAAATGAATGAAAATTGAATTTAAAAGAGCATGCTTCGATGGTTTGGACATGTTATGCGGATGAATGATAGTAGATTGACAAAAGGAATATATGTGGGTGAAGTGGAAGGGCGGTTACGTAATACCCAATAAGACATATTACAGTCAGATAACCGACATGCTGCAAAAGATGACGTTAGAAGTAGCTATAATCGCCGAGTGTGTATGAAGGGGTGTGGATGTAACTCATGAGTGTCTGACTACCCTTGAAGGTATAACCTCATATATCTATAACTCTTAATTCCTGAGGGGGTGACAGAATCTCGGATTCGTTATTTTGCCTCTTTGATAAAACAAGAGATTTTATGATCACTAGTTAAAGTATTATTGTAATAGTTTTAGCATGATACATTCTTCACATAACCGTAGTCTTCTATATACATACATACATCACGCCTGATTCCTTGTAGAAGGGTAGGCAGAGATCACGCATCCCCATTTGTCCCGATCCTGACAGACCACTTTCGCTTTGTTGACATTCATACATGTTCTCATACACTCTCGGCAGTTATATATATGAGTGCAGTGGAAGGGCGGTTACGTAGGGACCGTCCTAATAAGACATATAACAGTCAGATAGACGCTATATTGAAAAATGGTGACGTTAGGTGTACCTATAATCGTCGAGAGTGTATGTAGTCTACTATGTATATAACGTAATCATTTCATTTACCTCTAATCCCTTAGTCGCCTCCTACGACATGCCGGGAAGAACAGCAGCTAGTTAGCATTATTTTGAGTTCCGTACTAGCACGGGCCGATGATTAAAATAGTGGGCAAGTGGCGAGAGAGATTGGCAGACCGCGGCACATCAAAAGACGGACAAATCTCACATATGCATTTAGGTAGGGTTGCCACGCCACTAGAATATAAATGTGTGTACTTAAATTATTGAGAAGAATTAAAGAATTATTAACGATTAAAAATGCGTCGAAAACTACGGTGAAGGAAAACATCTTGAGGAAACTTTGTACCACGTATAGGTAATAGTTAGTGCTTGTAAATGGCGACTATCTGGTCAACACGTGGCTTCGAGGTGGCCATAGAATTACTACGTTGGCAATTGCGGAGATAGACACCTGAACCTCTGACTACCACGCAAGGGTTAATGGACATGAACGCGTTTGTTTGCGCGCTTTTTGTTAAAGAATTATGTTACATACATGGATAAACATCGCACCCGTTTCATTACAAAGGGGTAGACTGAGATCATGGATCCCTATTTGTCTCCATCCTGACAAACCACTTGCGCTTCATTTACATTCATACACCATTGCACACTCGGTGGTTATAGTTGATTCTGATGTCACTCTTTAATATGTTGTCTTTCTGACTGTCATATGCACTTTCTTTCTTCCCCTTCTATCTCACTCACATAATATGTCCATTTTGGCATTCGACTATTATTTATCCGCATAACAGAAATGAACATAAGATTTTTATTATGTAGAATAGAGATCTCATTGCAGACACTTTTCTCAAACCGGGTTAGCCAAGAGAGAAAGATACTGAATACTCTTGCTTCATTCCCACCCATTAACCTTCTCATACACAGATCTGTTCTTCACACTACGTACACCCGACCAGAGAAGAATGTCTCCTATTTGATCTGTATATGTTCTACGCGACCTACCCTGTCCAAATATACCTTTCACTTTGGCTCTATAAATTCTTTTTCTAACGATCCTTTCATCCATTTTCTCCATGTACCAACTCAATATACGTTTAATTATTTTCGTCACTCCATCTTCTTTCACAAATCACATTATTCCTACACATTTTGACATTATTTTTTTTAACAAGAATCAAATTTAACTTGACGTGTGCGCCAACCCTAACCCAGTCTAATCTGTTAGGAGGTATATCTAGTAATATCCTAAGATTGCCTCGCTAGCCCTAGCTTTTGATGCACTGAGATTGCGTTGCCTCAAAGAGACCTAATGCCTGGATCACTGCGGATTTGGAGGATACTGGCGGGCTATTTACGTCCCGAACTCGCATGGGACTTAACTAAGATAGGTACACTGGATTAGAAGTATGATTTGGCCTATTGGTCTATCAATTAGTTATTTAGACAAAAAGACAAACGCGTTCACGACCATCCCATGCGGAGTAGTCAAACTTTTAGGTGTCCATCTCCGCAATTGCGAAGATAGTCATTTTATGGCCACCTCGAACCTACGTGTTGACCAAGTCAGTACTCAATGTCACAGGTGGTAAGCCATATCGCCATTTACAAGCTGACAGGTCGTAAGTCAAGAAATTTTTAGTTACTTTTAGATATTATATGTAAATACATATTTATAGTCATTTATAGCGCCTGTAGCTCAGTGGATAAGACCTCTGACTTCTTATGAGAAAGATCCTAGATTCGAATCCCGGTACTAGCATGTACCAATAAATGAAATTTAAATAAGTATTTTCATTTACGTAGATACATAATTTACAGGATTATCTGGACTGACAGAGTACTGACTATCTGGTCAACATGTGGGTTCGAGGTTAGCATAGAATTACTACCTTCGCAATTGCGGAGATGGACACCTGAACCTTTGACTGCAAGGGTTAATGGTCGTGAACGCGTTTGTCATTTTTATCTATACCAATATTATAAAGCTGAAGAGTTTGTTTGTTTGAACGCGCAAATCTCAGGAACTACTGGTACAAATTCAAAAAATCTTTTTGTGTTAGATAGATCATTTATTGAGAAAGGCTTTGGGCTATATAACATCACCCTGCTACTTAATAGGAACGAAGAATATAATACAAAAATCAAATTATAATTACAGTGCCATCTATGTTTCATGTAATGAAAACTTGATATTGCTTGTTTCATATTAATTTTCTAGCCCATCACCCCATAGATTCCATTTACTCCTAGTCCATACAACATGGTAGTAAGAACGGCAGCTAGTTAGCATTCCTATTACGTCCCATACCGAGTCTACATGTACGAAGTGTAACTTTGCAATAAGGTCGCAGCAAAGCGGTTTGTATGTCAAATCTTGCCAACTTTTGACAGTTGTTGGGAAGTGTAAACCAACTTTACTCGTTCTACTTGTTGCTGTAACCGTGTGAAGGGGCCTTAAGTGAAATATGTTACGGTTGTATCGCGTCAGTATCTGTATACGAATTTATATCACACCCGTTTATGTATAGAGGAGTAGGCAGAGATCATATCCCCATATCTCGATACTGACAAACAACATACATACATGTATATTCACGTCTATCGATCCCCATCTGGAACGATTCCGACAAATCTCCCTTGCTTCACTCACACCCATTAACCTTCTCATACATGCTCTTCTGTTCTTCACTACGTACACCCACCTTGAGAAGAATGTCTCCAATTTGATCTGTAGAAGTTCTACAATGTCAAAAAAACTTATTTGTTGTATACGGCAAGGTATAACACGTGTTATGGTGGATAATAGATTAGGTAAAAATGGGTTTTGAGAGGCCAATGATCCCTACTATGCTCAGTTGATAGTGAAAACACGACCTTTGATCAATCCCACAGGGTTTTGCGGTAATGAATGCAAATGTCTATAATGTCATACCACGTGGTGTATGAACTTCAATAAAGTTAAAGTGGTTTGCCAGGATCGGTATAAAACGTGATTTCAGCATAGCCCTCGATGTTTGTATTTATATTATGTATGTATGGATCGGCGACACGCTCCGAAGGAACCGCGACCACATTCCAAGGCAAGCCCTAGACTGGAATCCCCAAGGAAAGCGGAGGCGTGGCCGCCCTAAGCTATCCTGGCGGCGGTCGATCATCGCAGAAGCGGCGGCCATTGGAAAGACGTGGAGTGAAGTCAAGCGCGAAGCCCAAGACCGATCGAGATGGCGGAGCACTGTGGATGCCCTCTGCCCCATCTAGGGACATAGGACCTTAATAATATATAATAATAACTAGCTAACCCGCTCCGGCTTCGCACGGGTATAAAATATATAGCCTACTCCACTATTTACTGGATGTTATTATACATATAAACCTTCGTCTTGAATCACTCTATTAAAAAAAACCGCATCAAATTCCGTTGCGTAGTTTCAAAGATTTAAGCATACAAAGGGACATAGGGACAGAGAAAGTGACTTTGTTTTATACTATGTAGTGATGTATGTATATTACAGAAATCTATTTAAGTTATTTCTAGTCAGCTAGCTAGGTAGCTAGTTATATCTTCCATAAGCTCATATCATCATTTATAATAAAAGGCATTAATTTCACAGTTGGGTGGTCTTTAATTAGTATCAGTGTGATAATTAAGGTGCGAAATTCAACACAAGAGGTAAAATGAGGTACCTTCACTATTTCTGACTATTCTCTTGATTCTGACTGCGTTTTGCTGACTATCAAGTGAAACATTAATTAATAAACATGTTATAATCACATCCTTCAATTCTTACCAGAATGGATAGAAACTCAATATAAATATAGTATGTGATTTAATTCATACGAAATATGAAGGACTGATTTCTAGCCTATTAGTCAATATATTCCATCTAGACCTAATTCCTTATCCGTATCGTACAGTATATCGAGAAGAACGGCAGCTAGTTAGCATTCCCTTTTCGTTCCAGCTAGCACGGACGCTTAACCAATGAATAAAATAGAGTTTTCCATTGTTACTATACGGCGGCCATCTTTTTTAACTTGACAAACTTTCGCGCGTTAATTGACTTGGAAATAATTTGTTCAGTTCCGGCGGAATTGATAAATCAAGGAGTTTCGGTCCGAGGAGGTTGGACTCTGGTATACAAACTCATTGGTCGGGACCAAGTTGTGGATTGTTATTTATTAGGTTCTGTACTAAATCACTTTAGTTAATAGTCTTTGATAATTTTTGGGGTGGACAGAACTTTGGAGATACAATATCACTTCATTCACTTTTAGCATTAATAATGTGTATTGGATATAGAATATCAATTTAAATATTGATGTTTTGAGTTCTACGTCTAATAGAATAGACCAAAGATTAAATCATACTTTAGTAGAATTTTATCTATGACATAAGAAAACACATTTTTCGCTTTGCAACTGACGTATATATCACTTGAACGGTGAGGTAACCTGACTATCCCTCGAGATAAGTAACAACCACTGCCTGTATTCGGCGATACGGTTCACAAACTATCACGGTTCACTACCTACCAGTAAAACTATAACTATGACAAATACGAAAAAAACGCTTTCACGATCATTAACCCTTCCGGGATAGTCAGAGGTTCATGTTTCCATCTTTGCGATTGCGGAGGTAGCAATTCTATGACCACCTCGAACCCACGTGTTGACCAGACAGTCAGTACTCAATGTGACAGGTGGTCAGCCATGTCACCATTTACAAGCACAAACTATTACCTGTTCGGGGAACAGGTAGGTTTCCTCACGAAGTTTTCCCTCCTTATTACTGTTATTACTATGAGTTAATACTTCTAACTATATACGTATGTATAACCATTTATCCAGTTCAATTTAAGCTGCGGTACTCTAAATTTTTATCTTAACGACTAAGTAAACAGCACGGATGGACGGAGTCAGATTTCACGCTTCAAGAGGGAAAGTTTCAAAAAGGGAATTTAAAATTGAATACCTACCTATATATTAGGGCACTGTTTTATTATCTGGGATTTAAAGGGACTGGTAACTAGTTGCAGTTCTTCTCGACATTACGTAAAAGACGATTAAGAGACAACGCTTTCACGATCATTAACTCTTGCGGGGTAGTCAGAGGTTCAGGTGTCCTCCGCAATTGCGAAGGTAGTAATTCTATGGCCACCTCGAACCCACGTGTTGACCAGACAGTTAATACTCAATGTGACAGGTGGTCAGCCGTGTCGCCATTTAGAAGCCCTAACTATTGTTCGAAGATTAGATAGGAAGCAACTCTTGTATCCTTTTCTATTATTATTGACAGAATACAGTATAAGAACATTTTTATGTCAAATAACATATAAAGTACATAATTGTCTTTTTTTGTGTGGACAGAACCTCGCAGACATTATTTCCCTGTTTACCATCACTATCGAAGTTTTAATACTATAGTTATGATGACATTAATATTGAATATGTACGAGTATACACATTGCTAACTCATGACCCCATAAACTAAATTGACCCTTTATCCCTTCCTACAAAGAAGAACGGCAGCTAGTTAGCATTCTATTGATATACTTATACGTTCACGTCCTTTAATCCCTTACAGTGAGGACAAAAACCTGGAGATATAATATCTTCTAGGTCACTTTTTAGCATGAATATTTAGTTAGCGATGTCAAAACAGAACATTAGTGAGGACAGGTTGCTAGCCCATCCCCCATTCGATTTTATTAACCCCTAGTCCCTTAGTCGCCTCCTCCGACATGCCGGGAAGAACGGCAGCTAGTTAGCATTCTTTTTAGGTCCCAGACTAGGCAAGAGACAAGAAGAATATTCACAAAGACTCCTTAGAATAAATTAAATATTAATTTAACCCAATTTCGTTGTATTGTTTAACGAAATTTATTCTCTTCTTTACACTACATTTGTTACTACTGTTTTACTTGGAGAAATTATTAGTTTGTAGCTCAGTTGTAGGCTTGACTCTGTATCAGTGGGTTCAAGGTTCGAATCTCGGATGTACCTGTTGATAGTTATAGATAGAGGTAGTTGATATTTTTCCTATTTTCTATGTACATTTGGACCGATGACCTAAAAAGGTCGCTGGTAGTGGTTGGCTGAGGGCCACGAGTGATCGTGTTTTGTGGCGTTACCTTGGGGAGGCCTACGTCCAGCAGTGGACTGTCATATTGATTGATGTACATTATCGCATAGATATACATACCTACATATATTCACGCCTCTACATCCCCAAAAGAGCTACCTGGAACGGGTGACAAATCTCTCTTTCTTCACTCACACCCATTAACCTTCTCATACATGCTCTTCTGTTCTTCACGCTGCGTACAAGAAAAATACATTGGCGTAATATACCTTATACTAAAATAAGGTGAAAAGGTTATATTACTGCCTCCGCAATTGCGGTGATGGATTCACTAACCTTTCCGCCTATGCGGATACATTACGCCCACCCTTTAAAGAGGAGAGACAGAGATCAATAAGCCTACTCGTATATATTTTATACTTTTTATAAATACACTTAAATTGTAATCACTACATAGTATAAAACAAAGTCGCTTTCTCTGTCCCTATGTCCCTTTGTATGCTTAAATCTTTGAAACTACACAACGGATTTTGATGCGGTTTTAATAGATAGAGTGATTCAATAGGAAGGTTTATATGTATAATAACAGCCATTAAATAGCCAGAAGTGCGAAGCCGGAGCAGGTTGCTAGTGTAATAATATTTTAATACATTAATTTGAATACTGTTTACGAAACAGACTATTTACATACCTATTCTCGTTTAGACACCTATTATATTACGATCATATAGTCTACACTAATAGTCACATATTAATAGACGCCATATTGAAAAAGGGTGACGTAAGAAGTACCTATAACCGCCGAGTGAGTGTAGGTGTATGAGTGGCAATGAAGCGAAATCCGTGATCTCTGCCTAGCCCTCTACAGGGAATCGGACGTGATGTGTATGTATGTAAAAGACTAAATATATACAATATTAACCCTTTTACAAACAAACAACCAACTCTATTCTACGTATAATAGTGAATTTATCTTTTGGTACATTTTTACGAGGTAGGTGTAGGAAGGTTTCTTAAATATTGATAGAGGAAAATTCACGCCCACCTACTGCTTCAGAATTAACTAGACTCTTTGATTGTATAGTATTTTGTCTTTTAGTCCTTTAGGGGTAGATAGAACCTTGAAGATGATATAAAAATATCTTCATAATCAGCCGAAGTATAACCATTGTGATAGAATAGATTAGGTATATTTTTCTATTGACAGGTTGCTAGCCCATTATATAATAGTTTTCCTGTACTATACAAAAGGCAGCTAGTTAGCGTTCTCTTTACGCCTGATTTCCTTGAATAAGAAGACATTTTGATTTTGTAGTCTTGTGCACTTTTAGTTCTTTTGGGGTGGATAGAGTATCGGATATTCTCTATAAAACTCTATTTTCTAACATACATACCTACATTTTCACGTCTCAACGTCCCTAAGCGACAATCTATCGCCACCTGGAACAGTCCTGACAAATCTCTCTTACTTCACTCACACCCATTATCCTTAAAGATTAACTCGTTCTTCCCAAGGCAGGTGTACGCAGTGTGAAATATTGTTTTGACTTATAAAAATATACACTCCACCCGGACAAACCTTGTTCTCTTAGTTCATTCATAAGAAAGTTTTAAGACATGTCATGAAGATAGCTAATAACATTATTTCCAGTCCGAGATTGATACTTAGTAATAGATCTTTAGACGCTAAACAAAGTATAATTCCATACTTGATTAGTCACGATTTTAAACCGTAATTATCTCTTTTATGTAAGATACAATAATTAATAGTTTAACATATATTATTTAATGTTGTCAAAAGACAAACAAAAGACAAACGCGTTGACGACCATTGATTCAGGTGTCTATTTCCGCCTTTGCTAAGGTAGTAATTCTATGGCCACCTCGAACCCACGTGTTGAACAGATAGTCAGTACTCAATGTGACAGGTGGTAAGCCATGTCGCCGTTCTCAAGCACTAACTATTACCTGTTCG
This sequence comes from Leucoptera coffeella, assembly GCA_030578115.1. Lineage (NCBI taxonomy): Eukaryota > Metazoa > Arthropoda > Insecta > Lepidoptera > Lyonetiidae > Leucoptera > Leucoptera coffeella. The sequence goes on along the minus strand of JAMBLF010000668.1, from coordinate 73,531 downwards.
GTAAATAGGTAGGTTGGTTTCCCTCACCGTAATATTCGATGCATTTCGTTAATGTATTTTTATTACGAAAATCAATGTTGTCATTTATAATATATGATTCTTACTCTTACATACATATATCACGCCAGTTTCCCTATTAAAGAGTAGGTAGAGATCACAGATCCCCATCTGTGCCAATCCTGACAAACCAATTTCGCTTCATTACAATTTATATACCTCCTCATACACACTAAGTAGTTAAAGTATTAATGACCTACATACGATAATGGATAACAACGTAAACAATCCATAAATAATACTTAATTATTTTCGGTTCATGTATTATTATCTCTTTTACGTACAGTGATGTACTGTTTATATTATTTAGTTTTGTCCTTCATTATGATATGAAGTGACACAATTCTTTATTGAATAGATGTCTAATATTAAAATATATACATATATTCACGCCTTTACATCTCTAACGGGATAGGCAGAGACTTCATTGCCACCTGGAATGGATGACAAATCTCTCTTGCTTCAGTCACACCCATTAACCTTCTTACATGCTCTTCTGTTCTTCACTACGTACACCCGCCTTGACAAGAACAAAATATATAATCATGATTTACAGCTAATTACAATTCGTAGCCTTATTAACAAACCGGTTCTCATGATATCACTGAAGTTGAGCAACGTGCCTATGGACTTTTTCCGGATGGGTGACCATTTAAATTGACCACTATTGTTTACAACCCCTACTATTTATACTAAAGGTGACTAAGGTTGTATCTGCAAAGTTCTGTTTACCCCGATAAGAATAAAAGACTTGTGTGAATGTATATGTGTTCTATTTAAGTCCTAGAACGAAGATATTACATGCCCTTAAATTTCAGAGATGGGCACTCAAGCCTCTGACTACCCCGCCACAATAAAAAAGGAAGTGTGCATACACAATTCATTAAGCATATGTTAAGATATGCATACATATTTATCATACCTGTTTCCCTGTAGAGGGGTAGGCAGATATCATAGATCCCCATCTATCCCGATCCTGACAAACCACTTTCGCTTCATCAATTATACACCTCCTCATACACACTCGTTAAGTTATGTTACGATGTTATTCCAGTCTAGATTCTAGGTCTTTAGCAAACAACTCAAAACCTAGTGTTTACTTAGCAATGGTAGTGTCATCAATTTTGATACGTGGGTGTTGTCACTGACTGTGTCAACAGGCTTTATGGTGTCCTATGAATTTGTACTTATGTTATGTACATACATGCCTGATTCCCTGTAAAGGGTAGGCAGAGATCACGGATCCCCATTTGACCCGATCTTGACAGACCTTTTCACTTCATTGACACTCATACATCTTCTCATACACTCGGCGGTTATAGGTACACCTAACGTCACCTTTAAATATTGCGTCTATCTGACTGTTAAATGTCTTATTAGGCCGGTCCCTAGGGAACCGCCCTTCCACTATTACTACTATTGCTTATACTAATCAAATAACTTAATCACGTTAATCACGTTATGGATAAAGGTGGGTGTCAATGTTAATTTAAGTTCAGCCAGGTAAAAACATACATATATATATATACATTTATGTCCTTTAATCCCTTTCGGAGTGGACAGAACTTTAGAGATATAAAATATCCCAGGTCACTTTTTAGCATGAATATTGGGGTTGTGATCTCATATTGAAATTGGTGACAGATTGCCATTGTCCTATAGATTCTATTTACCCCTTGTCCCTTAATCGCCTTCTATGACATGCCGAGAAGAACGGCAGCTAGTTAGCATTCACTGCACTAATTGTCTCCTTTAGTTCCTTAGTCACCTCCTATAGTTGTACTTACATACTCTATATGCGACTGCGACTTAGCTAAGCTCAGCCTTAGCTAGTGTATATAGCCTCTTTTGAAAAAGATAATAGTCAGTGCCTATATATGGAGCTTCACTACCTATCACGTTGGGGGCTGTCTATCTAGTGAAACGCGGGCTTCGAGTAACCCATAACATGCCTTCAAAATTTCAGAGAAGGGAATTCAAGCTTCTGACTTCGCATAATAAAAAGGGAGTGTGTATACACAAGTCATGAAAAGTATGTGTGTATCTATGTATAATATTGTAGGATATTATTACACCAATTGTACTAGCCCCTTGTTATTACATTTAAGATTTGTGTTAAGGTTACTAGTCGACGTATATTTAATAAATATATACTTATTATATATAGATAAATACAAATATAGCATATATAATCAACGACCAGACTGGAAAAGCAGTAGATAAGCGTAGTTCTTAAATCTGCCTCCACCGGGAATCGAACCCGGGAACTCACGATTAGCGTTCCGGCGGGTAACCGATTGCGCCACGGATGTCATCCGATGTATGTATAATAGTCAGTATTTCTCTCGTTAAAAACAGACTATTTGAGCAAATCATCCTATAGGTGCTATTTGGTAAGAAACCTCGCTACTCGTGCATAAAATTCTATTTTTAATACACCAAGTGTTTGAGAGTAACAAAATTCAATTTTTCTATTAAAATTCCCTTAAATAAGTAGAAATTGGATTCGTCTCGAGCTTCAAGAATTTCTTTAGAGCTTATCTCGCGACCCGAAGTGAACCTTATGTTAAGGGATTAGGGCCCAATGTTCAATGGCTGACCTTCCTAGGGTTGGTCGTTTACGAAATTTTATCTTTACTGGTCAAACACTCGGGGGAAAAGTTGTTTGCCTCGCTTAAGGGACGGTTGCAGGGACGCGAATTTTTAATAAAGTTAAATATTCACTCCAGTGTCCCGTTCCGTAATAAAAATACATTTACGAAGTGCGTCGAATACTACGGTGAGGTAAAACATCGTGAGGTAACCTGCCTGTTCCCCGAACAGGTGATAGTTAGTGCTTGCAAATGGTGATATGGCTTACCACCTGTCACATTGAGTACTAACTATGTGGTGAACACGTGGGTTCAAGGTGGCTATAGAATTACTACCTCCGCGATTGCGGAGATGGATACCTGATCCTATGACTACCTTAGATCGGTTGATGGTCGTGAACGCTCTTGTCTTTGCTTTTGTTTGTCTTTTTGTCCTGTTCTAGAATGGGATGTAAAAAGAATGCTAACTAGCTGCCGTTCTTCCCGGCATTTCATAAGAAGCTACTGGGAGTAAATGGAATATATTGTTACATGATAAAAAGTTACCTAAGAGATATTATCGTGTCTTCGAGGTTTTGTCCACACCAAAAGGTCGTAAATGTATATGTATTATTTTAGGCTATAGTGATGTCATGATATACAGAGGTGAAACTGACTAATGAGACGTTAGTAAATAAGACAACAAGTCACATTAACCAATTGCAGTCAACCGTTGTCATGTTTCATTGGTCAAATCGTGGGGACATGGTGACATCACCATTATCTTAATGCATATACTATAGTTCTTTAATTTGTAAGAGAGAAGGATAATTCTTTTTACGTCGCAGGAATTTTTATTAATTTTCTGAATAGGATGGGGTTTTTATCTTAAGTCTTTCAGATTTCTTTCCGTGTTAAGTTGAGAGTCAGGCCAGACTAAATATCTAGCTGCTAATTTTATACGACTAGTACTTTAACAAACATAATAAAATATAGAATCATACATATAAACGACTAAATTGTACACTAAAATATGAGCAATACGGTCCCAATCTAAACTTAATCTTTGCTGCACGTTAAGCTAAATTTTTGATGAACATTTCAGTGATGTTGTTATGCATTTAATTTTTACCCTTTTAATATGAATTAATAGAATTTATGATTGGACGATAAACTAGCTAACAAACGAACTAAACATTTTATATAACTAGACAGATTTTTTTTACAAATGTAACAAAAGTAATTATGTGATCTACATTTCTTAATACATACATATACATAACACCTTTACCTTTAACTCCTTTCGGAGTGGATAAAACCTGCACCTAAGGTAATATCTCCTGTGTAGTTTTCAGCAACAACATTTGTTTGTGATATTATATAGGTTATTGGTGTTAGGTTGCTAGCCCATAGCCAAAAAGATTTCATTTACCCTTATTCTCTTAATGGCTTCCTTCACGTAAATAAATAATAATGCTTAACGATTATATCATTTTGGTGTAGAAGTTACTATGTTTATTGAATCATTCCGTTTTGTTTAATATTAAATATTAACCAATAAATTTACTTAATTCGCGTCACTGTAACCGCGCCTTAAGCGAGGGTGTCGCGTGGAAGCGAGTAACTGATTTACAATTAAAACGTTGACCCTTTGGTAAGCAGAGTTCGCTTTTCATTGAACAAAGCATGAGAGCACTTAGTCGCTTCTAACGACATGCTGTGCCATACTTCTTTTTATACCACTCAAGTAGAAGTAAATTTACTAGCTTCTTTTTCTATGCAGAGAGAAATTGACCCGGGTCCTTAGTCTAATAATGCTTTTTGAAAAATAACAGTTCAATATCAGATCAGTAGTGTGAAGTGGTAGTGGATTAGCAAAAGTTACAAAGTTAGCCTTCTTAAAGCGTAATTTGACACTTGTAGATTTCAATGGTGAAATGCACAGACCTCTATAACCCTAGATGCCGCAAATGCACTCATTTCTATGAAAACCGCGCGTGCCGAAATATGCGTAGGTATTATGACGTCACAGCGGCGATTTAGTGATGGGAAAATACTCGCGCATCAAAACGATTCAACGGAGTGCGACGCATAATAGTACTTACAAATTATTGGTGCCAAATAAAACTTCAAATGTGATTATGAAAAGTTTATTCATGTAAGATATTGTTATGTTATATAATATAGTTTTAAGTTAATCTAAAGCTACTATTAAGTAGGTATATGATTGGCTTAGTGGTATACACAAGTGACTTATCTAATTAATGAGACTTATTTAATTATTCTTTTGACCAAAAAACATAATAAAAATTTAAATCAAATCGTCGTTTTATTACTTATAATAAATACTATTTACAGATATTATATTTCACGAAGTCCGTTTAACTTTGGTTGTAGTTGTGTATACAAGTAGTTCGATTGTATGCGTTAAGGTGGGGATCGTTGGCACCTACCTACACTAAACAATGTATAGGTACACGTGCATGCCGGCACACATTCATATTCAAACGGACTTCGTAAAACAGAATATCTCTAATTAATCTCCCTGAAATAAAATAAGCTTATTGTATAATTGTCTTTTGGTTACTGAAGATTTTATGTGTTTGGTTAAATAATGAAACCGAATATCAATATATTTATTTGCTACCGCCTTTATTAATCATCATCAGCATCAATCCACCTTTCTTTAATATAGGGGTCGCTTGGAAACCTGTAATGAAAATTTACTTTACGTTATTCTAATTCTTAACAAATAAATACAACATGAACAAATTTTACAAACATAATTTTCTTATAATTTTAATCAGTTAGAGTACCTATTTGTAGTTCTGAAATCGATTCGAATCGACAACCATAACTGGAATCGATGCATGTGCACAACACTATTTGCCTATTTGGTAAGATAAATGAAAATAACCTCTGTACCACGAAGCGCAACTACCACTGAAAGTATCGATCGATTCCGTGTTCACTGCTTGCTTTATATGAACTGATACAACACCTTTGGAACTAAATGCAGCAATGTAATTTGAACACGTAGTATGCACACATTTACATGTATTTTGGTGGTTTACATAGTAATAGACACAAATAAGATAAAATAATTGATTTATAAATAAAATACGCACAATTAAATAACAAATTTACTTACCGGTGAAAAGAAATATTTCCATGATCTCGGCTTACTTTTCTTGAATCATTTTTACAAGATATTACGGCACAACTAGGCATTTTTCTGAGGAGCGCTTCACGTTCGTCAACGATGACGGTAGGGACGGAACTAAATGACCGCCGTCAAAAGGTTGATCATTGATCAACCTTTTGACACGCAAAGTACGTACACTTGCGGTATCTAGGTTATAGAGGTCTGTGGTGAAATGTCACTTTTGATCATCCACTACCAACTTCACACTGTTACAGATCTGATATTGAACTGCGTTTGTGCTAATGCATTAGTGGTTAGGATCTAGAATGCTATCAGGTATTGTTTCTGGTAAATAAGAAGTAATTAAGAGATGATGGATAGCTGGAATCGGTAGTGTTAACAAAATACCATACAAATTCTGTATTATTGTTACATCCATTAATATATATTGAAAAAGGTGACGTTAGAAGTACTTTTAACCGCCGAGTGTGTACGAGAAGTTGTATGCGTGTCAATGAAGCGAAAATGGTTTGTTAGGATCAGTCAAATGGGGATCCGTGATCTCTGCCTATCCCTCTACAAGGAATCAGTCGTCATGTGTATGTATATATGTATCTTAACTTGCTCAAGTTTTACAACGTTTTACCGCCACAACAAGGATATAATACGTGTTATTATTTATAACGCATCGCAAAATAAGACAGTGAACCGTATCTCCGCATACAGGCTAGTTATTACCAGATTTCCTAGTAATAGGAAAAAAATAACACATATTTAAATTTCATTCGTTGTACATGCCAGAGCCGGGATTCGAATCTAGGACCTTTCTCATAAGAAGCCAGAAGTTTTACCCACTGGGCTACAGCCGCCTTCAAACGTTTGTAGACGTTTTTACCAATATTATTTAAATTCTTACATCTTTGTCTTCATCAACAAGCTAAATATGAAGTATTAATTGAAATTTCTCGATCTGTCCATCCTTTAAGAGTTAAGAGAAATATCAAAGTGAGTGTGTTAAATATTGCACAATCAACATTTAACAATAACCCTTTAAAATTGCCAAAAAATTTGTTGCCATAACCCACCTGTCAAACGTAATCCAAATGTGTTTTTAAAATAGCAAGAGGCAAAAGATTGCGCCCCTTAATCCTTGCGTGGCGTTGAGTTAGGTTAGAATGCCATGCCGTGACATGGGTTTAGTCTGTATGCCACAGATACAGGGGAAGCATTTTTGTCTTTGAAGATAAAGAACTAGGTTTGTAAGTTAAAACATGCGTTAATTTTAAAGGTTATACAGATAATTGAGCAATAAAAGGTTTTGAACACTCAAAACTCTGGAGATGAATAACTTAATATCTATTTCCCATAGTAATTCAAATAAATAAATATAATAAATAAATGGATATTCAGATATTAATTGATCAAATAAATATAGATTTATTTCCTTCACCAAAATTACAAGAACATGATTACCCGTATGACCCATCCAAGATTGCTTAACTTAAAAAATCAAAGCATTATTTGTGTACAATATATCAGTCACTATACTAACTTTCTCAACATGCAAAGTTAATACTATGCATTAAATGAACATGCCAGCAAAACACAGAGTAAACAAATAGTCTAAATAATTGAATCGCATAAATAATTCATATCCAACCTTTACCTCTTTGCGAGTTCCCAAGTCGGAACTTTTTGGAAGTCGTCCGATTTTATGAGCTAACTGACTGAAAGAGCGATTCCATTGCCACGCAGTTTAAAAGGGGAAACGCGTGCGAGTTTGGGATTCTAAATAATGTAATCAGCTAGAGAGAAATAGAAGTTTTGAGTTAATATTGTATGATTCATAATTATTTATAATTTGACGACCTCCGTGGCGCGATCGGTTACCTGTCCCAGGTTCGATTCCCGTTGGAGGCAGAGTTAAGAACTACGCTCTTCTTCTGCTTTCCAGTCTAGTCATTGATTATATATGCTATATATGTATTTGTCTATATATAATAAGTATATTTTTCTTAAATATACTTTGACTAGTACCCTTAACACAAATCTTAAGTGAACTTACCAAGGGGCTAGTTCAATTGGTGTAATAATCTCCATATATTTTTATTATTATTATACTAATTATCTTAAGTTGGAATGATAAAATGCAGATTAGCAAAAGGTTTTTATTATTATTTATTATATTATATAGATAATAGTAGTTCACACATTCACGTTATAGTATATTCTATAACGTGAAGGAAAAGATAGTGAGGAAACCTGCCTATCTCTCGGGATAGGTAATAGCCAGTGCATATATATACGGCGATACGGTTCACTACCTATCACGTTGGGTGATGTTTAGTGACCCATACCTAAAACGCCTTCGAAATTTCGAAGATGGGAACTCAAGCCTCTGACTACCCCGCCACAAAAAAGGGAGTGTCGTGAAGTGTATGTTGTGTTTTATCTAATGGATACATAGAGGTATTTATAAGAATAATTAACAATGATTATAATAAGTTTCTACAACCGTCTTCACTACATAAAGTAAGTATAGAACAAAGTCGCTTTCTCTGTCCCTATGTCCCTTTGTATGCTTAAATCTTTGAAACTACGCAACGGATTTTGATGCGCTTTTTTTTAATAGATAGAGTGATTCAAGAGGAAGGTTTATATGTATAATAACAACCATTAAATAGTGGAGTAGGCTATATATTTTATACCAATGCGAAGCCAGTCGGTCGCAAGTTAGATAATACATATTAGATGAAAAGTGACTACAATGAATACATTACGTACCGTGCGCTTTGCGAAGAATAGAAAAAATGGACTCACACCTCTGACTACCCCGTAAAGAACACATTTATGAACCATATGAATACATGTATGTAATAATAATACGGTAATAGAAAACCTCTTTTCCACTGGCTGTTTGGCGGAAGTCGTAAGCTTTTATACCTTGGCTGAATGAACGTGCCTTGTGCTTTTTAAAACAACAACTGACTTTCATATTATCACGGAGAGATGGCGTCAGTGTGAAATTTTGATATCCAATATGGCGGAAAGTATTGTGAATAATAATATGGATGCTTTACAAGAGAAATTGGGGATAAAAATACGAGATATTTGCAGTGAAATCTTTATTTATTCTTGTTTAGTTTTGACGATTTGCCATAAAGTTAGGCAGATTAAGTAATACATACATACACATCACGCCTGTTTCCCTGTAGAGGGGTAGAAAGAGATCACGAATCCCCATTTGTCCCGATCCTGACAGGCCACTTTCGCTTCATTGACACTCGTACATCTTCTCATATACACTTGGCGGTTATAGGTACTCCTAACGTCAATACAATTACTTTCTTTTCTAAAACATATCTTAGGAAAGTCAGAATGAAAGAAACTTAGTTAGCATTTATTGTATATTATATTTATTTTATATTATTGTATTATGTTGCAATTTGGTACTATAATATTGACAGAAAATCATTATATTCAATAAAAAAGAGATTGATTATATATATGCATTGAGAAAAACGAATTGTAATTTAATAATCGAATTTTTCATTATTCGTCTTAATCGATAACGATAATTGATCAAATATATTTTAATTAGCCTGATATATACAAACAATAAAAGACAAACGCGTTCACGACCATTATCCCTTGCGGGGTAGGTTCAGGTGTCCATCTCAATATTCGATATATTTCGTAAATGTTTTTTAATTATGTAAATGTACATAGAAATTCCTTTACATTGGCACATGCTCAAACGGGATTTGAACCCCATACTCACTGATACAGAGTTAAGCCCCAAACAACTGAACTACGTCGAATTAATACGAAACTTACAGACATTGACAATAAAGTAAATTGTATCAGCCAAATGTACTTAAGATAGACTTTACAACCTCTTTAACCGAAGTAATGCACATAGTTACATTAAATCTCAATCCCAATTTAGCACAAACAATAAATCGATAAAACTCAAATACATTTCAAAACGGAGTCGCTCCATAAAATTGGAACGGAACCCAGCTAGGTTATGGCCATTGTAAATCCAGTGCCCAACCCTAAAATACTGTCATATAAAATATTGTATTGTTATTTGCTACATTCGACGTAGCTCAGTTGTTTGGGGCTTGACTCTGTATCGAGGGTACAGGGTTCAAATCCCACTTGAGTGTGTACGAATGGAAATTAAGTTTAATGAATTTCTCTATACATTTTCGTAATAAAAGTACATTTACGAAATGCGTCGAATACTACGGTAATGGAAAACATTGTGAGGAAACCTCGAATAGGTAATAGTGCTTGTAAATGGCGACATGGCTTACCACCTGTCACATTGAGTACTGACTATCTGGTCAAGACATGGGTTTGAGGTGGCCATAGAATTACTACCTTTGCAATTGCGGAGATGGACACGTGAACCTCTGACTACCCCGCAAGGGTTAATGGTCGTGAATGCGTTTGTCTTTTTTTTATTTACTAATGCATACATACATATACATTCACGTCCTTCAATCCCTTTCAGGGTAGACATAATCTTGGATACATGAAGAAATCTTCTTGGCCACTACTAGCATATAAATTGGCGTTATGATGTCATATGGAACATTAGTGACAGGTTGCTAGCCTATAGCCCAATTGATTCTATTTGCACCTAGGCCCTAAGTCTCCTTCGACATGCCGGGAAGAACGGCAGCTAGTTAGCATTCTTTTTACGTCCCAAACTAGCTCGGAACTACATTGTTAGTTTATGCAATAAGGAGTTTAATGTACTCGTAAAAGTAATTTACATACACACACGTTACGAATAAATATCATAGCTTATGAAGCTATTTCAAGGGGTATAGACAGTGTTTATTTTATTAATACATAATATACACTATCTCTACTATTAACCCTTGTGGGGTAGTCAGAGGTTCAGGTGTCCATATCTGCAATTGCGAAGGTAGTAATTCTATGGCCACTTCGAACCTACGTGTTGATTACATAGTTAGTACTCAATGTGACAGGTGGCAAGCCATGTCGCCGTGTACAAGCACTGATTATTACCTGTTCGGGGAACAGGTAGGTCTCCTCAAGATGTTTTCCCTCACCGTAGTATTCGACGCATTTGGTAAACAACTTCACACTTTTGCTGATCTGATATTGAACTGTGTTTGTGCTAAAACGCATTAGTGGACTAAGGTCGCAGGATAGTAATAACGATTACTGTCATTCTACTAAACAACACTTTTTATCTAATAGTTTTAAGAGATTCGCGATTTATACTCATGATTAATAGCAGTCTGCCCGTGACCATGGCTGCTGCAACGTAGCCGAAACGTCGGGTTAGTAAAGGTAACTTTATTATATAAAAACGTACGCGATAAGTCCCGTTAGTTATTAATCATGACTTTTTATCTTATTCAATGATTAAAAGTTCAACCCAGAAGGGACAAAGTTACATCCATTGCATTCGCTTTTAATCTTTGTACTACAACATTGCATACAATGAAAGGATACGTTGTGTATCGTGAAATATTATAAGGTCGGTCGTAAAACGAAGTGGTAGTTTTATCAAATTTCTACCCTGACTTAGTAGCGTGGTAGAAATTGCAAGTTTCGTGGAGTAGTGGAGTAAGGTCGTTATAATTTGTACACGTATGCTACTCGCAGTTGGGGACGTTAAAAGAATGATAACTAGCTGCCGTTCTTCCCGACGTGTCGTAGTAGCTGATTTAGAGATTAATGGTCAATGAAAGCTAGCAACCTGTCACCAATCTTCTATATAACATCACAACCCCAACATTCAATAAAAAAGGACATTGAAAGTATTATCGTCTCTAAGCTTCTGTTCACCCCAAAAGGGATTAGAGGACATAAATGTATATGTATGCGTGTGTGTATACATATATATGTACTATGTGAGACCGTCGTATCATGATAAATTAATAAAGATATCAGATTACCTTTATTTTGCCCGACGTTTCGACCCAGTTGCATAGGCCGTTGTCGCGGGAAGACTGGCGTCTCAGCCAATGTCTTTCTACCTGTAATGTCTGTATACGTATATTTGGGCAGGAGTGTGTTTTCTTTAGTCCTTCACTACATAGTATAAAACAAAGTCGCTTTCTCTGTCCCTATGTCCCTTTGTATGCTTAAATCTTTGAAACTACGCAACGGATTTTGATGCGGTTTTTTTAATAGATAGAGTGATTCAAGAGGAAGGTTTATATGTATAATAACATCCATTAAATAGTGGAGTAGGCTATATATTTTATATCCGTACGAAGCCGGAGCGGGTCGCTAGTAATAAATATTTTAGATACATTATCAATTATTCAACTCTGCATACACATTCGTTGTTATAAATACTTCTAATGTTACTATTGAGTAATTTAGATACAAAATTGAGCTACATTGTAAAAGGCTTGTGTTAGTACTGATTAGTGTATTATGCGGATGTCTATGGATGTAAGTGTAGTGAAAGTAGTTTGTCTATTTCGGGAACAATGGGTATTCTTGATCTCTACCTACCCCAGTTTAGGGAAACTGGCCTGACACGTATGAAAGTAAATTGCAGCTTTATGCTACGATTATTTTGGGTAATATTCTTTTTAAAAAGTATTCAAGGAGATCGTTAATGTTTTCGAGGTTCTGTCAACCTTAAAAGGAATTTAAGGACGTGAATGTATACATATGTACACAAAATTATTGTAACATTAAAATCGATTTTATTCAGCAAAAAAAAAGTTATATCAAAATTAATACTACAAATGATATTTATTAGAATACATATAACACTAGTGACCCGCTCCAGCTTCGCACGGGTATAAAATATATAGCCTACTCCACTATTTAATGGATGTTATTATACATATAAACCTTCCTCTTGAATCATTCTATCTATTAAAAAAACCGCATCAAAATCCGTTGCGTAGTTTCAAAGATTTAAGCATACAAAGGGACATAGGGACAGAGAAAGCGACTTCGTTTTATACTATGTAGTGATACATAATAAAAACAGCTACTTACGTCGTTTTGAATACCGAACCACGCCATACATTATAAAAATGATGGCCACGTGTGTAAAACGATAGTAAAAGCACTTGAGCACGTGTTATAAACTGGAAAATTCAAAGGCTTTATAAAATTTTATGTAGTGGAACTTTTACGAAGGCTGCGGCGGAATATGTCCCTATAGTTAGGTATGTAGTATGTAATATTCTTCACAGATAGTTCCTAGGTAGTTTGGGATGTGTAAGGATGGAAACTAGCTGTATTTCTTAATGATTGTTCCGTGCTAGCATAGGACGTAAAAATAATGTCGTGCGGAATCTATTGGGCGATAGATTGGCAACTTGTCACTGATGTTTTAATAAAATACATACATACATACACATCACGCTTGATTCCCTGTAGAGGGATAGGCAGAGATCACGGATCCCCATTTGTCCCGATCCTGACAGACCACTTTCGCTACATTGACATTCATACATCTTCTCATACACTCTCGGCGGTTATAGGTACTCCTAACGTCACCTTTTTTCAATATGGCGTGATGTGTATGTATGTATGTATATATGTAAGTTTTAATAAAAATTGTTAATAAGTGACCAAAGAGATATTATCCTCTCCAAAGTCCTGTTCAACCCGAAAGGGATCAGAGGACTTGAATGGTATATGATATGTATGTATATGTTTCTTTAAAAACGATAAGAACACGTCTCTAACCCATCGTCCAATCGATTCTATTTACCTTTAATCAACTTTCATTTTCTCACGGAGAGATGGCGCTAGTGTGGAATTTTGATATCCAATATGGCGGAAAGTATTGTGAATAATAATATGAATGCTTTACAAGAGAAATTGGGGATAAAAATACGAGATATTTGCAGTGAAATCTTCATTTATTCTTCTTTATTTTCTGACGATTTGCCATAAAGTTAGGCAGCTTAAGTAATACATACATACACATCACGCCTGTTTCCCTGTAGATGGGTAGGCAGAGATGACGGATCCCCATTTGTCCCGATACTGACAGACCACTTTCGCTTCATTGACACTCGTAAATCATTCATATATACTTTGGCGGTTATAGGTACTCCTAACGTCAATACAATTACTTTTAAATTATGGTTCTTTTCTAAAATATATCTTAGGAAAGTCAGAATAAAAAGAATTTAGTTAGCATTTAATGTATATTATATTTATTTTATATTATTGTATTATGTTGCAAATTGGTTCTAACATATTGACAGAAAATCATGTCTTCAATAAAAAAGAGATTGATTATATATATGCATTGAGAAAAACGAATTGGAATTTCATAATCGAATTTTTCATTATTTGTTTTAATTGATACCGATAATTAATAAAATATATTTTAATTAGCCTGATATAGCAGATATACACATAAAACTTACAAACGCGATCACGACCATTAACCCTTGCGGGGTAGGTTCAGGTGTCCATATCAATATTCGATGCATTTCGCAAATGTTTTTAATTATGTAAATGTACATAGAAATAAATTTACATTGGCACATGTTCAAGCGGGATTTGAACCCCGTACCCACTGATACAGAGTTAAGCCCCAAACAACTGAACTACATCGAATTAATACGAAACTTAGAACGTAACGAAGAAATTGACAATAAAATAAAATGTATCAGCCAAATATACTTAAGATAAATTTTACAACCTCTTTAACCGAAGTAATGCACATAGTTACATAAAATCTCAATCCCAATTTAGCACAAACAATAAATCGATAAAACTCAAATACATTTCAAAACGGAGTCGCTCCATAAAATTGGAACGGAACCCAGCTAGGTTATGGCCATTGTAAATCCAGTGCCCAACCCTAAAATACTGTCATATAAAATATTGTATTGTTATTTACTAAATTCGACGTAGCTCAGTTGTTTGGGGCTTGACTCTGTATCGAGGGTACAGGGTTCAAATCCCACTTGAGCATGTACCAATGGAAATTAAGTTTATTGAATTTTTATGTACATTTTCGTAATAAAAATACATTTACAAAATGCGTCGAATACTACGGTGAGGGAAAATATCGTGAGGAAACCTATCTGTTACCCGAACAGGTAATAGTTAGTGCTTGTAAATGGCGACATGGCTTACCACCTGTCACATTGAGTACTGACTATCTGGTCAACACGTGGGTTTGAGGTGACCATAGAATTACTACCTTAGCAATTGCGGAGATGGACACCTGAACCTCTGATTACCCCGCACGGGTTAATGGTCGTGAATGCGTTTGTCTTTTTGTTTGTCTTTTTTTTATTAACTAATGCATACATACATATACATTCACGTCCTTCAATCCCTTACAGGGTGGACAGAAATTTGGATACATGAAAAAAATCTTCTTGTCCACTTAGAAGCATGTAAATTGGGGTTGTGATGTCATATGGAACATGATCATTATTTACAGTCGCTAACGGTGAGGGAAAACATCGTGACGAAACCTGCCTATCCCTCAGGATAGGTAATAGTCAGTGCCAGTATACGGCGATACGGTTCACTACCTATCACGTTGGGTGCTGTCTATCTAGTGATACGCGGGCTTCGAATGACCCATACCTAACATGCCTTCGATATTTCGGAGATGGGCATTCAAGCCTCTGACTACCCCGCCATAATAAAAAAGGGAGTGTGTATACACAAGTCGTGAAGCGTATGTTATGTATGTTTTTATGGAACATTAGTGACAGGTTGCTAGCCTATAGCCCAATTGATTCTATTTGCACTTAGTCCCTAAGACTCCTACGACATGCCGGGAAGAACGGCAGCTAGTTAGCATTCTTTTTTCGTTTCAAAATAGCACGGAACTACATTGTTAGTTTATGTAATAAAGAATTTAATGTACTCGTAAAAGTAATTTACATACACACACGTTGCCAATAAATATCATGGATTATTTAGCTATTTCAAGGGGAATAGACAGTGTTTATCAATACATAATATAATCTATCGCAACTATTAACCCTTGCGGGGTAGTCAGAGGTTCAGGTTTCCATCTTTGCAATTGCGAAGGTAGTAATTCTATGGCCACCTCGAACCCACGTGTTGACCAGATAGTCAGTACTCAATGTGACAGGTGGCAAGCCGTGTCGCCATTTACAAGCACTAACTATTACCTGTTCGGGGAACAGGTAGGTTTCCTCACGATGTTTTCCCTCACCGTAGTATTCGACGCATTTGGTAAACAACTTCACACTATTGCTGATCTGATATTGAACTGCGTTTGTGCTAAAACGTATTAGTGGAGTAAGGCCCAATAGTAGTAAAGATTACTGTCATTCTACTAAACAACACTTTTTATGTAATAGTTTTAAGAGATTCGTGATTTATACTCATGATTAATAACTAACGGGACTTATGTCTGTCCGTGACCATGGCTGCTGCAACGTAGCCGAAACGTCGGGTTAATAAAGGTAACTTTATTATATAAAAACATACGCGTTAAATTCCGTTAGTTATTAATCATGAGTATAAATTTCGAATCTCTTAAAACTATAATCTAAATAGGTACAAAGGTACATACTCTATAGAAACTCAATTTGACCTACCAAATGACGAAAGAATAGTTCTGCAAGATATTTATTGTAGAGAAGGTTAGTGTGGATACGGCTTCTTAGTTTTAATATAAGTCTGGTATTTAAAAGACACCTTATAGCTGGCTTTTATATATAATATAATATACAATAAGTTCCGTTAGTTATTAATCATGACTTTTTATCTTATTCAAAGATTGAAATCTCCACCCAGAAGGGACAAAGTCTCATTCATTGCATTGGCTTTTAATCTTTGTACTACAACATTGCATACAATGAAAGGATACGACGTGTATCGTGAAATATTATAGAGGTTGGTCGTAAAACGAAGTGGTAGTTTTATCAAATTTCTACCCTGACTTAGTAGCGTGGTAGAAATTGCAAGTTTCGTGGAGTAGTGGAGTAAGGTCGTTATAATTTGTACACGTATGCTACTCGCAGTTGGGGACGTTAAAAGAATGATAACTAGCTGCCGTTCTTCCCGACGTGTCGTAGTAGCTGATTTAGAGATTAATGGTCAATGAAAGCTAGCAACCTGTCACCAATCTTCTATATAACATCACAACCCCAACATTCAATAAAAAAGGACATTGAAAGTATTATCGTCTCTAAGCTTCTGTTCACCCCAAAAGGGATTAGAGGACATAAATGTATATGTATGCGTGTGTGTATACATATATATGTACTATGTGAGACCGTCGTATCATGATAAATTAATAAAGATATCAGATTACCTTTATTTTGCCCGACGTTTCGACCCAGTTGCATAGGCCGTTGTCGCGGGAAGACTGGCGTCTCAGCCAATGTCTTTCTACCTGTAATGTCTGTATACGTATATTTGGGCAGGAGTGTGTTTTCTTTAGTCCTTCACTACATAGTATAAAACAAAGTCGCTTTCTCTGTCCCTATGTCCCTTTGTATGCTTAAATCTTTGAAACTACGCAACGGATTTTGATGCGGTTTTTTTAATAGATAGAGTGATTCAAGAGGAAGGTTTATATGTATAATAACATCCATTAAATAGTGGAGTAGGCTATATATTTTATATCCGTACGAAGCCGGAGCGGGTCGCTAGTAATAAATATTTTAGATACATTATCAATTATTCAACTCTGCATACACATTCGTTGTTATAAATACTTCTAATGTTACTATTGAGTAATTTAGATACAAAATTGAGCTACATTGTAAAAGGCTTGTGTTAGTACTGATTAGTGTATTATGCGGATGTCTATGGATGTAAGTGTAGTGAAAGTAGTTTGTCTATTTCGGGAACAATGGGTATTCTTGATCTCTACCTACCCCAGTTTAGGGAAACTGGCCTGACACGTATGAAAGTAAATTGCAGCTTTATGCTACGATTATTTTGGGTAATATTCTTTTTAAAAAGTATTCAAGGAGATCGTTAATGTTTTCGAGGTTCTGTCAACCTTAAAAGGAATTTAAGGACGTGAATGTATACATATGTACACAAAATTATTGTAACATTAAAATCGATTTTATTCAGCAAAAAAAAAGTTATATCAAAATTAATACTACAAATGATATTTATTAGAATACATATAACACTAGTGACCCGCTCCAGCTTCGCACGGGTATAAAATATATAGCCTACTCCACTATTTAATGGATGTTATTATACATATAAACCTTCCTCTTGAATCATTCTATCTATTAAAAAAACCGCATCAAAATCCGTTGCGTAGTTTCAAAGATTTAAGCATACAAAGGGACATAGGGACAGAGAAAGCGACTTCGTTTTATACTATGTAGTGATACATAATAAAAACAGCTACTTACGTCGTTTTGAATACCGAACCACGCCATACATTATAAAAATGATGGCCACGTGTGTAAAACGATAGTAAAAGCACTTGAGCACGTGTTATAAACTGGAAAATTCAAAGGCTTTATAAAATTTTATGTAGTGGAACTTTTACGAAGGCTGCGGCGGAATATGTCCCTATAGTTAGGTATGTAGTATGTAATATTCTTCACAGATAGTTCCTAGGTAGTTTGGGATGTGTAAGGATGGAAACTAGCTGTATTTCTTAATGATTGTTCCGTGCTAGCATAGGACGTAAAAATAATGTCGTGCGGAATCTATTGGGCGATAGATTGGCAACTTGTCACTGATGTTTTAATAAAATACATACATACATACACATCACGCTTGATTCCCTGTAGAGGGATAGGCAGAGATCACGGATCCCCATTTGTCCCGATCCTGACAGACCACTTTCGCTACATTGACATTCATACATCTTCTCATACACTCTCGGCGGTTATAGGTACTCCTAACGTCACCTTTTTTCAATATGGCGTGATGTGTATGTATGTATGTATATATGTAAGTTTTAATAAAAATTGTTAATAAGTGACCAAAGAGATATTATCCTCTCCAAAGTCCTGTTCAACCCGAAAGGGATCAGAGGACTTGAATGGTATATGATATGTATGTATATGTTTCTTTAAAAACGATAAGAACACGTCTCTAACCCATCGTCCAATCGATTCTATTTACCTTTAATCAACTTTCATTTTCTCACGGAGAGATGGCGCTAGTGTGGAATTTTGATATCCAATATGGCGGAAAGTATTGTGAATAATAATATGAATGCTTTACAAGAGAAATTGGGGATAAAAATACGAGATATTTGCAGTGAAATCTTCATTTATTCTTCTTTATTTTCTGACGATTTGCCATAAAGTTAGGCAGCTTAAGTAATACATACATACACATCACGCCTGTTTCCCTGTAGATGGGTAGGCAGAGATGACGGATCCCCATTTGTCCCGATACTGACAGACCACTTTCGCTTCATTGACACTCGTAAATCATTCATATATACTTTGGCGGTTATAGGTACTCCTAACGTCAATACAATTACTTTTAAATTATGGTTCTTTTCTAAAATATATCTTAGGAAAGTCAGAATAAAAAGAATTTAGTTAGCATTTAATGTATATTATATTTATTTTATATTATTGTATTATGTTGCAAATTGGTTCTAACATATTGACAGAAAATCATGTCTTCAATAAAAAAGAGATTGATTATATATATGCATTGAGAAAAACGAATTGGAATTTCATAATCGAATTTTTCATTATTTGTTTTAATTGATACCGATAATTAATAAAATATATTTTAATTAGCCTGATATAGCAGATATACACATAAAACTTACAAACGCGATCACGACCATTAACCCTTGCGGGGTAGGTTCAGGTGTCCATATCAATATTCGATGCATTTCGCAAATGTTTTTAATTATGTAAATGTACATAGAAATAAATTTACATTGGCACATGTTCAAGCGGGATTTGAACCCCGTACCCACTGATACAGAGTTAAGCCCCAAACAACTGAACTACATCGAATTAATACGAAACTTAGAACGTAACGAAGAAATTGACAATAAAATAAAATGTATCAGCCAAATATACTTAAGATAAATTTTACAACCTCTTTAACCGAAGTAATGCACATAGTTACATTAAATCTCAATCCCAATTTAGCACAAACAATAAATCGATAAAACTCAAATACATTTCAAAACGGAGTCGCTCCATAAAATTGGAACGGAACCCAGCTAGGTTATGGCCATTGTAAATCCAGTGCCCAACCCTAAAATACTGTCATATAAAATATTGTATTGTTATTTACTAAATTCGACGTAGCTCAGTTGTTTGGGGCTTGACTCTGTATCGAGGGTACAGGGTTCAAATCCCACTTGAGCATGTACCAATGGAAATTAAGTTTATTGAATTTCTATGTACATTTTCGTAATAAAAATACATTTACAAAATGCGTCGAATACTACGGTGAGGGAAAATATCGTGAGGAAACCTATCTGTTACCCGAACAGGTAATAGTTAGTGCTTGTAAATGGCGACATGGCTTACCACCTGTCACATTGAGTACTGACTATCTGGTCAACACGTGGGTTTGAGGTGACCATAGAATTACTACCTTAGCAATTGCGGAGATGGACACCTGAACCTCTGATTACCCCGCACGGGTTAATGGTCGTGAATGCGTTTGTCTTTTTGTTTGTCTTTTTTTTATTAACTAATGCATACATACATATACATTCACGTCCTTCAATCCCTTACAGGGTGGACAGAAATTTGGATACATGAAAAAAATCTTCTTGTCCACTTAGAAGCATGTAAATTGGGGTTGTGATGTCATATGGAACATGATCATTATTTACAGTCGCTAACGGTGAGGGAAAACATCGTGACGAAACCTGCCTATCCCTCAGGATAGGTAATAGTCAGTGCCAGTATACGGCGATACGGTTCACTACCTATCACGTTGGGTGCTGTCTATCTAGTGATACGCGGGCTTCGAATGACCCATACCTAACATGCCTTCGATATTTCGGAGATGGGCATTCAAGCCTCTGACTACCCCGCCATAATAAAAAAGGGAGTGTGTATACACAAGTCGTGAAGCGTATGTTATGTATGTTTTTATGGAACATTAGTGACAGGTTGCTAGCCTATAGCCCAATTGATTCTATTTGCACTTAGTCCCTAAGACTCCTACGACATGCCGGGAAGAACGGCAGCTAGTTATCATTCTTTTTACGTTTCAAAATAGCACGGAACTACATTGTTAGTTTATGTAATAAAGAATTTAATGTACTCGTAAAAGTAATTTACATACACACACGTTGCCAATAAATATCATGGATTATTTAGCTATTTCAAGGGGAATAGACAGTGTTTATCAATACATAATATAATCTATCGCAACTATTAACCCTTGCGGGGTAGTCAGAGGTTCAGGTTTCCATCTTTGCAATTGCGAAGGTAGTAATTCTATCTTCTTCTTCTTCTTTGGGTGCCATCTCCTATCGGAGGTCGGCTATCATTGAGGCTACACGATCACGCGATGTTGTCGCTCGGAAGAGTTCTATATTACTCGTGTTGAACCACTCTGCGAGATTCTGCAGCCACGACGTTTTTCTGCGGCCAGGCCTTCTTCGACCTTCAACTTTGCCTTGCAGAATAAGTTGCAGTAGATTGTATTTGTCGGCGCGCATAATATGACCAAGATATTGCAGTTTCCTCCTTTTTATGGTCTTCAAGAGCTCTAACTTCTTATTCATTTTCAGTAAAACCGTTTCATTTGTTACACGATCCGTCCATGATATTTTCAACATCCTCCTATATATCCACATTTCGAAAGCTTCTAACCGTTTAGATAACGTCTGGGTTAGTGTCCAGGCTTCTACTCCGTATAACAGGATTGAAAATATATAAGACCGCACTAAGCGGCATCTCGTGGAGAGTTTCAGATTCCGGTTACAAAGAAGGTGATTCATCTTCATAAAAGCGCCTCTGGCTTGCTCTATGCGACATTTTATCTCTACACTCTGGTCTTCTTGGTCGTTCACCATACATCCAAGGTATTTATATGAACGGACTCTCTCAAGTGGTTGGTTTTTAACGCTTATAACTGCAGACATCTGTGGCGTACGACCTACGATCATGTACTTGGTCTTCTTTATATTGATGTTCAGACCGTTGCTAGCACTGATCGACTCAACACGGTTAAGTAACTGTTGTAGATCTCCCATAGAGCTAGCCAAAAGGATTGTATCGTCCGCATATCGGATGTTGTTGAGGGGCCTCCCGTTTACAACGATCCCTTCGGTTGCATTCTCAAGGGCTTCTGAGAAAATCTCTTCGGCATAGAGATTAAATAGCAACGGCGATAAAATACAACCCTGTCGCACTCCTCGTAGAATTTCCACATCAGCGGTAAGTTGGTGTTCCACGCGTACGTTAGCGGTCTGCTGCCAGTATAGGTTCTTAATGATGAAGACGTCTTTGGAATCAAGGCCTATTTTCTCGAGGATCTGAATCAACTTTTCGTGTTTTATGCGATCAAATGCCTTTTCATAATCTATGAAACAGACGTATACACATCTGTCCATATCCCAACAGCGTTGCATCAGCACTTTATAACCAAATAAAGCATCCCGCGTTCCATAGCCATTTCTAAACCCAAACTGTGTCTCTGAAATGTTATCTTCGCACTTTCTGTATATTCGTTTATGGATAACTTTAAGGAAGATTTTCAGGACGTGGCTCATTAGTGATATGGTGCGGTACTCGCTACATCGTTTTGCGGTGCTGATTTTTGGCAGAGTAATGAAGGTGGAATGGAGCCATTCTGAAGGAATTGTGCCGGGATTATAAATAACATTGAAGAGATTCACAATGACATCTAGATGGTCGTATTCTAGCAATTTCAAAACTTCCACGGGTACTTCATCTGGGCCTACGGCCTTACCGTTCTTTGCAGATTTTATTGCATAAGAAATTTCATCTTTTGTGATAGGGGGTCCAGTTAATTGTACATCTGTGCTTAAATGTTCCCCTCTTTGGTCATTAAAAAGCTCCTCAACATATTCTTTCCAGATCCTTAGACGGTCTTCTATACTCATGGCGTAGTTGCCATCTTTATCCTGAAGAGTAGAGGCTGATCGTCGTTTTTTCTGCCCAGTGAGTTCGTTTATCTTCTTATACATATTGAAGGCGTCATGTTTGGCTTGTAACTCTTCTATCTCTGTGCATTTGTCATTGATCCACAAATCCTTAGCCTCGATACATTTCCGTCTGATCTCTCTGTGAACCTCTTTATATTGCTTCTGGTCTGTATGTTTTACCAGTCGTCTCTGTGTCATTAAATCTAGGATTTCCCCTGTCATCCATTCTCCTGACTTGACAGCTTTAGCCGGCGTGAGCATCTCCTTTGCTGTGTTTATAATAACACTTTTGACATCTTTCCAAACTTGTTCTGGCGAGGTTTTTGGCGTTTGAAGTTTGATTTGTTCCCGTAACTCATGGAATTTATTATGGAGGGCACAATGAAGCTTTCTCTTTATGTCCTTATTCCTAAGTTGAGAAACATCAATCCTTGATGACGCCTTTGATGGTATCAGTTTCTTTAGCTTCGTGGTAAAGACTCCCAAGAGAGGATTGTGATCTGCACCAACATCTGCTCCCGGATAGGTTTTAACCGACTTAAAACTGTTACGGTACCTCATGTTGACTAATATGAAATCTATCTGGTTTCTTATAATATTTGTCGGAGAATCAGCAGGGGATTTCCAAGTGTAAAGACGGCGTGGGGGTAGCTTAAAATAAGTGTTCATTACTACCAGAGATTCTTCTTGACAGAATTGAATGAGACGATCTCCCCGATCGTTGCGCATGCCCAAGCCGTAAAGCCCGACAACATTTTGAATAGGACCTTCACCGATCTTAGCGTTAAAGTCACCCATGATTACAGTACACTCTGACTTTTTTAGTTTGGTGAGTACGGTTTTCAAGTCCTTATAAAACTCTTCAAGAATGCTGTTATTTTTATCTGCAGTAGGTGCATATACCTGGATGATGTTTAAATTTATAGGTTTTGCTCTAAATTGTAACAAAATTATGCGGTCCGATACTGGTAGAAAGTTAATTACTGTTGTCTTAATATGCTTTTTGATCATAACTGCAACTCCGTTTCTGTGATGTTTGTCGTCGTTACCACTGTAGTAGGTAACGGTATCATCAGTCGTTTCTATACCGCTTCCTTTCCATCGGGCTTCACTTATCCCCAGTACGTCGACTTCGAGTCTCCTGAACTCCTTTTCTACGTTTTTAAACTTCTCTTCCTTAAACATGCTTTGCACGTTCCATGTCGCAATTTTTATGGCACACCCGGGGATTCTTAGCACCCTCTGACCATTTAAGGTCTGCCGGGGACTGAGGGCCGTTGTATTTTTGTACTGAGCCATAATGATTTTCCTGGGAAAAGTTAATGCGGTGGTCTTCCCTTTGCCTTCCGCATCGCTGTTTGTCAACGTAGTAACAATAGTGACCCTCGACTGTTCCAGTCTCCGTAACTTCCACTCTCGGGTCTACTGCAGACGCAGCTGCCCGCTGCAGGGAAAGGATGTGCTTATTTACTGGCGGCACTTACTCGCCATGTCACATGGTAGTCATTGAACGCATGTAGCATTTTATAGAGAAGTCCTTTCCACCAGACTTCCCACTACGTTCTCGTCACCTTGCCGCTGTGTGGCCGGGGACTGCTTATTCAACATATTCGCAGCTAACCATCATATCTGATGGCCGTTCACTATCCGCCACCTGTGACCCCGATGGTAGCCTACAGCTCAGCCCCACGAAATACAACTCAACATCAAACGTGCCTCAAAACACTAAAAATACTAAAAACTCATTTTTCAATAAAATTTTGCTATTTTTCGTTATCTAATAATAAATAGTAATTCTATGGCCACCTCGAACCCACGTGTTGACCAGATAGTCAGTACTCAATGTGACAGGTGGCAAGCCGTGTCGCCATTTACAAGCACTAACTATTACCTGTTCGGGGAACAGGTAGCTTTCCTCACGATGTTTTTCCCTCACTGTAGTATTCGACGCATTTGGTAAACAACTTCACACTATTGCTGATCTGATATTGAACTGCGTTTGTGCTAAAACGTATTAGTGGAGTAAGGCCCAATAGTAGTAAAGATTACTGTCATTCTACTAAACAACACTTTTTATGTAATAGTTTTAAGAGATTCGTGATTTATACTCATGATTAATAACTAACGGGACTTATGTCTGTCCGTGACCATGGCTGCTGCAACGTAGCCGAAACGTCGGGTTAATAAAGGTAACTTTATTATATAAAAACATACGCGTTAAATTCCGTTAGTTATTAATCATGAGTATAAATTTCGAATCTCTTAAAACTATAATCTAAATAGGTACAAAGGTACATACTCTATAGAAACTCAATTTGACCTACCA
The DNA here is from genome assembly GCA_030578115.1 of Leucoptera coffeella. NCBI lineage: Eukaryota > Metazoa > Arthropoda > Insecta > Lepidoptera > Lyonetiidae > Leucoptera > Leucoptera coffeella. Next base: position 48,368 of record JAMBLF010000668.1, on the reverse strand, counting down.
AATGACGAAAGAATAGTTCTGCAAGATATTTATTGTAGAGAAGGTTAGTGTGGATACGGCTTCTTAGTTTTAATATAAGTCTGGTATTTAAAAGACACCTTATAGCTGGCTTTTATATATAATATAATATACAATAAGTTCCGTTAGTTATTAATCATGACTTTTTATCTTATTCAAAGATTGAAATCTCCACCCAGAAGGGACAAAGTCTCATTCATTGCATTGGCTTTTAATCTTTGTACTACAACATTGCATACAATGAAAGGATACGACGTGTATCGTGAAATATTATAGAGGTTGGTCGTAAAACGAAGTGGTAGTTTTATCAAATTTCTACCCTGACTTAGTAGCGTGGTAGAAATTGCAAGTTTCGTGGAGTAGTGGAGTAAGGTCGTTATAATTTGTACACGTATGCTACTCGCAGTTGGGGACGTTAAAAGAATGATAACTAGCTGCCGTTCTTCCCGACGTGTCGTAGTAGCTGATTTAGAGATTAATGGTCAATGAAAGCTAGCAACCTGTCACCAATCTTCTATATAACATCACAACCCCAACATTCAATAAAAAAGGACATTGAAAGTATTATCGTCTCTAAGCTTCTGTTCACCCCAAAAGGGATTAGAGGACATAAATGTATATGTATGCGTGTGTGTATACATATATATGTACTATGTGAGACCGTCGTATCATGATAAATTAATAAAGATATCAGATTACCTTTATTTTGCCCGACGTTTCGACCCAGTTGCATAGGCCGTTGTCGCGGGAAGACTGGCGTCTCAGCCAATGTCTTTCTACCTGTAATGTCTGTATACGTATATTTGGGCAGGAGTGTGTTTTCTTTAGTCCTTCACTACATAGTATAAAACAAAGTCGCTTTCTCTGTCCCTATGTCCCTTTGTATGCTTAAATCTTTGAAACTACGCAACGGATTTTGATGCGGTTTTTTTAATAGATAGAGTGATTCAAGAGGAAGGTTTATATGTATAATAACATCCATTAAATAGTGGAGTAGGCTATATATTTTATATCCGTACGAAGCCGGAGCGGGTCGCTAGTAATAAATATTTTAGATACATTATCAATTATTCAACTCTGCATACACATTCGTTGTTATAAATACTTCTAATGTTACTATTGAGTAATTTAGATACAAAATTGAGCTACATTGTAAAAGGCTTGTGTTAGTACTGATTAGTGTATTATGCGGATGTCTATGGATGTAAGTGTAGTGAAAGTAGTTTGTCTATTTCGGGAACAATGGGTATTCTTGATCTCTACCTACCCCAGTTTAGGGAAACTGGCCTGACACGTATGAAAGTAAATTGCAGCTTTATGCTACGATTATTTTGGGTAATATTCTTTTTAAAAAGTATTCAAGGAGATCGTTAATGTTTTCGAGGTTCTGTCAACCTTAAAAGGAATTTAAGGACGTGAATGTATACATATGTACACAAAATTATTGTAACATTAAAATCGATTTTATTCAGCAAAAAAAAAGTTATATCAAAATTAATACTACAAATGATATTTATTAGAATACATATAACACTAGTGACCCGCTCCAGCTTCGCACGGGTATAAAATATATAGCCTACTCCACTATTTAATGGATGTTATTATACATATAAACCTTCCTCTTGAATCATTCTATCTATTAAAAAAACCGCATCAAAATCCGTTGCGTAGTTTCAAAGATTTAAGCATACAAAGGGACATAGGGACAGAGAAAGCGACTTCGTTTTATACTATGTAGTGATACATAATAAAAACAGCTACTTACGTCGTTTTGAATACCGAACCACGCCATACATTATAAAAATGATGGCCACGTGTGTAAAACGATAGTAAAAGCACTTGAGCACGTGTTATAAACTGGAAAATTCAAAGGCTTTATAAAATTTTATGTAGTGGAACTTTTACGAAGGCTGCGGCGGAAAATATCCCTGTAGTTAGGTACGTAGTATGTAATATTCTTCACAGATAGTTTCTAGGTAGTTTGGGATATGTAAGGATGAAAACTAGCTGTCTATCTTAACGCTTGTCCCGTGCTAGTATAGGACGTAAAAATAATGTCGTGTGGAATCTATTGGGCGAGATTGGGAACTTGTCACTGATGTTTTAATAAAATACATACATACATACACATCACGCTTGATTCCCTGTAGAGGGATAGGCAGAGATCACGGATCCCCATTTGTCCCGATCCTGACAGACCACTTTCGCTACATTGACATTCATACATCTTCTCATACACTCTCGGCGGTTATAGGTACTCCTAACGTCACCTTTTTTCAATATGGCGTGATGTGTATGTATGTATGTATATATGTAAGTTTTAATAAAAATTGTTAATAAGTGACCAAAGAGATATTATCCTCTCCAAAGTCCTGTTCAACCCGAAAGGGATCAGAGGACTTGAATGGTATATGATATGTATGTATATGTTTCTTTAAAAACGATAAGAACACGTCTCTAACCCATCGTCCAATCGATTCTATTTACCTTTAATCCCTTAGTCACCTACGTACCGGGAAGAACGGCATCTAGTTAACATTTTTATTACGTACACTCTAGACATTATTAAATTCAGTTCTTACTATCATTATATTAAATTTGAACCCGTGTGATTCCAAGTTATTAAAATAAAGAGGATTTGTCTAAGTATGTAACTTTAGAAACAAATGCAACACTACACATTAATCACCATAACAATAATCCTTTTGTTTTTATAGAATGGGTGACATCTTAATACTATTCACTGTTAATTACCATACATATTTATTGGATTAAACGTATTTTATATAACAATAATGGTCATTTCACTGTTTTAGTACACTATTTAGGACCAACGACACTTAATTAAAAACCCTGTCACCTATTTCAAAGGCCAAGTTAACTACCTTTCCTGTCTTTTGTCCCCGAGTAGGTGATTCGATGTCGCCGAGAACATAATAGCTACACGTAGTTTTTAGCTTTATTTTTTACTAGCGACCCGCTCCAGCTTCGCACGGGTATAAAATATATAGCCTACTCCACTATTTAATGGATGTTCTTATACATATAAACCTTCCTCTTGAATCACTCTATCTATTATAAAAAACGCATCAAAATCCGTTGCGTAGTTTCAAAGATTTAAGCATACAAAGGGACATAGGGACAGAGAAAGCGACTTTGTTTTATACTATGTAGTGAAACCTACTATGTTCTAGCTGGGATGTTATAGAATTCTCACTAGCTGTCTTACTTCTCGGCTTGTCGTAGGAGGTGATTAAGGGGGCTGATGGAATCTATGGGGTGATGGGCTAGTAAACTGTCATCAATTAATTAACATACAACTACAAATAATACATTTAAGATTGTTAAAAGTGATATTTTTAGTCTCTGAGATTCTGTCTGCTTGATGCCGAGTAATAAATGTGAACGTATATGTATTATAAATTTATATAACGGTGAGGGAAAACATCGTGAGGAAACTTGCTTATTCCTCAGGATAGGTAATAGTGAGTGCCTATATATGGCGATACGGTTCACTCACTACCTATCACGTTGGGTGCTGTCTATCTAGTGATACGCGAGCTTCGAATGACCCATACCTAACATGCCTTCTAAATTTCGTAGATGAGCATTCAAGCCTCTGACTACCCCGCCATAATAAAAAAGGGAGTGTGTAGACACAAGTTGTGAAGCGTATGTTGTTGTTTTGTTGTATATGTATTTAAATTCAAATTATTCATACAAGCTAATATTGGAATTGAGTTGAATGTAATACGTTAAAAGAAGGGTTACAATAGGAATCTATAAAGCTAAAGTGGAAGGTAGAGTTGGACGGGGCAGGCCGCGTAGAACTTATACAGATACGTAGTATGAAGAACAGAAGAAAATGTACGAGAAGGTTAATGGGTGTGAGTGAAGCAAGAGAGATTTGTCACCCATTCCAGGTGGCGATCGATAGTCACTGACTATTTCGTTGGGAATGTATAGGCCTTAATATATGTATGTATGAATTACTTAAGTGATAAACCAGTATATATTAATGACCAATACTAATTTTAAAAGTAACTAAGATTATTTTTGCTGTGGTTCTCCGTCCCAAAACAGACTAAATATTGATAATTCTATTATAGTATTAAGAAATTCGCGATTTATACTCATGAAATATGAATCGTAAGTCTGCCCGTGACCATGGCTACTGCAACGTAGCTGAAACGTCGGGTTAATAAAGGTAATTTTATTATATAAAAACTTACGCGATAAGTCCCGTTAGTTATTAATTCTATCATATATAAATATACATATTTAGCCTCAAACCTATATCTTTAAACCTTATTTCAACTTAACACAATTCTATTCTAAACATTTCACTTAGAATTTATTAGTACTCAACTTAGTAACTAAGTTAACGGGCTAGCGGCTAAAACGGAGCCTTGATTGATATGGCAACATTCGTTTTATGCCCTGGATTGAGTGTTGCCAGATAACAGGGTGCTTTGGGCTTCAGCGCCGTTAGGACTTAACTAATCACCTAGGTATTCTGGATATTGCTGTAATGACTTGAAGGGTGGTTTTGTGATCTTATAAAATTGTGTATTGTGTTATAATTTAAGGCGCGTTTGTGATATTATACCTTCACGTCCTTCAATCCCTTTCGTGTGGATAGAACCTTGGATATTTTGTATCTCCTAATTAAATTTTAGCATAAATATTGGGTTTTAATGTCCTATGGAAACCGTCGCCCAATTTATCCCACTCTTAGGACCTTATTCGCCTCATATGACGTACCGGGAAGAACGGCAGCTAGTTAGCATTATCTTTACGTCCCAAACACACTATCTCGTTATTGTGATATTTGAAATAAATTAAATATATTTAGGTCATTTACTAGCGCTGAGTTTTACTTGTTTGAGGAAACGGTAACGTAATAGTTAGAACGGAAAGATAAAAGGTAGGGCTTGTAAATGGCGACATGGCTTATCATCTATCACATTAAGTACTGACTATCTAATCAACACGTGGGTTCGAGGTGGCCATAGAAATTACCTCTTCAATTACAGTGATCGACATCCAACCTTTGACTACTCCGCAAGGATTATTCTTAAAGCGTTTGTCTTTAAAGTTTTCATAAATTCACAAAGTGCTCCACTATTTATCCTTTTCACCGCAGGATTTCTTATCTGAAAGGCTTTAGTCTAAGGCTGCGGGGGTAAGAGATGACAGCTGCTTTCCAGCATCCAGAGGGTTGAGCTGGTAATCGCTGAAAGGGTGGACAGAATTCAAATGCCCGTTGAAAGTTTCGTCTCATTTTGTTGTTCTAAGAAAATTTATAGGGTTTACTTATGTAATATTATTGACAGATTGTTAGTTTATCCCAATATTTCTGTTAAATATATACATATATTCAACGGGATACGTAGAAACTATAGATCACCACCTGTAACGATCCTGACAAATCTCTCTAGCTTCACTCACACCCATTAACCTTCTCATACATGCTCTTCTGTTCTTCACACTACGTACACCCGCCTTGAGAAGAATGTCTCTAATTTGATATGAATCAGTTCACTTAATTCCCATTAATATAATTGATTTGTCTTATTTAGGAAGTAAGAAGAAAAACAGCTAGTTATCATTCTATTTACGTCCCTAAGTAGTATGGAATAAAAGATATTTTCTATTATCAGGTTGTATTAATCTATTATCGTTCATTCTTATGACACGTCCTAACCAAATATTTACACCTGACCTCAAGTAAAGGACCACTCAAAACGCAGGTAATAGAATAGAAAACGTAATCAATCTATATATACACATAGACACATAAATACGTATAACGGATATGTATGTAAACACTTCAACTCTATTTGGAATATCCAAATATTTCTTGCATAAATAAAATTTTATTATATTTTTAAAATTCTTTTTAGATATTTATGATGGAAACCAACAAGTAGCTAGCCTATCGCCTTATAGATTTATTTTACTTCTAACAATGGCAGCACCTCTTAATTATTTAAGATTAGCACGGTAGAATTTCAATGCTAAGAGACAACCAGTGTCAGGCAAATGTTTTAACTTTCAATGAATGTACTGTACTTGTACTTATGTTGAGTAAAACATTTTACTTTGACTTTAACTATTAATTTTATGAAAATCTAGTCCCATATACACTTTTTCACCTAAGAATTGAACCCAGATCCTTCCCAATACGTAAAATGACCTCCCCCCAACCAACACCCGCCTTTCATTGTAACTCAGTAACTAAGTAACCGACCACTCAAAGATAGTAACAGAAGCACGTAACCACTTGGTCTGTGCGAACCCTAATTAAGTAAACAGTTTACGTGGTCCTTTAAACTTAACTTACGTAAATACAACAAGAATGTTACAGTTTTAAGAGATTCGCGATTTACACTTATGATTAATAACTAACGGGACTTATCGCGTATGTTTTTATATAATAAAGTTACCTTTATATGTACAGTCAGTCTGCCCGTGACCATGGCTGCTGCAACGTAGCCGAAACGTCGGGTTAATAAAGGTAACTTTATTATATAAAAACATACGCGATAAGTCCCGTTAGTTATTAATAACAAGAATGTTATCCTGTCTTGGGACATAAGAATGCTAACTAGCTGCCGTTCTTTCCAACATTATAGGTGATGGGACTCGGGATAGTATGGATCGTAATCGGCAATGGGCTAGCAACCTATCACTACATAGGTAGCATGGCAATCTCAATATTCATGCTAAAAAGTGTACTAGAAGATGTTTACATGTGTTCTAAGTTCTGTACACCCGAAAAGGATTATAGAGGATGAATGTTAATGTCTTTTGAGTATTACCATCATATTTAAAAGGATATTCTACAGTACTTTGTCAATTAAACATAAATATGGATGTATGAATTACCTTTAAGTATCCTTTTTTATTGACGACCTCCATTGCGCGATCGGTTAGCCACGGGAACGCTTATAGTGACGCCCCGGGTTCGATTCCCGGTGGAGGCAGAGTTAAGAACTACGCTTTTCTACTGCTTTCCAGTCTGGTCGTTGATTATATGCTATATATATATATATATTTATCTATGTATAATATGTATATATTTCTTAAATTTACGTTGACTAGTACCCTTAACACAAGTCTTAAATGAACTTACCAAGGGGCTAGTTCAATTGGTGTAATAATGTCCAAATATTATTATTATTTATAAGCATTATATTAGCATTCTTTAATAGCAAACAAACCTAAAATCTTACATAGTATACAAAATAACATGTAATTTCTATAATCCAGTCTTTACTATTGAGGTTTGTGTACAAAAAAGGTAAAAGAATATTATTTGTACTACGGATCAAGCTTTACTACGTGTTTGAACATGCTACGGCGTCTGCTACGAGTTTACCATGCTACGAATTAAGGTTTTACATGCTATAAAACAGGCTGTATTTACTCGTATTCTAGATTTTATTTCGTTAGGCTCTTTTTATATTTGTTAGGTACACATATATCAATAACTTGAGTACTTCAATCCCTTTCGGGGTGGACAGAACTTCGATGTTATAAATTATTGGAGTTTTTTAGCATTTAAATAGAAAACCCGTGACAGTTACTAGCCCATTGCTCTATACATTTCAATCATACATATTCATTTAATAACCTATTACTACAAATGAGGTAGTTAGTCATCATATTCTTACCGTCCTAGGTACCCCATATATACATTTAGTCTTTGTGTCTCTACCCACTCCCTTTTAAAACACAGACGTGTCCCAAAGTGACTTTTCAGCGCTTTGTGAAATGCTGAACGTGTGAAAACTGCAATCGATTTGCATTTGGTCGTGTCAGGAAAAAGGCTGTCAGGGAAAATAAAATGTTAGGTGGATTTACTATTTTTATAGTCCCTTGCTAGTTTGAGACCTAAAAAGAATGCTAACTAGCTTCCGTTCTTCCCGGCATGTCGTAGAAGGCGACTAAGGGACTAGAGGTAAATATAATCAATTGGGCGATAGGCTTGGAATCTGTCGCAAATGTTCCGTGATAACGTCACAACAGTGCCCTAGGAGATATTATATCTCCGAGGTTTTGTCTACCCCGAAAGGAAATAAAGGACGTGTATAAGCACTATTTTTATAAAAGCACAGTTAAAATTATAAATATATACATACACAATCGTCTCCTTGTAAATATAATAGCATATATAAATACATACACTTCACGACTTGTGTATACACACTCCCTTTTTTATTAAGGCTTAGTAGTTAGAGGCTTGAGTGTCCATCTCAGAAATTTCGAAGGCATGTTAGGTATGAGGTACTCAAAGCCTGCGTTTCACTACATAGACAGCTCCCAGCGTGATAGGTAGGGAACCGTATCGCCGTATACTGGCTATAACTTATCCCGAAGGAAAGGCAGATTTCCTCACGATGTTTTCCCTCACCGTTAGTGACTGTAAATTATATAGCTTAAGAAGCCTGTAGTGTACATACTGTACTAGTATTTTTAATAGTCTAGTAGTTAAAAGAATGTAAGTGGTGGATATAAGAATATTACAATGATTGTCATAAAATATCAAGTGACATAAAATAAACCAAATGTCAAAAATTAGATAATCGTCAAAATAATAAAGTAAATGTCAACAATAACAAACAATAATTAAATTGTAACAAAAACCTTTGGCCATATACTCTTTTATAGAATGAAAGTCTGGTAACAAAGGTTTAAAATACTTTGTTTATAAAATATACGCAAGAAGTCACGTTTTTTTTGTAAAATGACATATTCAGTCAAAATATTACAATAAAATTAGTTACCCAGAAAATAAAAATATAATTCTGAAACCGTACGTTAAAGGTATTGTTAGTTAGTCTGTATCTAATTCTAGTCTCTTACCAAAACACTAAACTGTAACCACACTGTATAAACGGAGTGACTTCACAGAGTAAGAGAAATTCCGAAGAGACACAGATTCAATTGAAATTCAATTCACTTTTGACACTTTGTCTTTTCAAAGAAAGCGTTCTGCATTTTTAAAGTTATAGGTTCAGTCGAGATGGATTGATGTGTGTTTAAAATGGAATTGTTTAGGGGGTGAATAAAAGAATGGTTGAATACAATTTGTATGGCATACATAATTAAACTTAATGATAAATAGAACTATAAATTAAAAACGTAGATTGATTAATACGTAGTACATACATAAAATAAAGAAGCGTTTAAAATATATATGGAAGTGTTATTTGTTGAAATTCGAAAATAATTATATCATTCACACATTACAAACTATTTTTATCATAATTATTAGGGTTATGGTGATCTCTACTTAAAGGGAAACGTGCGTAATGTATATGTATTTAAATGGCATTGGTAATAGATTGCTAGCTCATCGCTAATAGATTTTATTTATGCCTAGTCCCTTAGTCGTCTATTACGACAGCCGAGATTAACGGTAGCTAGTTACATACATATACATTCACGTCCTTTAATGTCTTTCGGGGTGAACAAAACCTTAAAGACAAGAAAACATCTCCTTAGTTATTTATTAGCATAAAATTAGGGTTGCGATATCACAATGGAACATTAGTGACAAGTTGCTAGCACGTCTCCCTTTAGATTTCATTTACCTCTAGTTTGTAGTCATCTCCTACGACATACCGGGAAGAACTGCAGCTAGTTATAATTATTTTTACGTCTCAAACTACCGAGTCTTAACTATCCCAAAAGTTTGTATCTTCCCAGAAACCTAGTTAAGAACTTTTTATCCATCTCAACTTTTGAAATTAGAATACCTAGCCATTCTAGTGCATACAAGTTAACCTAGGATGTACTTAGCAATTGTAAGTAGCTAGGGAAAGGCCAAGTTTTGGAATTCAGATTAGTTGGCTGGGATTAGCCCGGGAAGTTCTAAGGGTGTGGGAAAAAGTGTGAGGTTAACTAAAGATAGGTAGGAAGTTAATGTCTAAATTGAATTCGTAACAACACTAAACTAATGTCGATGCAAATTAAGGTTTTCTGTTTTGAAAATTATCTAAATGTAACTGTGCAGTTTGAGAAACAAGTCGCTTTTACGGTGATGGTAATTTTATTGCTTTCCCAAACATTATTATTGAATTGTACGCATTTATTTACGACAAACGAAATTATTATAGTGAAACCTACTTCATCATCGGTATTGGTAATAGTCAGTGCTTGTAAATGGCTTACCACCTATCAAATTGGGTTCAACACGTAGGTTTGAAATTGTGACTTTATTGTTATAACATTTAAAATGGGAATGATGTACTCCGGGTTCTCTGACTAAAAAAAGCAAAGGACAATTGTCGTGAAGCTAATATTATATTTTTAATTTAAAGTACTTTTAATAGGCACTGCCATTTTCCACTTTATCTAGATTTACATAAAAAAGATAACGCTAAAATTACCTAGCATATATACCACCACCAATCTCTAATTGTATCAAAACGCGAAACAAAACTGTCAGGCTTAAAAGAAATATAGATAATCGATCTCTGTTATCTCTATAGGGGAAATGGCTTGATATGTCAATTTAACATTAGTTAAAACACATTTACGAAATGCATCGAATTATACGGTGAGGGAAAACATTCTAAGAAAACCTACCTGTTTCCCGAACAGGTAATAGTTAGTGCTTGTTAATGGCGACTTAGCTTACCTGTCACATTGAGTACTGACTATCTCGTCCTTGTGGGTTCGAGGTGTCCATAAAATGACTACCTTCACAAATGCGGAGAAGACACCTGAACCTCTGACTATCCCGCAAGGGTATGGTCGCAAACGTCGTTTGTCGTATACGTTAGTTAGTCCTTCACCATTTCAGTGCATCAAAGGAGGTTGAGTTCCGGCGCATTGCCCCTGGCAACCACAGAATACGAATGAGACGAAGATATTAATATCTGTGGTCACGTCGCCACTCTCACTCGCCGATTGAATGCGTTTTGGCACTGGCTGACACGTTTTATATTATTACCATACATATGCATGTACACACACCTCTGTAATCCCTTTCGGGGTGGACAGAAGCTTGGAGATATGAAAACATCTTGGTCACTTAGTAGCATGTATATTGGGGTTTTGATGTCATATGGAACATTGGTGACAGGTTGCTAACCTATAACCCTATAGATTAATTATACCCCTAGTCTCTTAGTCACCTCCTACGACATGCCGGGAAGAACGGGAGCTAGTTAGCATTATTTTTACGTCACAGACTAGCACGGGACTAGGGAACATACTATATAATTATGTTAATTACTATCTGGTATCTTTTGACGACCTCCGTGGCGCGATCGGTTAGCCGTCTGAACGCTAATCGTGAGGTCCCGGGTTTGATTCCCGTGGAGGCTGAGTCAAGAACTACGGTTTTCTTCTGATTTCCAGTCTGGTCGTTGATTATATATGTTATATATGTATTTATATATATTTCTTTAATACGTTGACTAGTACCCTTAGTACTGTACTTAACAAGGGGCTAGTTCGATTGGTGTAATAATGTCCTACAATATTATCATAATTACCTATATGATAGTACATTTAATTAAGATTACACCTCGCATATATTGAATACTGTAATTTCACCTCAATGGAAGGCACCGCAATCCCTTAATCGCATCTTAAGTCAATTATAAAGCCATGTCCAAGAGATAATTACATGTATTGTCGCTAATTCATCGATTAAACACATTCTATTGAAGATTTGATTGAACAATGTACGCGTTTGATTGAATGTTACTATATGTTTAATAAGCTTTAGGTATGAGGTGACTAAGGTATATTTGAGTCATTGATAATTTTTTATAAGATTTGTTATTAGAAAGTATACATTGATATTATTTCTTGTGTTTAGGTTCGGTCCAATAAGGCATGTGATAGTCAGATAGATGACTTATTGAAAAGAGTGACGGTAGATGTACCAATAATCGAAAGTAAATAAATTTCAATAAAGCGAAAGTGGTTTTAGTTTTAGAGATTCGCGATTTATACTCATGATTAATAACTAACAGGACTTATCGCGTATGTTTTTATTATATAAACACATATGCGTCACAAACAGTCATACAGTCTGCCCGTGACCATGGCTGCTGCAACGTAGCCGAAACGTCGGGTTAATAAAGGTGACTTTATTATATAAAAACATACACGATAAGTCCCGTTAGTTATTAATCACGAAAGTGGTTTGCCCGGATCGATATATATATATATATATATATATATATATATATAGTTGATAGGTTAGGTGTATAATAAAACAAAAATTTATGGGTGTGATTGAAAGCATGACAGATTTGTCAAGATTTGTCAGGACGTAGAGGCGTGAATATATGTCAGCGTGTATGTACCTCCCATACTAGCACAGAAATTATCAACCTTACTTAAATGCACTCCTATACACTGTTTACCCCGCAAGAAAACGACCTCAATCAACTTTGAAGGGGAAGTAATGAAAGTTGTTCTTTCGTTTCCCTTTTATGCTCTCTGTTTACCCCCAATTAAGTCTGCGCTTGCAGTGGAACTAATTAGATGGACTATTAACCCTTCCTTAGGGATCGGTTGAGAGAGTTTGTTTTTAAAACTACGTTTACTAGTATGGTTTATGCGATGGAATAGAGAAGTAAGTAGTTTATTTTATTAATTGTATAAAGTATACAGGATGGCGTATTGAAATCGGTCAGTATGGAAAAGTCTGAAACTGTAAGACGTATGAAGATTTATGATTAATAATTAACGGGACTTATCGCGTAAGTTTATATATAATAAAATTACGCGATAAGTCCCGTTAATTATTAATCATGAGTATAAATCGCGAATCTCTTAACTACAGTTACACTACAGTTGAACTACAGGGAATCAAGCCTATAATTCATATAATTCTATTATAATTATATTATATGAAGATTTGTTTGTAGGAACCATGTCACCGATTTAGATACAAAGAAAAACTGCATTTACACCTTATTTGAATGAGTCATATATGTTACACAGGACTTATAGAGACAAATAACCACTTTCACGATTATTAACCCGTGAGGGGTAGTCAGAGGTAATCGCGCAGGTAATTTTGTGGCCACCTCAAACCCACGTGTTGACCAGATAGACAGTACTCAATGTGACAGGTGGTAAGCCATGTCGCCATTTACAAGCACTAACTAACCTGTTCGGCGAACAGATAGGTTTTCTTACGATGTTCAACGTAATATTCGATGAATTTCATAAATGTATCTTTATTACGAAAGTGTTAATATTATTAAATTGTACGTAATTTGCATTATTTAGTCTGCTATACCTAAATCAACATTATAGTTTTAAGAGATTCGCGATTAATACTCATGATTAATAACTAACGGGACTTATCGCGTAAGTTTTTATATAATAAAATTAGCTTTATTAACTTGACGTTTCGGCTATGTTGCAGTAGACATGGTCACGGGCAGACTGACGATTCATATTTCTTCGCCTGCACCGCAGTATTCTGTCAGATTCTTCTCCGACTACCATCACTGCAACGTTTTTATCAATAACACGCGACCTACACAATTAAATCAACATTGACAGCCACCTCAATCCATAACACATACATAAGTACAAATTCATAGGAAACCATAACCCCTGTTGACACAGTCAGTAACAACACCCACGTATCAAAATTGATGACACTGCCATCGCTGAGTAAACACTAGGTTTTGAGTTGTTTGCTAAGGACCTAGAATCTAGACTGGAATAACATCGTAACATAACTTAACGAGTGTGTATGAGGAGGTGTATAATCAATGAAGCGAAGGTCTGTCAGGATCGGGACAGATGGGGATCTGTGATCTCTGCCTACCCTTCTTCAGGGAAACGGGTGTGATGAATATACATGCTCACGATGTTTACCACGCTGCAGAGTTGGCGATTTGGTTAATATAATTTTCTAGGGGTTTTAAGAATTTTCTTTGTTTTAAAATGAATAATGTTTGAAAAAGTATTTGAGGTACTATTTAGCTGGTTTTATATTTGGTGTAGTTAGAGATGATTATAAGATAGTTTTATTATACTACTACGGCAAGATGGACTGATGACCTGAAAAAGGTCGCTGGTAGTGGTTGGCTGAGGGCCACGAGTGATCGTGTTTTGTGGCGTTACCTTGGGGAGGCCTCCGTCCAGCAGTGGACTGTCATAGGCTGATTGATTGATTGATTGACTACGGCAAGAGTACATAGTATTAAATGCAAGTATGATACTTTAATAATATAAATATATGTAGATAAAATGTATATTAACCATTTTTGCTTAGACTTTTTTTAAGTTTAATAATAGTTGAAGTGAAACATAAAAGAAATTTAGGAGTTTTAGTTTTTAAGGGACAGCTATATCTTAATGAAACGAAATCCCTGTATAAGAAAGTTTAATATAATTTAAGTATCATACAAAATAATATAAAACAAAAAGGATGACTATATCAAATTTTTTTTCCATAGTCCTTACTACCATACTACGAACCGCCTACGCATTCGTAGCGTAAGCACTCGTAGTATAAAACGTTTATTTGCTATTACTCGTAGTATGGAGCATTATTACTTTATCATTTTGTTCTATGATGCAATTGTGACGTGCCTTTGTCTGTGACTATAAGGGACTATAAAAAATGTAATCATATGCTTTATATAAAGAATGTAGTAAAAGGCAACTAAGGGACTAGGGTTTTCTTAGATATTTATGGCGAAAGATGACTGCTACAAGCAATTCTTACATACATATAATATTGATTCCTTTAATTCGTTAAAGGGATAGGCAGAGACTATCAATCGCCACTTTAAACCATCCTAACAGACCTCTCCTGCTTCACTTATACATACCCATTATAATCTTAATTATATTTTTCCTGTATTTAATTTCTGATAAAGCTTGTCAATTATGCTTATTTTTTCTTAGTACAGACTTAGTGGTTATGCGTAAAAAAGCGACCTCTATTAAATATCCTGTGTTCTGTCCACCCGAAAGGGATTCGAGTACGTGAACATATATAATAATATTGTTGGACACTCCAATTGAACTAGGCCCTTGCTAAGTACGTCAAAAACTTGTGTTAAGGGTACAAGTTAACGTATATTCTAGATACATATACTTATTATACAGAGATAAATACATATTTAATCAACAACCTGACTAGTTTTAACGTTTTAACTCTACCTCCACCGAGAATCGAACCCGGGACCTCACAACCATTCAAGTTACCTACACTCGTCAATTATGTTTCCGAGTTCATCTAAAGGCATCCAACCCACATTCTTCCTGCTACAGTTCAGCTGAACCCCATCCATTTCTCCTAACAAACCTCTCTCATTACTCAATTGAACCATTTGTCTAAGTCTTGCTATATGGGACACTTAGACAGGCTGTATGGATAGGACCTTTTAGGGCTCTTATTTATTTATTTATTTAGGACACTATACACCAATAGAACTAGCGCCTTGGTAAGTTCTGTTAAGACTTGTCTTAAGAGTACTAGGTTTATTTAAGGAATATATACTTGTTCTGTATAGATAAATACAAGTATAATATTTTTATAATAACCAGACTGGAAAGCAGAAGAAAGGTGTAGTTCTTAGCTCTGCCTCCACCGGGAATCGAACCTGGGACGTCACGATTATAGTTTATGTGGTGAATCAATCGCACTACGGAGGTCATCACAATTATGTAGATACATAATTTTAATGACCTATATATTTACGTATAATCTAGTTTTTATACTTATTTATATATTATTTTATACTTATTCCCTAGGGTTTAACTTGACCTTAATAATTATTGTGTTTTTGAAGTTCTGTATATCCTGAAAGGGATTAAAGGAATACATATAGCTCTATATGCTAGTCTGAGATGTAAAAAAAGTTAACTAGCTGCCGTTCTTCCTTGCATGTCGTTGAGGGTGAATTAGGCACTAGTAGATGGAATTGGGTGATAAGATAGTACCAAGCCACCAATGATTCATGCGACATCACAACTCTAATATATATATATATATATATTAGAGTTGTGTAAATATATATATATATATATATATGCTAAAAAAAGACCTTAGAAATGTTATGTCTTCCAGTTTTTGTTCACCCTAAAATGGATAAAAGAACGCAAATGGATACGTGTTGAGAAAACTCCCATATTTTTGATATTTTTCAATCACTTCACAACTTCAATATGAATGCTGAAAGCGACATATTATTGTGTCCCAATGCTGTCTACCTCAATGGGATTAAAGGACGAGTGTATGTATGTAATTAACTAGTTACACTTTATTGACATATACGTGCTTATTAGTTTTGAATTCATGCAACGATAGTTTTTGTAGCGTATTATCTTCCATTTATTTTATTTTTCTTTACATTAACTCAATAGGACAGTCTTTTCGTAACTGTCCTTCCACCTCACCCATACATACACCTTACATCCATACACCCCGTAACATTGATTATCATCCCGTAATCCCACTTACGCGTAATGTCGATGTCACTGAACACATCTGGGGCTTTTAAAGATTGCCCGCTTATATGGGCAGACATTGATTGATATATTGCGTTCAGACTGATTAAATTTCAATCGGACCTACTCCGGTTTGGGATCGACGAATAATGCGATAGTTACGTAAGATAATAATTAGGTTATTGAAGAAAAGTGAAAGTTTTGCTTATAAAACATTTCAAAAATAACTATAATATCTTTATTTGGCTATGAATATATCACAAACTAATACTTGAAATAAGTTAAGGTGAGGTATAACATTGTTAAACTACATAGATAAATGAATTATTTTCAGGGCAGTCAGGTGTTGAGTTCACCAGTATTTTGATATTGTTTGGCCACTTGAAACTTATTTTAAACTGATAATCTCAATCCAAGATATAAAGATACAGATTTTTATCTATGACGTAAAATAACTAGGTGTCCTTACGATGATTGTCCTTTACCGTAATAGTTAGTTGACAGAATTAACAGCCTTTTTTTCACGACATTTAACTACTGCGGGGTAGTCAGTGCTCAGCGTTTCTATTTCCGTAATTTTGAAGTAGTTCATTTTACGGCCACTGCGTTTTTATGTGTTACCCCAATAGTCAGTACCTAAATGTAATATGGTAAACCACGATACCATTTACAAGCATTAACTATTACTTGTTCCGAGGAGTAAGTCGGTTTCCTTGCGATGTTTTTCTTAACTGTTGCAGTATCAAATGAATTAGTTACTAAAAGCAGATAATAAAACTACTCAAATCTCAAACTATCATTTACGGACTAACTTCGTCCGTTACACCGTGTTTAAGCTTCACCAATACCCCCGTAGTGATTGTGCTAAATAGGTTTTGTCGTTCAAAAAGTTTTGTCACAAGCCTCCCGTTTCTTAGCAAAAGTTCGACCTAGTCATGTCATTGTTGAATTGCAAAAGTTATACGAATATATATGTACATAGTAAATAGTCACATACAGATTTTGTATATTGATAAATCTGGTAGGGTTAATAAGAGGTTTTTTATTAGTGCTTGTTAATGGCGACAAGACAAACTCGTTCATGACCATTAACCCTTGCGGAGTAGTCAGAGGTTCAGGGTGTCTATCTCCGCAATTGTGAAGGTAGTAATTCTATGGCCATCTAGAACCCACGTGTTGACCAGATAGTCAGTACTCAATGTGACAGGTGGTAAGCCATAATGCCATTTACAAGCACTAACTATTACCTGTTCGGAAACAGGTTGGTTTCTTCACGATATTTATCCTCACCGTAATATTCGACGCATTTCGTTAATAATAATTTATTTAGAAAATTAATCACACCATAACCAAAAGTTCAGTAAGATTTACATACATACATACACTGCACGCCTGATTCCCTGTAGAAGGGTAGGCACAGATCACGGATCTCCATTTGTCCCGATCCTGAAAGACCACTTTCGCTTCATTGACACTCATACATCTTCTCATACATACTCGGCGGTTATAGGTGCTCCTAACGTCACCTTTTTTAATATAGCGTCTATTTGACTGTTATATGTCTTTTTTTAGTAAGTTTTAGTACTAGAATTTAATAGTCTATACGTTAAAATCGTTATATAGTAAAAAAGAATTGAAAGTCGTGCCCAGACTTGTTTCAGGCATTTAGGTCTTGAGTTCGGCGTCTTTTTCTAGAATAATGAGCGCTTGAGCCTAGATTGAGTTTTGAACTTGGGCCATTTAGGACATTTCGGTTATCGTAACGATTGGAATGTTTATAGGAATTACAGACACTGATTTTCAATGGGCTATACGATAGTACTTTTACATACATACATATATTTTTGCTTCTACGTTAGGGGATAGGCAGAGACTATCGATTGCTACCTGGAACGATCCTGACAAATCTCCCTTGCTTCACTCATTTACCTTCTCATACATGCTCTTCTGTTCTTTACACTGTTAAAAAAAGAACAACACTATTTTAGATAATAAGTAATATTTATTAATTAATAATAAAGCGAAAGTAGTTGGTCAGGATCGGGACAGATGGAGATCTGTAATCTCTGCCCTACCCTCTACAGGGAAATAGACGTAATGTGTTTGATTACAAATCCTGGACCAGAAGATATAAAGCAAGCTATAAGATGTCTTTTAAATACCAGACTTATATTAATACTAAGAAGCCGTATCCACAATAACCTTCCCTACAATAAATATCTTGCAGTAGTATTCTTTCGACATTTGGTAGGTCTAATTGAGTTTCTATCAAGTATGTACCTTTGTACCTATTTACATTGTGACGTTTCACTTATGTACCTTAACATATACACATCACGCCTGATTCCCTGAAGAGGGATAGGCGAAAATCACGGATCCCCATCTGTCCCAATCCTGACAAAGCACTTTCGCTTCATTAACTCTTATACACCTCCTCATCCATTTGGCGGTTATAGGTACTTGTGACGTCACCTTTATTCAATATGGCGTCTATCTGACTGTCTTGTGTCTTATTGGGCTGGGCCTTATGTAACCGCCCTTCCTCTTGGCGGGGTTGCCAATATAAAAAAGGAGTGTACATACACAAGCGTATGTCTATATGTATAATAGTGCTTTTACTATACATAATTTATCATTTATTCATACTTTTTTCTATTTCTCTCTGCAATACACATTCACGCCCATTTATTCATTTCCATCTCCGCAATCGCGGAGTTATTCATTCTACGGATTCGAACCCACGAACCTCAGTAAAACATGACAGGTGGTAAACAAGTAAACATAAAAACATAAACATACGCTTTACGACTTGTGTATACACACTCTCTTTTTTATTATGGGGGCGTAGTCAGAGGCTTGAATGCCCATCTCCGAAAATTCGAAGGCATGTTAGGTATGGGTCATTCGAAGCCCGCGTATCACTAGATAGACAGCACCCAACGTGATAGGTAGTGAACCGTATCGCCGTATATAGGCACTGACTATTATCTATCCTGAGGGATAGGCAGGTCTCCTTAAACTTAAACGTGACAGGTGGTAAACAAGTTATCTAGTTAAATACCTTGACACGTGTCAAGTGGCGAGGGTCTTTTAAACGCTTTAACTCTGCGCATAGCTTAGCGGAATACAGTCTTGAGGGACAGTTTGATTGGGCCCCAAATTAGCATAGGGCCCCAAATGTCAACTTGTATTAAGATTTGACGCAGAGCTTACCGTTATGGACATTAGTTTAAGCTTTGTTTGAATGGCACCTCCAGATATGTATATATATATATATATATATATACTCGTAGATATAGTTTAAGAGTGAACAGAACCTCGGGTATATAAGTTTGGATACAATTTTGAAAAACGGTGAGAGAATTGAAATTAAAATGAAAAAGATTTGTATAGAAAAATCAATATTTTGATTTGTCTAAGGCTTTTGTAACCGAAAAGAAAGGGAACTAGTTATCATTATAGCAAATAAAAATGATATTAATGCATATGTATACATACATCCACGCCTCTATGCCCCCAAGGAGATAGGCAGAGATTAAGTATCGCTACCTGGAACGATCTTATCAAATGTCTATTGCTTTACTCACACTCATTAATCTTATCGATTAATTATTAAAATGTGTATAGGGAGATGTATTAATATAAATGAAGCCAAAATAGTTTACCAGCCTTAAGTAAATAGGTACTTGTGATCTCTGCCTACCTTACCGTAAAGAGACAAACGTGATTTATATATCTATATATGTAGGTATTACCAATGATACATAACAAGAACCGGTCTCTACCACAAAAGTGACATAAGTCATTTATTTCCTTTTTCGAACCGGCATGAATTCCCTTCATATTCGGATTATGCGATTCGCTGGAGAGAGATTGATTGACGGGGGAAGATGGAAGATGAGATTAAGGGTGCCACTGTCAGATTGACGGGTAAACATTATGTAATTGGAACGGGAAATATCGGTTGGGTAAAAATGGGAAAAAGTGACTTATGTACTTTGTGGTGCAAGGAAATACAATTTGTAAAAAAGATATTGAATGTATGTACTTCAATTTTGTTTTTAAAGCCCTTATGGCATCATTATTAATGTTAACAGTAAGAGTTCTATTGGAAGAATATTTGGTCTTCGATGTTCTGTCTATATAGAAAGAAATTAAAGGACGAGAACGTATTTATTATTATGCGTAGGCATGTATATTAATGGGTTCTGCAAATGGGTAGGGACAGCTTCAAGCGTGAGATTTCCAGAAGAGTGCAGCTGGGCTGGGCAGCATTCGGGAAGTTGCGTCATATCTTCTCGTCGCCACTACCGCAGTGTCTTAAGACTAAGGTTTTTAATCAGTGCGTCCTACCTGTAATGACGTACGGTGCCGAGACGTGGAACATGACAGTCGGGCTGGCTCACCGATTACATGTCGCTCAGCGAGCAATGGAACGTTCGATGCTGGGTATCTCGTTAAGGGACAGAGTCCGGAACGAGATTATCCGGCAGAGAACCAATGTCGTAGACATTGTCTATCGATGTTGCAAGCTGAAGTGGCAGTGGGCCGGTCACGTCTGTCGCAGAACCGACGACCGTTGGAGTAAAGCGGTTCTCGAATGGCGACCGCGTCTCGGTAAACGTAGTGTAGGACGCCCCCCTGCCAGGTGGACTGATGACCTGAAAAAGGTCGCTGGTAGTGGTTGGCTGAGGGCCACGAGTGATCGTGTTTTGTGGCGTTACCTTGGGGAGGCCTACGTCCAGCAGTGGACTGTCATAGGCTGATTGATTGATTGATGTATATATATTAATGTAGATTTTTGAATTTTTTAATACGGTGTACGCATTGTGAAATAGAAAAGAGTATGTATGAGAAGGTTAATGGATGTGAGTGAATCAAGAGAGATTTGTCAGGATCGTACAAGGCGATCCATAGTCTCTACCTATCCCGTTATAGTAGTAATGCTTTAAATATATGTACGAACCAGAAAGAAAGACATGTTATTGCCATTCTACGTAAATACGTTCTATTCTATCATATATACATTCATACCACGTCTTTTCCCTGTTTTATGTTTAGAGGGGTAGGCAGAGATTACAGATCCCTATTTATCTAGATCCTGACGAACCATTTTCGCTTTTTCCTACATTACTACCCATTGACATCGATAGAACTACTCAAACACACTCGGTGGTTATAGGTACTTCTAACGTCACCCTTTTTCAATATGGCGTCTATCTAACTACATCCTTCAACCTCACCTCATTTTAAGCATGAATATTGAGCTTGTAACATTGTTTGAATCATTCTTAAAAGGTTTCTATCTCATTCCAAATAGTTTCCATTTACTCCTAATCCCTTAGTCGGCTCCTACGACATGCCGGGAAGAACGGCAGCTAGTTGTCTGTTTACGTGCTAGCCTGTAACATGAGTAATAAACGTGGAGGCATGTTCTTTTGCCCTGTGCTACACGGATATCAATTAAAAGGGAACTGCCAGTTGCTCAATTCAAGAGATGGGGTTGAGTATCGATAGATTGTGTATTTACTAGTGACCCGCTCCGGTTTCGCATGGGTATAAAATATAAAGCCTTCTCCACTATTTAATGGATGTTATTATACATATAAACCTTCCTCTTGAATCACTCTATCTATTCAAAAAAACGCATCAAAATCCGTTGCGTAGTTTCAAAGACTTAAGCATACAAAGGGATATAGGGACAGAGAAAGCGACTTTGTTTTATACTATGTAGTGATTATCGATACAGGGACCAATGAAAAGAAGGAACGAATCTTTTTATTCACTGTTTATCAAATATTACAAGCTTCAACTACACATACATACACTCACGCCTGATTCCCTGTAGAGGGGTAGGCAGAGATCACGGATCCCCATTTACCCCGATCCTAACAGACCACTTTCGCTTCATTGACACTCATATAACTTTTTATACACACTCGGTGGTTATAAGTACTACTAATGTCACCATTTTTAAATATAGCGTCTATCTGACTGATATATGTCTTGTATTATGTTATATGTTAATTATAATCTAATAAATAAATTAAAACTCTAAACTTACAGTACAAATTAAAATTATATGCTATAGGAAATATCTTTATGGTCATCGCTGTCAGAGGGTGGTAGGGTTCCCAAGACACTGATAGCATTCCCCCTCTGAATAGCTATACTAATTCTCTGAGAGAAAAATGCTCCAGCCCTGGGATCCCCATACTTATCAATTAAACGGGACGATATTTCCTTTACTAATTGATGAGCTCAAAGTCTCAACAGCAAACGGGACGAAGTAATAATAAAAATAACACATAGATATATGAAAAATATATGCATATGTCAGGTAGACGTTATATTTAAAAAGGGTGACGTTTGAAGCATCTATAATAGCCGTGTTTGTATGAGGAAGTGTTTGAAAGAAAATGAAGCAAAAGTGATATATTTTAATACATTAAATATCATTTCTATTTACGTACCATATTAAGACTACCTCATACATAATTCACAATTATAAGCCGCGTGTAATTAGTGTCCCACCGGGAATAGAACCTTAGCCTTTGACCCTAGGCTTAATTAATAGTTATAATAACTATTTAGACGGCAGGCTAGCAACCTGTCTCCACATTGATGCTATTTCAACATTACTAGTGATACTAAAGGAGACTGAAGATATTAAGAGTTATCAAACTTCTACATATACATTCACGTTCTTTAATCCCTTTCGGGGTGGACAGAACCTCGCGAAAAAATCTGCATGGTCACTTTTACCTTGTATATTGGGATTGTGATGTCATATGGAACATTGGTGACAGGTTGCTAGCCCATAGTCCGATAGATTCCATATACCCCCAGTCCCTTAGTCGCTTCCTACAATATGCCAGGACGAACGGCAGCTAGTTAGCATTCTTTTTACGTCTCAGACTAGCACTGGACTAGCTTCAAAGGTTTGTCCACTCTATAAGGAATAGACTGATAAATAATAATTAAAATGACCTGTTAATATGTTTTTGTTACCGACCTTCTGTCCACTCCAAAAAGTATACAGACATACGCGTTAACGACCATTAACTCTTGTGGGGTAGTCAGAGGTGCAGGTCTCCGCGATTGCGAAGGTAGTAATTCTATGGCTACTACGAACCCACGTGTTGACCAGATAGTCAGTACTCAATGTGACAGATGGTAAACCATGTCGCCATTTACAAGCACTGACTATTACTTGTACGGCACAACTCACGATGTACTCACGATGTTTTACCTCACCGTATAATTCGAGTATTTAGAAATTCATTAAACTTCATTTCCATTGGTACATGCTCAAGCGGAATTTGAACCCTGTACCCACTGATACGGAGTCAAGCCCCAAACAACTGAGCTACGCCGAATTGAAAAAGTATACAGATAGATACATATATGCATATGTTTTCAAGCTAGTTAAGTTAAACATTGAATTATAGTGAAATTAGGTTAATGTTTTGTTGAGTAACTGTTGTGCTATTTAGCCCCGTCATAAGATGGTTGCGTGTCGGGTTCTGACATAATAGCAGCGTTAGGAATAAGGATGATTTTTTGTTATAAAGCTAATAATCATAGTTTGTAAAACGTCACTTTTGCAAAAATTAGTACATCTATGACTATCAATTATGTTTATAGTAGTGTATTAAATTTAACGAATCGAAAACATTGTGCAGTTGAGAAAACAAATATCTTCTCTACATGAAGATGTACGGAATTTATAATAAACAAAAATATACAAAATTTTGTTACTACGTACATAATATACATCTGTAAGACATTAAAACATCGCCTTGGTCACTTTTTATCATGAATATTGGGGTTGTGATCTCATTGGTGGCATGTTGCTAAGCACCCAATAGATTCCGCTTAAGGTTAGTTTTCTCTTAGTCGCCTGCTACAATATGCCGGGAAGAACGGCAGCTAGTTAGTGTTCTTACTACCCATATATGTTATGTCGTTAAGGCACTATCGCCATTCTAACGATTAGATCAAAGTGATAATACCTTTCTACATACATATATATTGTTTAATGAACACTTTCCAACTCTATAAACTTAATTACCACAATTAAAGCAGCTATCATCAAACTACACTAAATCTAATCTAAATCCTTTAATTAAACTTAAATAATCACATGAACCATCGTAAAATAATCGTAAAACGAACTATCGACACAGTTTAACCTCTTAAAATACACTTAGCGACATCTGTTAATTGAAAAAGCCAAAAGTTCACATGTCCTTTTCCATAATTGTAGTTAATGCTAATAGGACAACCTCCTAACGTGTCAACCAGGGATCCAAGTGTACTATGGCGTTTTAGCACAAACGCAGTCCCACTTGTGGCTGAAACATTTTATTTTGTCAGATTGACCTAACTTTCACATATGTTATTATTTGATATACCCACATACTAAAAAAAATAAGTAAAAAAATATTTCATACCTGGAAAAGCGGGAAATGGGCGTCCTTTTAAACGAACGATAGCTCTATGTACTACTATTGCACTGTTCTATAACATTACTTTATTTTAAAAGGTAAATAATACAAAATAATCGTTTTCATTACAAAAAACGTTTATTATTTATTTATTAATATTTTTATGGTATTACTTGTTGCAAGTATGATAATTTTCGAAGCAATTTTTGGGATGAAGTGTGACTTGACACTTTTTGCATGCAAATTGAGCTTTTTTATGGCATACAGCGCATCTCAGTTGATTTTCCTTATATATTACCAAGTGACCTATATCATCATATCTAGAAATTTCCTTGAAAGTTTGCGAAGTACGACCAGCTCTCCGAATTTCATTTTTTTTATAAGTCTCGAGTAAACTGGTGGCAACGCTCCTTCTAAACTGCAGATGATCATATTCCCCGTTATTTTTTTTATATAACTGCCAAGCGTTGTGAAGGGCCATATCCAGGCAATGAGAAACGAGCGAGAAATACCATTTTTTCCCACGTATAGATGTTCTATATAGCCCTATATTTTGATCACACCTATCAACTCCACCCATGTTCTCATTATAAGCTTTTACAACAGCAGGTTGATCAACATATATGTATTTTTTTTGTTGTTGTGAAAATCGTTTTATTTTACTTACAGGTTGTACTCGAGCAGAGTTTGATGCAATAGATACTACGCTGTTGTCGTGCCATTTACAGACCAAAATTTCTTCGGTTCTAGTAGACATGTGCTTGTAGGTTCCGCGATCAGATTTCTTCATCTCTTTATTAGGCGGCAGTGGACACTTCGATAAACGATTCTCTCTAATGGTGCCAGTTGCTCTGAAGCCTCTTACACTCAGTTCATCGATAAGTGGGATAGATGAAAAGAAGTTATCAAAAAATAAGTGGAAAGATGCCTGCGAATCCAATTTACGAAGAACTTCCGCGTACTGTAAAATCACACTAGCTCCTAGGCCTAACTTTCTGTTGTCATTCGCAATCTCAGTTGATTGACCTTGGTATGGATCGAACCAAATCACGTAGCCTAAACGTGTGGTGCCTACCCAAAACTTGTAGCCCCATCTAATGGGTTTTCCACGTATAAACTGCTTGCAAGGGTGGCCTCCATAATATGGGATCATTGCCTCATCTATACTATGGTTTTCTTCGATAGGAGCATATTCTTGAAAATTTTTATTCAATAGATCAAAGAGTTGCCTCACTTTAGCGAATCTGTCTTTAGGATTCAAGTTCGTGTTATCACAACAATGTAAGTGTCTCATTATGAATTTGAACCTATCTCTTGACATTGCATTATAAACAATCGGCATTCCGCAGTCTGATGAATTTTGCCAGTACATATGTCGCCTCGGTAGTATAACGTAACCACTATATAAAAGTATTCCTATGAAACATTTTATCTCACTAAGCGACAGATTACCCTCTTTATTATTTTGAGCAGCATATAGATTGGTATAATTCATGATCATTTCAATAATTCCTTCATCAAATAAACAATTGAAAAAGTACAATGGGTCTTTATTCAATACAGCTCCTTGTACTTCTTGCCATTTCGACATTGCAGGTTGAATGTCCCGCGGAATCCATTTGTAAAGCTTATTTTTTGGCACAACAGTTGTTTGTCCGCTTGACGTGGAGGGAACTGGAAAATCTTGAGTGGGGGAGATATCATCCACATCTTCCTGAAGTCTCCTTCGTTTTACCAATTGAGCTAATGTGAACTCATCCTCGCTTTCGCTGTCACTAGACAATTTATCAAAGTGAACCTCAGCCGGCGCACGTAGTTGAGATCCTGGTAGGTTATGCATCGAAACAACATTTTCATCACCAGAGTCCTCATCTGTTACTTCGGCATTATAATTATCCGGCGGCAATATAGTAATAGTATCGGGTATTGACTGATCATCGCACTTTTCCAACTCCTCGATTATCTCGTCGAGTGTCAGCTGCCTATAACAAAATGATAATTTTCTAAGTTGCTAGTGTGCTATGGTAGGTCATAAGGCTATTGGTCGTTATAAAGGACGCTAACTTTAGTCATCAAATAAATGTATTTGGAATTGCAAATATCTCAAATATTCACTTTATAAATACTGTTCACAGTCTAATATTATGTATATTCATGTCAATTGAATAATATAGATATTGTAGCTTTATATTTACTTACCTTGAAGAACTCATAGTAAAAACAGCAAATTCCAACGTTTAGAAAACCACACAAAACAGACGTAATTCACTCACAAGAATTTTTAGCAGAATGATGCATTTATGAACTAAACCGTGACATAAAAATATAATTTTATAAGTACCCTCAATCAGCATCAATTTTTTTGTTATGCGCCGTTCGTTTAAAAGGACGCTAGCCTCAAGTGGGAAGTGTGAAGTTGGTAGTCGATGGCTAAAAGTGTTAAATTCATCATTAATATGGGCAAAAGTGTCAAATTTCGCTTAAAAATGGCAGTATTTGTCACTTTTGCTAATCCTCTAGAAACTTCACACTATTACTGATCTGTCATTGAACTGATATTTTGCATAAAACATAAGTGGACTGAGGCTCCAGATGCTGTTGTCAATTACAAGTGTCAAAATGAAGTCACATAAAAAAAGAAATTGTTACATCACCATAAACTATTCAATATTAACGTATAAAATTACAATATGTTTGTTCGGAATTAAATTCTATGATGCAATGGCCAATCACGGGTCAATCAGTCGGTTGTCAATTCTACATTTGCAAAATAAGACAAATAAAGCGACAAACACGTTCACGACCATTAACACTTGCGGGGAAGTCATAGGATCAGGTGTCCATCTCTGCAATAGCGAAGGTAGTA
Organism: Leucoptera coffeella; assembly: GCA_030578115.1. Lineage (NCBI taxonomy): Eukaryota > Metazoa > Arthropoda > Insecta > Lepidoptera > Lyonetiidae > Leucoptera > Leucoptera coffeella. The sequence goes on along the minus strand of JAMBLF010000668.1, from coordinate 20,579 downwards.
ATTCAATATCTAGCCACCTCGAACCCACGTGTTGACCAGATAGTCAGTACTCAACGTGACAGGTGGTAAGCAATTATAAAATATACGCTATATTTTATAGTTTACAAATATACGCGATAAGTCCCGTTTTCTTGTAAAATATTCTATCGTAAGCCAAAACTATCGACATCGCCCCTGCCTTACCCCATCCTTAGGGGTGGATGCCGGTCAATTAATTAGTCTGCGACCCCTTCAGAGGTGGGCAGAGTAGCAGCGACTACTGAGTGCTTAGTGGGCTAAGTAATCGAGTTTTATGTATCGGTGCTGGCTTATAGAGATTAGCTAGGGTGTTTGGGTTTTTAATACGTTTTTTAGGGTTAACAAATATGTTTGAAGAGTAATTCGTAGCTCGGTTGTTTGGATTGAGTAATTCGTAGCTCAGTTGCTTGGATTGACTCTGTATCATTGGGTACAGGGTTCGAATCCCGCTTGAGCATGTACTGATGGAAATGAAGGTTAATTAATTTCTAAGTACATTTTCGTAATAAAAATACGAGTACATTTACCTTAACTATACGCCGGAAGATAAACAGTCTATATACTATAGGCAAATGATTAAGTTTTATTTGAACTCTCACTAGTTTCACAATTAATTTGGTTAGTGTTTAAACAATCATTAAAATATACGGAATTGATTATCAAAATACTGCACCAGTACTGAATTGTTCACCAAAATAATACAATCGCAAACATATATAACTTTTTATACTCCAATTCAGTATTTTTCGAATACATTTATATATTTCGCAATTAATTCAAGAAAATATACAACAGCTTTTTCTTACAAGCATTTTGTTAAATGTGACTTAAATTTAGCCATGTAATAACGTTAAAAGCCATAAAATAGGTGACATTAGAAGTATATTATAACCACCGAGTGCAAAAGCGTAGGTGTATGACATTTAAGCGAGTATAATTTGTCAGCATAAGGAAAAATGGATCTTTTTCAACCTCTCTAGGGAAATAATTAATGTTCATTCTTAGACTTATCCCTGTTATGTCAGAACGAAAATGAAGGTATGAACAATAAAATAAACATAACTGTCGTCGTACGAGAGAAAGGCACATCTATGATTTCGGTCAAACTGAAATAATTGGGATTAAAGTTGTTACCATATTCTGCTTCATAGTGTGGAAACCTATTGTATGCCTATGGTATCTCTGAATTCCTTGAAGATAAAATTCAACAAAATATCATCATCTGCTCAAGAGTGCACTTTTTTCAGATTTAAATTTTTCTGATTTTTCTTTTTTTTTTCTGATTTTTCTGATTTTCTTAATGTATATGACACAAATTTGAAAAATTTTAGTTGTGCCATTTTTCTTACGGCGGGAGCATATATGTTTGGCGTCTTTTAATCTCTTTCGGAGTGGACAGAACCTTGGAGACATAAAAACATCTCCTGAATAAGTGACTTACTAGTATAGTATTGGGGTTGTAATGTCATATGGAAAATTGGTGACTAGTTGATAGCCTAATAGATTTGTTTATTAGCTAATAGATTTCATATACATCTAGTCATGTTTTAGTCGCCTCTTACGCCATGCCGGGTAGAACGGCAGCTAGTTTTTCGTCCCAGTATAGAGTATATACTAAGTATAAGGTTGGTAAAAGTACGTATAAATTAAGGTACTTCTATTTTCAACGGGATTCGAACCTAGGCCCTTACCGAGTAGATACGGAACGAAAATCCTATTCTAAATGGCTGCTACATTGATCAGATGATTGAAGGAGGCGACTAAAACACTAGGGATAAATGGAATTTGTCTATGGGCTGTCTTCAATGCTTATATATCACAACCCCAATAATCAGGCTAAAAAGTGACCTAGGAGATATAATATTTCCAAGGTTCTGTCCAACCCGTAAAGGATTAAAGGACATGAATATATTCTAACTATCATGAACCCAGTACCAAGTCGAGGGCATTGAAATGGGTAAAAACATCTTTTCTCTTCAGCCAGTTTTCATAATTAAATATTCGTGATAAAAGAGGAAGGACTCGATTCTGCTATACTTAGAAGTAGAAGTTAAGTTAGTGTTACGTGCACGTTATGTATTTAAGAAACTGTTATTTGGTGCTAAGTTTTAAGTATATTTTTTTTGAAGTAACAGATATATTTGACATATGAAAGTTAGATAGACGCCATATTGAAAAAGGGTGACGTTAGAGTACCTATAACCGCCAAGTGTGTGAGTGTGTGAAGCGAAAGTGGTTTGTCAGGATCGGGCCAAATGGGGATTGGTGATCTCTACCTATACTAAATAACACATTTGCGAAAAGCACAAAATACTACGGTGAGGTAAAACATCGTGAGGATACCTACCTGTTCCCCGAACAGTAATACTTAATGCTTGTAAATAGTGATACGGCTTACCACCTGTCACATTGAGTACTGACTATCTGATCAACACATGCGTTCGAGGTGGCCATAGAATTACTATTTTCACAATTGCTATCTCTGACTACCCCGCACTAGTAAATAGTCATAAAAGTATTCGACGCATTTCGTAAATGTATTTTCATTACGAAAATGTACATAGAAATTCATTAAACTTCATTTCCATTGGTACATGGTCAGGCCGGATTATAACCCTGTACGTACTGAGTCAAGCCTCAAACAAAAGAGCTACGTCGAATTTTAAAATAATAGAAAGTAAAAAGTATGTCAATATACACTCTCTCTATGTATTATCTATGTTGCAAACATCAATCAGAGTTAATAAAGGTAAATTCAATTTTCCCCATGACACTAAATTTTTATACAGGAAAGTATTTAATGGGATATACTGTAGACCATATTATCATTTCATAATAATGCCATCATAGAATTTCTTCCCCATAGAATTTGTTAAATATACTAAGGAGATATAACATCTCTAAAGTTTTGTTAAAATTAAAGATTTATTATATATTTCGGACATTCTAATAACTATATTTCTTAAATATACGTCGCCTAGTACCCTTAACACAAGTCTTAAATGTACCTAGCAAGGGGCTAGTTCCATTGGTGTATTGTTCTAAATTATAACCCTTGTGGCGACCTCTAGAGCGCCACACACAGAGAGAAACCTAAGTAAACCTAAGTTTCAATTAGTTAAAACATAATTACCTCAGATGACGCCAGCAAGAATAAATTAATAATTATTAAATTCATTATCCTACAACGCGCAATTGAAATAATTAACGGAAACAAGATATATACAAATTTCCAAGTCAGGCCATTAGCCTGGACGAACACCTGCCCAGGTAGGAAGCTTCCTCTTTTCCTGTAGGACACATTGGATCCTACACCCTAAACCCACTGTCACCTTTAGCAGAATCGAAGCCATCTTGGTAGAAGCAGAAACTTTCCTAATGAGGCGCCGAGAACTTTCTTAATCCAAAGCGGATATCAATCGGAAGCGAAGAGTGTTCTCGCTTCCTTTGCCTTCATGCCCTGGTCTCTTAGTCACCTTTTACGACCAACGGGTTAACCACTGGAACGCTAATCGTGAGGTCTTGGGTATGGTTCCCGGTGGAGGTAGAGTTAGGAGCTACGCTTTTCTTTTAAGTTTTAATCTGGTCGTTAATGTTATACATTTGACGACCTCCGTGGCGCGCTCGGTTAGCCACCGGAACGCTAATAGTGAGGTCCCGAGGTCGATTCCTGGTGGAGGCAGAGTTAAGAACTACGCTTTTCTTCTGCTTTCCAGTACCATATGCTATTCTATAAACTTACCAAGGGGCTAGTTCAATTGGTGTAATAATGTCCAAATATTATTATTATTATACTACATGTATTTATCTATGTTTTATAAGTATATGCTCATCTCAGACCTAAAATGAATGCAACTATGTGCTCTTATTTGTACGAGGAAAGAATGGCAGCTAGTTTAAATGTCTGCGTATTTATTTTCCAGAATATATACTCACATAACTAACTATAACATACCACAATCATATTTGTACGTTATAAAGCTGAAAATGCTTCATAATAATATATGTATATCTACTCATATATTAAATTAAAACATTGTGTAACATATTTGCAGTATAATACTTAATTATACAGACTAAGTAATAGTGTAAGTCAAGCCAAGTTAGCCCCTAGTTAGTGGTGCCATTAAAGTGATTATAAGTGTCAATTTTCCTTGTTGCAGATTCATTGCGGGCACGTCATAATAACAGAGCTAATAACTGTTTTCACGAACGAGGCTAGAGTTGCACGCAAGACGAGATTACTGTCAATATTCGCGATGAAAACGCTCTTCGGCTCACCGGGCTAAGCCGTCGCCTCGATCGGAATAAATAAAAAATGTAATTCTGACAGTTGAGTTCGCGGCAACATGCTAACGTCAAACGTAAGGTTTTGGGACAAACGTAAGAAAAAACTGCTAAAATGATCGTTTACGTTCTAAACGTGTGCGTCAAGTAGTGGATTATAGAGTAAATTTTGAATTAAATAAGAAAATAGCTTTTTTGTGTGTGGACACTTACTATTTTATTCCAAGTTCTGTTTTCGTTGCTGTTTTAGTTGCTTTCGGATAGTAGCATACGTTTGTTTAAGCAATATTAGGTATAAAACACGCTTTTTGAATCCGTCATTTGATTTCCAACAAAGTTCCATTAGACGAACTAACAAATAAATAATTATACAATCAATACGCTTCTAAAATTAAGGTTAAATTAGCTAAATTGAATATTTGTAACAAGTTCGGTGATACGGGTATTATAATTAAAACTTAGACAAATTAAACATAAATGTATAATAATAAATATATTTTAATTCGTTCCTAAATTAATCCTAAATCGGGGTCCAATAAACAAACGCGGTAAACAAAAGAAATCCAAAATGGCAGAAAATGAAACCACAACGGATTTCCCCGCCAAATCAACGCTAAACTATTTCCTAAACACATCCATGGGTTTGGGAACAATCCTGATGCCCACGCTCTCTCAAGAGGACTTCCTGGCTCTGCAATCAGATGACCTGACCAGGAACCTGTCAACCAACGAGACTCCAATCAGCCTGGTCTTCGACTCCTGGTACCCTAGTGGATATTCGCCAGCCCACATCATCATAACCTCAGTGATAGTGACAGTGTTAATGATAATGGTGGTTGTGGGGAATATGTTAGTGATAATAGCCATAATGACAGAGAAAACCCTGAAGAATATCCAGAATTGGTTCATAGCTTCGTTGGCGGTGGCGGATTTTTTTCTGGGGCTGGTCATCATGCCGTTTTCCTTGGCGAATGAGCTGATGGGGTACTGGATCTTCGGATTCTGGTGGTGCGAGATACACTCCGCAATGGATGTGCTCTTGTGCACCGCGTCCATTATGAATTTGTGCCTCATCTCTCTGGACCGGTACTGGAGTATCACGCAGGTCAGTGTAGTTTTTATTTTTCTTAAATATTCATATACATCTACATTCACGTGCTTCAATCCCTTGCGGAGTAGACATTTCGGTGATTTAGTCTCCTATGTAACTTTTTAGAATAAATATTGGGAGTGATGTCATATGAAACATTGGTGACACATTGCTAGCACATCGCCCAATCGATCCCACTTATCTCTTAGTCACCTCCTATTACACGCTGGAAAGAACAGCAGCGAGGAAGCATTCTTTTTACATCCACTAGCAAGGGACTACAAATATTTATATGTCTCATCTTTTTGTAATATAGAAAACGGCTTAGTAAGACATACGGCAGCCAGATAAACGTCATACACAATCCTGCATTTAAATACATAAATATACTTATATCTATCTATTTCGTGGTGGATAGAATCTCGTTAACTTAATATATGCTTGGCAATTATAGCATTAATACTGGAGTTGTGATTGCATGTATGTATATGGAACATTGCTGACAATTTGCTGGCCTTTCACCAACATATACTCCTAGTAGGTACCTTAGTAGCTTACTACGATATACTGAGAAGAACGGCAGCTAGTTAGCATCCTTTAGCCCTCCCAGTCTAACACGGCTCCCTTCATTTAAACTTACGTAATCCCATGTTGCTTAGCGCCACCTCTGTTTCGAATTGGGGCAACTTTTCCCCAAAACGGTTTATTTCAGACAATTTATTTCCATTAAAACTTCCTCAGTGCTTTCATTTTTTATCGTGGGACGGCGGTTTGTGCCTAACCACATGCATTTGTGTCCCTGGTTTGAATAGGCCTAGTCTGGGACGTAAATTAAATGATAACTAGCTACCTTTCAGTTTAGCAGGCCTTTTTTTAATTCTTTATTAAGCCATTCACCACTAAGGTTATGTCGGCTGAAGTACAAACACTGATGCCACGGCATTTGCACTTCTTGTTTTTCTATCGCCATGGTTACACCAACGCCGCCAGCCGCTACAACCGAAGAAAAACGAAACCGAAGCTCCAATTCTTCTCTTCCTTGTTCTTCGGTTCGTTCCAGTTGAGGATCCAAATATAATCTACAAGCAAACATATTTTGTCAATTTGGCATCACAACTGACTAAATTTTCAGCCGAACATAATTATTTGTATATTCAACTTTCACTGAGCTGCTGACTTTGTTGATGCACCATAGACGACGACTTAGCAGGCCTTTATAGACAACTAATGAACCCACATAAAGTAGGGGTTCTGTCACATAATCTGTTGGGTGATGGGCAATCAACCTGTCGCCAATATTCTTAACCAATGCCATTACAACCCTGTTCTTAATTTTATCAATAACCAAGGTATGTTTTCAAGGTTGTGTTAACCTTAAAGATGATTATGGGATGTAATTATTTCAAAAATGTACATAGAAAATCACATTACTTCGTTTCTATTGGCACATGAGTTTTTGAACCCTGTATCCACTGATACAGAGTCAAGCCTCAACAACTGCGCTACGTCGAATTATTAAGTCACACCGAATTGCGAATACTATGTATATATTCCATTATTATTGAATAACTATATTCCATTTTAATTCTATTATTCATTAAAATAGTTTGATAAAAGAAGGTTGCGGTTTAAAAGAGATGTAGTGAATAAGATTGATAAGGGCATGCTTTGATAGTTTGGACATGTTATGCGGATGAATGATAGTTGATTGACAAAAGGAATAAATTAAAAAAAAGAGAAATGTAGGTGAAGTAAAAGGGCGGTAACGTAGGGGCCGACCCAACAAGACATATGACAGTCAGATAGACGCCACATTGAAAAAGGGTGACGTTAGAAGTACCTTTAACATATAAACTCAATGTTATTGTATCCAGAGGTAGGTATTGGTTCGAGAACATGTTGTTAGTTCACACCTATAACCGCCGAGTGTGTATGAGGAGGTGTATGAGTGTCAATGAAGCGAAAGTGGTCTATCAGTTATCTATGCCTACACTCCTACAGGGAATCAGGCGATATGTGTATTTATGTATGTAGGTATATTCCATTTCTCCTTTAAGCTTCTGTTGTAACATTTCGTAAAGAAAGACAGCTAGTTAGCATTCCATTTACGTCCCTCAGTCACAAAGGTAGCAAATGAGTAGTATTCAAAGGAAAACAAATAAGGCCACACGAAGGCTGCGTCGCTTAAACGGAATAGTAAATGGCCGTGGCTACAGTTGCTCCCTAATTACTGTCTACTCTCTATTCAATTTGGGGCGAGGTGGCCTTTGGGTTAAACTAGTGTTTATATTTATTCACTAGTTTTATTCAGTTAAATTGTTTGAGATGTAAACATACATACATACGCTCCAAGACTTGTGTATACACTCTCTTTTTGTAGCGGGGTAGTCAGAGGAGAAATTTTGAAGGCATATTAGGTATGTGTCACTCGATGTACAGCACGCAACATGATAGGCAGGGAGCCGTATCGCCGTATACAGGCACTAGCTTTTACATATCTCAAGGTATAGACAGGTTTCCTCACGATGTTTTACCTCACCGTTAGCGACTGTTAAATATGTACGTGAATGAAAAACACATATTTAAAGTTCATTCATTGATAAATGCTTGAGCCGGGATTCGAACCTAGGACCTTTCTTATAAGAAAGAGTTCTTACCCACTGGGCCACAGTCGCTATATAAAGATGAGGAAAATGTTATTTCTATCATGAGCAAAACATCGCGAAATACCTACCGATTTCCTGGAACAGGTCACAGCTTGTGAATGGCGACATGGCTTACCACCTGTCACATTGAGTACTGACTATCTGATCAACAAGTAGGTTTGAGATGACCATAGAGTTAGTAACTTCGCAATACTACTATCCGTACCCGTACTGACTTTTCGTAGTGATAAACACTATACCCTACTGGCTATCGTAACGGAGTAACTAACAACCATTAGGTTGTGAATTATTTTTGTTTTCGTATTATTGATTACGAGTTTACGAAATAGTCAGTGATAAAGAGACAGGCAGTAAGTTTTCAGAGTTTGTGGTATCATATGGAATATTGGTGACATGTTGCTAGCCAAACCTAATAGATTCCTTATACCCCTATTCTCTTAGTTGCCTCCTACGGCATGCTGTGAAGAACGGCAGCTAATTAGCATTATTTTACGTCCAAGCACAGGAAAGGTAATATTGTAGTAATAATATATTTGTAATAATAATAAAATTCTTGTAATATATATAATATTATGTAAACGTAATATTATGTAAAAATTAAAACGGAAAAAAACATAAATCTAACAAAAAGTAAATATTTACACAGCGCTACTAGTGTACAGAATTCAGCACCCCGAAACAAAAGCCCCCAGCACACTAGTAATAATATATTGTATTATTGTATTGAATTGTAGAACATACATACGCTTCACGACTTGTGTATACACACTCCCTTTTTTATTATGGCGGGGTAGTCAGAGGCTTGAAAGCCCATCTCCGAAATTTCGAAGGCATGTTAGGTATGGGTCATTCGAAGCCCGCGTATCACTAGATAGACAGCACCCAACGTGATAGGTAGTGAACCGTATCGCCGTATATAGGCACTGGCTATTACCTGTCCTGCGGAATAGGCAGGTTTCCTCACGATGTTTTCCCTCACCGCTGTACTATCAAGTAAATCCGTATAAAATCGTCTAACTAAACGCAAACTATAAACCTTTCATGACTGCAATCTGCGATTATTAAACACCCATTAAGGTTGTCAATGCATCACCCTTTGTCTGACAGATTGATTACAATAAGACAGAACAATGGGGCAAAAAATTGATGGGAATTTCAATTGTCAACTTTCACGAAGGCAATTCAAACAATTAAATTGATGTCAATTATATTGAGGATGTATCTCAATTGGTTGTGACGGTCAAGGAAAAGTTTAGAAATAGGTTGTTTGTTGTAGAAGGCGACTGAGGGACTAGTGGTCTATAGAATACATTACGCGATAGGCTAGCAACCTGTCACTAATGTTCCGTATTATGTAACCGCAATATGCATGCAAAAAGTGACCTAGGAAATACATATAATGATGTCTTCCTAGGTTCTATCTACTCAGAAAGGGATTAAAGGACGTGAATATATGTGTGTATGTAGATAGGTAATAGTCAGTATTTGTAGGCGATGTCCACGTATACATATATATATATTGACGCCTCTACATCTTCAACTGGATGTATGTAAAAATTTTAGTATCATAATGAATTTCATTTTATACATGGTTCAATTAAATTAAAATACCTTTTTTATTTTTTTAATAGTCATGTTTTATACGGTCTATAATGGGAAAGGTAGTTTTTATTTGTCAGGGTCGTTTCAGCGGCGATAGTCTCTGCCTATTTCGTTGGGGACATAGAGGCGTGAATATATGTATGCATGTATGGGTTTTTAATAACCAAAAACCTTCACTTTAACTCGGCAACTGTGGTCACTTACGTCGCTGTATATCACAAAATGATATACGCCCGTAGTTAAAACATATTTATATTTATGAACATTACAGTTGAAAACCAAAAAAATAAATAACCACAGAATTTATCCCTCAACACAAATTAAATTTACGTACACAAATTTAAAATTCGCCATCTTGGATTTTCTGTGGCAAGGAAATATTTATTGTGACAGGCGACCCCGTCATCGCTTTCCGGAGGGAAAACTGACAGTATCTTTGTCCCATGCGCAGAAAAATAAATGAATTAGGTCTCCTAATATAGGCACTAGACTGGGACCTAAAAAGAATGCTAACTAGCTGCCGTTCTTCCCAGCATCTCGTAGGAGGCGACTAATGGACTAGGAGTATATAGAATCTACTGGGCGATGGGCTAGCAACCTGTTACTATTGTTCCATATGGGATCACAATTCCAATATTCATGATGATTGAGATATTATCGTGTTTCCAAAGTTCTGTCCACTCCGCAAAGGATTAAAGGACGTGAATATGTTTATTGTGTCTTTGTAAATACATATTACTTACGTTTAGCATTCCTTGTGGAGTAGTCAGAGGTTTGATAAGTAACTTTTCTTTCGATACTTTCGCTCGTTATCTTAATAGGTGTGAGTGAATCAAGAGCTTTGTCAGGATAGTCTGCCTATCCTGTTAGGGACGTAGGGGTGTGAATGCATGTATGTATTTGTTCTATACGTATAGAAACAGAATGTCACTTTTTATATGACGTTTTTTCATTACAACCACTTACGATATTTAGAACTAATCATACCACATACACATTTTTATTAGGTTTCTTATGTATATTGGTAATATACACAAGAAACCTAATAAAAATACGATTTCGCCATTTAATGAAAGTCAAAAATGTACATTTCCATAAATCATTCGGTGGCGGCCATGATAAAATTCGGAGTCGAAAGAAATACCTTTTATGCCAGACCTTCGTCATAGGTTGTACAACCTCCTTTGTGGGCAGACGCAGTGTAAGCACTTTGCAGTAGGGAAATATTCCGAATTATTTACTGTGGCAACTTTGTGCATACATATGTATGTATGTTAAAGCACACATAGACTGATGCATATTTATGAGAATCTTAACTGAAAACTGTATGAAAATAAGGTTAAGTTAGTTACGTAAAGATTTTAATTGTATTTTATGCTTTATTACTTAAATAAGATCTCTTTAGTTTAATTATTAAAGAAATAAAATATTGTTCACAGGTTTCTAGCCCATCGCTAAATAGATTCTATTAAATCTGGGCCTTTAGTCGCCTCTTACCATATATCGGGAATAAAGGCATCTTGCAAGCTTTATATTTAAGTCATAGGACCTATATAAATATAGATACTACAATAACATGCCCTACTGTAACTATTTCTATCACCTACACTGTGACACCACTTATATAACCACACTGGTATTACTGACAAGATTTTTCGGCTGAAAGCTTTCATATCAATGCCCTTTTAATGAAATTAAAAAAGAAACTCTGGTTCACTTTTGGCGCCAGAAAATCGGAGGTTATTTTATTATGACATTTAAATATCTTGTTCATCAGGGATTTTATAAAATATTATCTAGCTACCTTTAGCAATGGATTCAGAATTAAGAACTACGCTTTTCTACTGCTTTCCAGTCTGGTCGTTGATTTTATATGCTATATATGTATTTATCTATATATAATATGTAAACATATATTTGTTAAATATACGTTGACTAGTACTTTTAACACAAGTCTTAAATGTACTTACCAATGGGCTAGTTCAATATTATTATTTTAATCTCGGCTTTCTAGTTAAATATATTTGCGAGAAATAATGTAGTAATTAATTCTGCAATAACATTGTTCAAATCAGTTGAATATGTTATATGTTTGTAATTTTTTGATTATATGCAAATATAGTACTTATGACAGCTCACTTAGTGCTCAATTACCCTTCATCTCTTTGTTGCTTCTTACAACATCGGATAGAGGTCCCTTAAAATTAGATATCGACGTTAGATATCTACATGATGTTATGTGACGTGTGATTGCAGCCTCAAGATGCATGTTCTTATTGGGACCCCGTCAATATGTTGCTCATAATATTCGTTTGGTTGCTGGTTGGGCTGCAGTCTCATTCTGATGGATTATTTAACTGGAGTTGTATTGAAAGATGTCTGCAGAGTTTCTAGGCATTTCTTTTGTGCAGGATTTTCCTTTACGAAATGCCAATAGTTTAATTAGATTTATTTTATTTTTTTAGGATTAACTAATTTTTTTTATTGGAGTCTATTGGGCGATTATCTAGCAACCCGTCACCAATGTTCCATATGACATCACAACCTCAATATTCATACTAAAAAGTGACCTAGGTGATATTATATCTCCAAGGTTCTATACATACATACACATCATGCCTGATTCCCTGGGTAGGCAGATCACGGATCCCCATTTGTCCCACTGACAGACCATTCGCTTCATTGACACTCATACATCTTCTCATACACACTCGACAGTTATAGGTACTCCTAACGTCACCCTTTTTTCTCCAAGATTCTGTCCGCCTAAAAGGGATTAAAAGTCTCTATACGTATCCTTTCATTATTTCCTTTGAAAAATAGCCAAAGACAATAGCTAACGAGACAGTGTCACATGGGCGGCATACGTCAAAGTGACGGTTGAGAGTTGTTATTTATTCCGTAACGAATGGGGACAAGACAACACACTTTCAGCCTAGTCGGGCTTAAAACTAAACAATTTATTTAGTTTAAACTGATGGTGGTAGAATTGGATGCTTTTGGGGGTAATTGGTTAGGTTTAGGGTTCTTGGTTCAATTCCCACTTAATAATTAGAAAATATGTTTCTTAGTTACATAATGTAATTATTAGAGGGACCAGTGATGCAGCCTAGTTGCATCGTAAACTGAGGCAGCACCTTTTCACTGCATCAATGGTTTTCATTCTTGATGTTTATTGTTATTGTTTCTGTGTTTAATGTAATTTGTGCAGTTGTGGTGCAGTGAATAAAGTATTTTCTTTCTTTCTTTCTTATTTACGAAAATATGTATATTATTTACAAAAAATAATACTAACTAGTTGCCGTTCTTCCCGGCATGACATAGGAGGCGAATAAGGGTACTTAAATTGAATCAATAGGGCGATGGGCTAGCAACCTGTCACCAATGCTCTATTAGGTGAATGTCCTAATCCCAATATTTATGCTAAAAAGAAACGTAGGAGATATAATGTCTCCAAGATTCTGTTCACCCCGAAAGGGATTGAAGGACGTGAATGTATATGTGCGTATTTTCGTAATGAATTACGTAATACATTAACTCTACTGTAAGAAAATAGATTATGCGGGAAACTGCCTAATTTTCACACATCCGTACAAAAAGATATATGCGTACTCACGACTTCTAAATTCTGTAGGTGATGGATAGAAGCATGAAGAGATAGCATTTTGTCCATACCTTCATGGTCGTTAGGTCACACTATTGATTTTACTTGTGACTGGTGACTAGCCCATTGTCCATTATTTTTTAAAGAACCCAATCCACCACATTTAGTTACCACCAAAAACAGAACCCTCTTTCAAAATAGGTAATAGTCCATATTTCATGTCTATTTATTATACATATAACTACAAAAAAACCTGGTCTTTTTGGGAATCAAACCCAAAACCTTTCACTCCTACACCAACACACCTTAATATATGAAATAAAATGCAAATGAAATGAAATGAAAATGAAAATCTTATTATTCAATATAAGGATCATAAAATCACTTATTGAAAGTAAAAAAAAAGAACATTTTTTATAAAAAAATATGTCACTTATATACACTAATCATTAAAATAAATTAAATTAATCACACACACTCCATACTTTCACACATTCCTTACATAGGGGTAGACAGACATCACATAACCCAATTTTCTACTCTAACCTCGTGTTACCTCAACCCACCTTCCTAAATAGGTCAGCACCATATATCATAGGCCGAATCCCCGGCGCTCCATATTTCATGATGATTTCAATAAAACTCGTGAGGATTAGAACATAATTTGCCTGATAATCCACGTGCCTGTACTGCTAGGATGGGTTTTAGGGATTGAGTATAGGCGTATAGCGGATATATGTATCGTATAAAAACAAAACCTGACAGATCCATTTTCATTTATTTTACAAAAATCGCGTTTTTTCGTCTTTACCACAAAAATTATGATATTTTTTACTATAAATATTATTTATTGATAAATTTTAAGAAAACTGTGTCAAAAAATTGGATTTGGCGGATATGAAATTGAGTTATGGATATAGCGGTTTTTGTTAACAAGGCAATCCGATATAGCGGGACTTGATAATAATTACCGGGATTCTAGTGTTGTATAAAAGTGTTGCTAAAAAATGATTTATTTTTGAAGTAGGTAACTAAAGTAAATAAAAAATCAATAAAATGAATAGGCATGAAATGAATAGGCACTTTATTGTTTAAAATTAAATGAATTTTACTTATTATTTTACTCTATATACACATGCGAATATCATTACGGTGAGGGATAACATCGTGAGGAAACCTACCTGTTCCCCAGGTAATAGTTAGTGCTTGTAAATGGTGACATGGCTTACTACCTGTCACATTGATTACTAACTATCTGGTCAACACGTGGGTTTGAGGTAGCCATAGAAATACTACCTTCTCGATTGAGGAGATGGATACCTGAACCTCTGACTACCTCGTAAGGGTTAATGGTCGTGAACGCGTTTGTTATTGTATAGCGCATAAATACTCTGCATGCATATGTCAGAAGAGCTATACAACGTATTATATACTTAATAACCGATATTTTTTAAAGTACTAAATATAAGATACTAATTATGACGAGAGAATATGAAAGGATACATAATGAGAAAGGTCCTAGGTTCGAATCCTGGCTCTGGCAATCAATGAATGAAATTTAAATATGTAATGAATATTATGATAAAAAGTGACCTTGGAGATTTTAATGTGTTTCCGAGGTTCATCCATTTGAAAAGGGCGTCAATGTACATGTATATTTACAACTGAAATGAAATGATTTTTATTCAACATAAGGTTAATGTCCCAGGTCAGTTTTTATCACAATATTCATTCGATGGGGTGGCGATGCTATAGAAAATTTATGACAGGTTGCTAGCCCATCGGCCTTAGTCTACGATATATATTTATCTATTTACCCGCTAAACGCTTCTATCTGTCTTACCCTAGGGTATCAGCTGAATTTGATAATGGGTGGTGATTTTTTACGAGTAAACGACGTAAGCGTTCAGCCAATGGGTTTGGAGATTTATTACCGGGCGCTAAGGTTCAATATTGCTCAATTATCATCCGTTAATGGTATTTATGGGAATCATCACGTGGGGTGCTGGTTGGGGACTATTATAGGTGGAATCAGCTGATTTTGTTACGTTTTATTTGAGTAATTGGTTGGTTATTGGTAATGGTAAATTTCTTACAAATTTGACTTTTACAAATAATAATAATATTGTAGGACGTTATTAAACCAATTAAACTAGCCCCTTGGTAAGTATATTTAAGACTTGTGTTAAGGGTACTTGTCAACGTACATATATTTAAGAAATATATACTTATTAAATATAGATAAATACATATATAGCATATATAATCAACGACCAGACTGGAAAGCAGAAGAAAAGCGTAGTTCTTAACTCTGCCTCCACCGGGAATCGAACCCGGGACCTCACGATCAGCGTTCAGGCGTCTAACCGATCGCGCCACGGAGGTCGTCTAATGACTGCTATATGCAGGTTTGGTTTGTCTTGTTACTACATTACCAGCTTAAGACACGTTGTATATCCATAAGAACATATAATTGGTAACATACTCGTTGTTTCGCATATTATTACTATAATTATGTATAATGTGGCCACTATAGCATGGCACTATAGTACATTCGAATTAAGAAAATAATGACTTCATCATGTCCCCAATTTGACCAATGAGACGTGACAACCGTTGTCCGCAATTGGCCAATATGTCTTATTTCCCATTTACTCACGTCTCATTGGCTAGTTTAACTTGTTAATATCATGACGTCACTATTTACTTAACTCGAATAGCCTATAGTAGTCTTATTAAGAGATTATGATAAAAAAATACATACATACATACACATCACACCTGATTCCCTGTAAAGGGGGTAGGCAGAGATCACGGATCCCCATTTGTCCCAATCCTGACAGACCACTTCACATTTCTTATCGCTTCATTGACATTCATACATCTTCTCATACACTCTTAGCGGTTATAGGTATACCTAACGTCACCTTTTTTCAATACAGCGACTATCTGACTGTTATTTGTCTTATAGGCCGGCCCCTACGTAACCGCCCTTCCACTTCACTCATGTATATTCCTTTTCTCAATCTG
This sequence comes from Leucoptera coffeella, assembly GCA_030578115.1. Classification (NCBI taxonomy): domain Eukaryota; kingdom Metazoa; phylum Arthropoda; class Insecta; order Lepidoptera; family Lyonetiidae; genus Leucoptera; species Leucoptera coffeella. Next base: position 4,282 of record JAMBLF010000668.1, on the reverse strand, counting down.
CTATCATTCATCCGCATAACATGTCCAAACCATCGAAGCATAAAAAAATGTACCTAGTTATATAGTGGTTGAAAAACACAAAACTAAAGTTCTAGTCCTTATGTTATCGTCTTCAAGCCGCGTTCAAAAACAGCTGATTACAGTCTCAAAACCCCAGTTTCTCAAGCAGATAAGCAGAGCACAGTTTAGCAAAGCAGCGTGGAGCAATCATGCGAATAGCCATCGTAAATAAACATCGAATGTGACTGATACAATCTACAAGCGCAGAATGTAATTTAGGAGCCGATACACAGTGGACGATTAATCGGGTGGTAGGAATATCTTAGAACGTAGGTGAAATAGGTATTAGTTACAAGGTAAAATAATTGGTCTAAAGGTTCGATTCTCTTTGCAGTATATGACAATTAAAAATATGTTTTGTATGTCATATGTTCTAAGTTTAATTGCAAATAACTACACACTCGTTCAGATGTTTTTTTAAATTCATGTTAAAAGAAAACAGGACACCGTGACCATGGCCATTGCAAAATGGCAGAACCTCAGGTAACAAAGGTAATACTTTGTTTATAAAATATACGCGATAAATCCCGTTTTCATGTAAAATAGATAAAAATCGCAGTCAAAATATTACGTACAGGTCATATTATTTCTTTTTATGTGATCAATACCTTGGTTACTATCTCTTTCGTTATTTATAAAATGAGTAAGATAGTTAATCATTTAAAATATGTATTCCTTGGACAAGATAACAGTCAGTACTTGTAAATGGTGACACGGTTTACCACCTGTCACATTAGGTTACAACTATCTGGTTAACACGTGGGAACTCTGAAAATGTGAAACTGGAAACACTAACTTCTGGCTACCCCTCTAGGGACATTAGTCGTTATGTGTGTATTTTATAAATTTGAATGACGTTTTTCTATCTGTTTAGTAATCTTAATAATTTCCGATTATTATTATTCGAACTTTTCACTATATATGTATTTTTAGTATCTTTCTAATCTAAATATCGGTGAGATAGTCCAAATAAATCGGCGAGTGTAATACCGCCGAATCAAAGCTTCGACTCCTAAATGGCTGACATTTTCTAAGTTTAGAAATTTATCGCTCGCAATATATTAAAAGTTTGAGATTTATTCTGTACAGTTATGGCTATGGAATCAGCATTTTTGATGCATTTACGCTTTTGTTAAGGCTTTCTATAACTACATACTCATCACACTACGTTTGTTTCGCAAGGGGTAGGCAGAGATCACTGATTCCCATCTGTATCAATCTTGATCAAACATTTTCACTTCATTGACATTCATATATCACACTAGGCGGTTATAGGTACTTCTAACGTCACCCTTTTTCATAATGATGTCTATCTGACTGTCATGTCTTGTTGGATCAACTTTGTAAGAGTACTTATAGTGAATGTATTGAAAAAGGTGTAATAAAGTGTGTATTAGATGTATGAATATTAGAATTTAGTTTACAGTATAAGTTTGTGGCATATTGTGATAACTTGGTGTAGTGTTTGTATGGCTTCAAATCCGAAAATACACATCTCTATTAATTACATATCCTATTTTCGTCTATAAACAAACTATAAGCAATCCTATTCCCTTCACACACAAATTAACAGTAAAATAACAGCACAAAACTTCACTCCAACTTTAGTTTAAAACGTAGATTACCTCGAATGGAAGCTTAATATGCAAAGCGTAATTAAAGGTAAATATTGGTGTTGCTAAGTCGAAGAATATAGAGGGCGCTGTCTTAATTCCCGCGCGCGTTACGGCTCGGCTACGATAAGGATTTGAATATGGCGGCACGGATCGGTTTACTATAAAACTTTGTTTATGCTTCAAGATTGCTTTAGGGACTTGAATTAAAGTAACAATAAGATATGGTATATTATTATAAAAGAGCTTAAGTGATACAATGGTGAGGGAAACATCGTGAGGAAACCTATCTGTTCCCCGAACAGGTAGGTTAGTGCTTGTAAATGGCGACATGGCTTACCATCTGTCACATTGAGTATTGACTATCAGGTCAGCACGTAGATTCAAGGTGACCTTAAAATTACAATCTCCGTGATTGCGGAGATGGAAATCTGAACTTCTGACTATCCCACAAGGGTTGATGGTCGCGAACGCGTTTGTCTTAGTCTTGAGTGTCAATCTTTTGCTAGTCATTTTTAATTCTAAACCTACTTTGTACAGTACATTCAGTAACAATGTTACAGGTGGTGATCTCGCCATATACAGACTTCAATTATTATATTCCAGAAATAGATATGGAATCTTTGTTCCCAGATATCTTAGACCAAATATTATGATAGGTTGAATTTGGGGCATTTTATATCTATACTAATATTATAAATCTCAAGAGTTTGTTTGTTTGTTCGTTTGAACGCGCTAATTTCAGGAACTACTGGTTCGAATTCAAAAATTCTTTTTGTGTTATGTAGACCATTTATTGAGGAAGGCTATAGGCTATATAACATCACCCTGCTACTCATAGGAGCGAAGAATATATCATAAAATCAAATTATAATTACAGTGCCATCTATGTTTCATGTATTGAAAACTTCTAAAAAATTAAAAATGTGACAAATTATTTGATATTGCTTGAAACCTACCCCCAACAGGTAATAGTTACTGCTTGTCCTAAATACACATAAAGTCGCCATAAGTGAATAATATTTAATTTTCTAACATATACAAACATACAACACACGACAAACTCACTTCGATACTTAGTAGAACTCAAAGATCACAGAATCCCGTATCATCTAGCTAAACATAATTAAATATTTAATGTATTTAGATCTCTCGGATTTACACAGGAATTCAATGAATGACTCCTAACATTGGTTAATCAATCAACTGGATCCTATAAGACATGGGACAGGATTAGGATGCCTAAGTCCTACATAGGTCCAAGGATCCATCATGATCAATCACCAGAATAAACAGTGTCACCCATATTGCCGAATGACTAAGATAGTTTGTAAAAGAATTTTGGACATCCAAAAAGGATTTCTTTATATAAATTAATAATATAAATTTATGTACATATAAGACAGTCATATAAACATCCACATTTTATTTATTCAACAAATTACGTAAATTTGTCTTAACTATTTACTGTCAACATTAAGTTATATTTGCATTATAACCGCAGAGTGTGTATGAGGGAATTAAATTGTTACCGGGATTGAGGCTTTTGTTTACAATATTTAGCATAAGTACACATCATATCCTTAATCTTCGAATAGGTGGGTGGAGTTACGTATTTATAGAAATAATATACATATAATTTTAACTGTAATAGTATTAGTAACGATCACGTTGAGTGCTCTACGCTCAATTCTCACCGTTTCAAGATAGCTTATATTCACACTAGACGCAGTAATACATAATAATATACACAAATAGAGAAAAGAATTAATTATATAATAATTTACATTAATGGAACCAAGCGCACATGGCAACCCCGCGCAAGTGTGAATAGGATTTGTCTCAGCTAATGTTGATTGTGTGAAATTCACACTGCCAACGCTGATATTCCAACAAACCCTTAAGTACGTACCAGCACTTCTATAAACAAATAAAATATATTATATTGTATAGTTCTAACTGACAATACTATTGAAACTGTGCAATTTCGGTTCAGTGAGTGTCAAAGAAGAAAAAAAGAAAAAGATATGAATTTTAAATATTTATCTGTCTATTCCGTATAGGAAATAGAGGCGTGGATATATGTATGTATAATATAAACTATTCGTACGACAAATATGATATTGAAATATGTACCTATAACCGCCGAGTGTGTGAGATATATGAGTGTCAATGAAGCGAAAGTGATCTTTTAGGATCGGGACAAATGGGAATCCGTGATCTCTACCTCCCCCTCTACAGGGAATCAGGCGTGATGTGTATGTATGTATGATTACAATGCCCCTAGTCCCTTAGTCGCCTCCTACGACATACGGAAGAACGGCAGCTAGTTAGTATTCTTTTTACGTGAGTATATATGTCTTATATAACGAAATCCTTTTAGGATGTCCTAAATTCTTTTAGAAACTATCTTAGTCATTTAGCAATATATGTGAAACTGTTTATTCTGGTGTAAAATATTATGTATATACATAATTTTATCACATGGAACATTGTCACAGGTTGCTAGCCCATTGCCCAATAGATTCAATTCACCCCTAGTACCTTAATCACTCCTCTACAAGTCGACATACATATTTACAGTTATAGTTACATAAACGTTTCAAAAT